>OY755190.1:6372978-6972978 GCA_963576735.1 Bedellia somnulentella
CGGCACGGCACGCCGCCGCCGCGCCGCCGGTTTCTTCTAATTGGACACGTTTCCGTTCGTTCATCAATTGAGCTCGTTACGTTCGCAATATCTTTTGTGCCGAGCTCCTCTGGAGTGCTCTAGCCTGCTATAACATTCGTCTGTTGTCTAAATAACTGCCACAAACGACACTGAAACAATTGATACTGTGTTTCGCTCGGCTTCGATGTGCGGCTTCTACTGTGTATGAATTAACCTTATATATCTTTGCGCAATAGCTCTGGTAGCAAAGTATCTGGTTTATATATTTGAATCTTACTATGTGGATTTCAATATATTTCGCTGCGACACATCTTTCTAAAATCTTTACAGACTACAGAATAAACCGATATTCTCTGCATGTTCAACGTGACGGATTTTTAAGTTTATTAAGTTTTTTTAATAAAATTTACTGCGAATGGTTTCCTTTTCCTCCATGTATTTTTAGGTATTCAGCTAGAGATATGTCTTTCTTAATTTTGTACTACATTATTAAATAAATTTACTATATTAACCAATAAACCTGCTAATGGATGTATTATATTATTATGTATTGTATTATATTATTTGCATTACTCAATGTAAATACGTTATTTAGAGCAGATGTATCCAAAGCGCCTGGCTGGTTTAAATTGCGAAGATCATGCCATAATCCAACAGGTATGAATACAAAATTAAAAAGTTTTGTTCATGAAAACCTCATGTGGTGTGGTCATTTTAAAAATAAGTATTACATTTAAAAATAGGTATCATCTGAAACTGTTTCTTTGAACGCTCAAAAGAGGCACTAGTAGGCTGATTTAAAAAAACAGTTTTAGATAGTTTATTTATCGAGAAAATCGGATACATTTTATCATCTGCAAAAATGGAAACAATATAGAAGAAAATTAGGTATTCACGCTTTGAAATTGCTAAGGTTAGCTACTTTAAACTATATTTAATACCCCTACAAAATACGATTAAACATGCATTGTGAAAAATCTTCACTGCACTGATTTAAATATCGACTTTTACTAACATTTCAACATGAACTGAAAATTTAATTTTTTATTGAGAACTAAGGTTAGATATTTATAATACCACATACATATTAATTCTGTTTGGATATCAAACGTTACTTATTGATAATTATCCAATTAAAGGTTATTTAAAAAACAACTTTGTAGTAAAAGAAACTTCTAAGTATGAGTAAATTTTTCAGATAGATAAAGCACCGAAAACATTACTTTTTTTTCCAGTTAATAATGAGGCGAATTATTTATACTTCTGCAGCTATTTTAGTACTTAAATCACGGACATTGCATAGATATTTGTTGGATAATTGTTTTTACTCTGTAAAAGATTTCTTAGAAAAATGCAGTATTTAGTATTTTTGACATTTCTGTATTATTATAAAAAAATATGACATTTCTTTATTATTATTATTTTTTTGACATCTATAATTATTAAAATTTTTACTTTGTTTGACACTTTTAGTAGGTTATTGGTGACATTGTATTATTATTATTACCTAAGTTTGTTTTTTGTAATTAATATGTTAATTGCCATAACTTTATATTTTATTGAAGAAAATTGACATGTTTATTGTATTGGTTCCAGTAGTTTATAGGTTTTTGATGACATTATTTCTTTAGTTCGAATGATTTATATAAGATTAATAATGATAAATATTCGAACGCCCATTTAAGGCAGATTATGGATTGCGCACTTGTAAATACCTGAAGACCTTTACACCTATAATCGTCGAATAAATGCTTCATTTCATTTCATTTCATTTCATTTGATTTCATTTCTGTTGTTTAGACAAATTTGGCTATCTAGTCTAATTTACATATTTCGACGTAGTCATAGGCTTCAGTGAGGTTGCGAAATATTTATTTAGCTCTAGCTTTAGATGATTTATAAGTTAGGTATATTAAAATATTTTATACGAGAGAAATCATATCTTTTCAAATCCATTTTTTAATGTGAACTATTTTCGACCGATAGATCTATTGAGAAAATTTATATTTTACAGTGCATAAAATGTAGTGATAAACTTGTAGAAGATAGTAAAACGTTTTTTTCGTGAACCTATATATGTGTCGAACCTGATTAGTATATTCATGATATATATCTTTCTATGATCATTACATATGCAATAAACAAACATAACTCATTAACAATCACTTAGTTTATAGCAAAAAAACACGAGTAACAACGCCATCTCGTGGCGAGTAGTAGCAAGCTTATTAAAATTACAATATTTTGTTTGTCAAGCATATTTGATATTAATAATAAGAAATAATGGAGTATCGTTTCAGAATATCACTACCCTGTCTAACTGAGCGTGGTTTGCGAGGTGGTATAGAGTATAAGAGCTTTGAAGTGATTGTTGGGCGATTGACTGGAAACCCAATACCGATGTTCCATTGCTGATTTCGTAGCTCTGGCTACCCTTATTTGGATTCATAACCGTGGTTGTAAAATGCATCTTTGGTGCGTGTATATTTAACAAGATTGTGTTGAATATCTATTTTTTTTACATCACATGTTTGATTAGTTTATCATATCACAAGTGATCCTGTTGCTGTGTAGTGTCGGCTTAGAATAGCACTACCCCATTTCTTCCAGTGGGTGTACGTAAAAGACGACTTACGGTATCGGGGCTTTCAAAGGATTTTTGGGCGATGCGGTTGGAGACCCATCACCAACAACCTTTATCTCACCATTTTTTCCCCACTCAACTTTCCAAAAGTGGCTAAGGAATTTTTAATTCCTCAGCTCTGGCTACCCCTTCATGGGATTTATAGCCGAGAGTATATGTAAGTGATCCTGCCACTTGATTTGCGTGTACTCTCGAACTATAATACATTTATTGTTTAATTCAGACAAACCTATTTTATGCTATGTATTATTGTGTGCCTTATATGTATATAAAATAATAAAAACAATTTTATTATTTAAATTACTTCTCGTTATCTTGTATCTCAAATCTGTATCAACGTTCTTAAGCTAGATTATTAGTCAAAGAAAGGATAATCTACTTATACATACATCATTTGTACAAACAGTGAATTAAAACAGATTAAAATATGTATTATAGTATATATACCGTGTAGTGCCGGCTTAGAATATCGCTACCCCTTTCTACCCATGGGTGTCGTAAGAGGCGACTAAGGGTATTGGGGCTTTTGATTGGATTTTTGGGCGATGCGGTTGGAGACCCATCACCAAAAACCTTTATTTTCACTCAAAAGTGGCTGAAGACTTTATAATTCCTTAGCTCTGGTTACCCCTTCTAGGGAGATATAGCCGTAAAGAGCCTATGTTTAAAACATTAAGGAAAGTTAAAAATAAGATGTTAACATATGCCTATGCACAAAAATCCTAATGGCTAACTATACACTCCTAGCATAATTATGCTTCTCTACCCAAGGTACTTATAAGTTAGCTGAACATCCGAAGGTTGATTGTAAAATGATTTCAGAGTATTATGAAAAGAGGAAATAGGATTGAGGAAAAGTCGATTATAATGATTGGGCTCTCCTCTTATTCATGGAGGTAGGAAAGAAAATTTCGAATTTTTAGGTAATCAGTTCTTACAACAGCAGCGCAATTTTTTAGTCACATTTTATCAAAAATAAAACTGTTTGTTATTTAATGTTTGATTAAATTTTGGAATAGTGTTATTATTAGTCGTTCTTTGTGATTAACATCTCAAATCTGACATGGGTTAGGCATTATTAAACCCGGCTTTATTGAACCCGGCTTTTACGGAAATATTGAATATTTATATTTATTTGCTGTGTTGTGTCGGCTTAGAATAGCACTACCCCATTACTGCCCGTGGGTGTTCGTACGAGGCGACTTAGGGTATTGGGGCTTTTTAAGTGATTTTTGGGCGATGCGGTTGAAGACCCATCACCAAGAAACCTATATTATACAATCTTTTTCCTACTTTACTTCCAAAAGTGGCTGAATAATTTTCTATCCCTTTAAGAGGTTTATAACCGTGAGTGTACGTATGTATGTATTATGGTAAATAGATCACCATTATCAACTAATTATCAATATTGAGTATGAGTAAACTGTTGGGGCGATATTTACACACTTATATTTGCGCTCACTTCACACTTGACTGACGTTTAAGTTTACTTTTATCTTTGTTGCGACCATTTTCGGCAAAAAATATGAACCTACTTTCTTGGAACTTATAAATTTGTCTACACAAACTAAGAAAACAAAAATAATACAGGGGAACGGTAATATTAGACTGATTAGAAAATTGATCATTTAATTTAAGTTAGACTGTAAGTGTGATAGGTCTCCAACCGCATCGCCCAAAAATCACTTGAAAAGCCCCAATACCCTTAGTCGCCTCATACGCACACCCACGGGCAGTAATGGGGTAGTACTATTCTAAGCAGACACTACCGAGCTAAGTTTTGTTAAGTTGGAGTAATTATAAAACATATTAAGTTTCCAACGTCACTGTCATTTTGAAATTTAAATTGCTGAATAATAATGCTTTGAGATCTCCCGCCAAGTGCTGTTACATACAATTCATTTTCTATGTTCAAATTGTGATTTAGATATCGCCAGTTCTTTTGTAAAAGGGTGTCTTTGAAGTTTATTTGATTATTCGTTTGGATTAAACACGGATAATTATACTGAAAGTTGGTTTAAAATATGCTCATTAGCTTTGAGCTTATTTATTGTAACTAATAAAGGTCTAAATATACATACATATACTCACGGCTATAAATCCCCAGAAGGGGTAGCCAGAGCTAAGTTCTATTAGAAATTCCTCAGCCACTTTTGGAAAATTGAGTGGGGAAAAGATGGTAAAATAAAGGTTGTTGTTTATGGGTTTCCAACCGTTAGTTGCCTCTTACGGTGTACACCCGTCGGTAGAAACTAAGCTGCTAAGTGCTAAGCCGACACTACACGGCAAAATAGGTCTAGTATATAATATATAAATATATATTTTGTGTAAGGATTTCAAGGAATCTATATATTTTCTAACTTTTTATACTTCAGTTCTAACGTTTTGGTGACTTCATTTAACATTTAACAGAAACGACAGTCAGAAGTTTCTAAAACATACTTACTAAACTGGCATAACTAATGTTTTTTTTTCGAACTATCCTGGTCTCGAACTTGCGACCTCTTGATGTTACTCAAACGAGCTTACTTACGCACTACGGAGGCCATAAATAACACAACCATATACACTCACGCCATTACTTCAAATCGGGGTAGGCAGATCGACCACTACTTTGTATGATCCTGGCAAACGTTGAATTACATTCGGCAATCATTTTATATAAAACTAACTAAACTGGTAAACGTGTTTTGCAATATAAATTATTTTCTATAGATTTTATAGTCAATAAAATGAAAATGAAATGTTAGGGGTGGTACAACCCTTATCACTAAGGAGTATAAAAAAAGTTATAAACCAATTCTCAGACCTACCAAATGTGTATGCAAAATTTCATTTTAATTGGTTCAGTCGTTTCGGAGGAGTTTGGTGACAAACACTGAGACACGTGAGTTATATATATATATATATATTTGAGACACGTGAGTTATATATATATATATATATATATATATATATATATATATATATATATAACTCACGTGTCTCAGTGTTTGTCACCAAACTCCTCCGAAACGACTGAACCAATAAATACCAGTAAATATATATATATATATATTAGATAATAATAAGCTGTGTAGTGTCGGCTTAGAATAGCACTACCCCATTTCTTCCGGTGGGTGTACGTAAGAGGCGACTAACGGTATTGGGGCTTTTTAAGGGATTTTTGGGCGATGCGGTTGGAGACCCATCACCAACAACCTTTATTCTACCATCTTTTCCCCACTGAACTTCCAAAAGTGGCTGAAAAATTTCTAATTTCTCAGCTCTGGCTACCCCTTTTAGGGATTTATAGCCGTGAGTATATGTATGTATGTATAATAATAAGTCAAATTTAAACTGCATTACTCGCCATCGGTTCTCAAAAATCACCATTCCAGAAAAAATCGACAAAGAAAAAATCACGTTAACGACATGATTCGGATTAAATATGATTTTATTTTTATTTGATTGTCATAATCAAGTCCGAGGCTAATTGAGTTACCCTCATTGCGCAGGCGCAAACCGAAACGAGGGAATCAAGTATTTTTATGGCACATTTTCAAAGAAACTCCTTGGGTGGGCAGCTTAATTGAACTTGGCAAATCATTCTTATTTACTTAGTTATAAAGCTCAATATCCTATAACCGAGTCTTTGAAGTAATACCTAGTTTCCAAACGTGTTTGAAGAAGCCTTTTTGTTTAAGTTTTTAGTCCTAGTTGAATAGTATGTGAGATATTATAGGTCTTACGTTACCTATTAGGTGGTGGTGGTTCATTATAGGATTGGTTCTATGACAGATTGATTTATTCACGCGGTGTCGCGGATAAGCGCTTGGTTTTAAACCCTACAAATTTAATTTGTAAGTTTAAGCCTGTCTGGAAGGATATTGCAGGCTTGAATTACCGATCCGAAAATTAAGATGATACCGTGCTTCGGAGGGCACGTTAAGCCGTCGGTCCCGGCTACTACTACGGTAGTAGTCGTTACTTTGCCAACCCGCAATTGGCCAGCGTGGTGGACTATGGCCAAATTGCCCTATATACGGTAGGCTCGAGCCCCTTGATGGGGACATATATGGGCTGTGAGAGAGATATTTTAAATCTCTGGTAAAGTGGATTGTCTTGATATTGGGCCCACGAACGTTCGGACCAATAAATATAAAATTGAATGAAGTCACCCATTTAATACGCTGTGCAGGTTCGGCTAAGAATCACATTAACTATCATTTCACATTTCTTCCTGTGGGTGTCGTGTTTTTAAGTGCTTGCTAAATGATGAGGGTGAAAATCCATCACCAACAAAATTAATTTTACAATTTCTTCCCTTTTCTGAATTCTGAATTATGATTATCCCTTTTTGATATTTCTAGACGTGAATTTAAAAAAGTTTACAAGTATAATCTTACTGACAGTGTTATCCGGACTCATCTTATAACGAACAAAACTTTATTTGATTTACAATTTATACCATTTTTTATTGCATACCGCAATCATGTATTTCCTTTTATTCATGCTAATTATTTGTGAACTACAACGTGTTTGAACTTAATGAACATTACCATAGTAAAATGGTCAGCAGGATATCTCACAAGGATCCAATTATCATTATTGTCGCTGTTTTCTGAACTATTTTAAATAGGTTTTTTTTTAAATTATTTATATTGTAGTTTCCATTAGTTCCCATTGGAGCAGACAGAGACTATCGATCGCCATTTTGTATGATCATGGCAAATCTTTCTTGCTCCGTTTACATCCATCAATCTTCTCTCACGAGCACATCCTCTTTATTAATAAAGAAAAGAAAGAAAGAAAAACATTTATTCACAACTAAAGGTACACTTTAAACACACAACAGTAATCTTAAAACAATAAGCTTATAAACTATAAAATTCTTCTTTATATTCATTCTTCATATTTCGGACGCCTGCCTTTTTAAGCACACTCGCTATTTGGCATTACCTACCATCTTAATCAATCAATCAATATAATACATACATACATATAGTCACGGCTATATTTCCCTAGAAGGGGTAGCTAGAGCTAAGGAATTATAAATTCCTCAGCCACTTTTGGAAGTTGAGTGGGGAAAGGATGGTAAACATAAAGGTTTTTGGTGATGGATCTCCAACCACATCACCCAAAAATCCAATAAAAAGCCCCAATACCCTTAGTCGCCTCTTACGACACCCGTGGGTAGAAAGAGATAGCGACATTCTAAGCCGGCACTACACGGCACAACAATATAATATAATATATCAATATAATATTCAGCTAAATCTAATTACTCATGGTTGAACTTCCAAAAAGTCGTTGCCAGAGGCACTGCATAGGAAAATGTACTATTTACACACAGTACTATTACTATTTAGTGTAGCAGTCATAATTTAACTTAACGTTTACGTAACCAAAACGAATACTTAAGACATATCATAATAGAAAGAGTGATATCAAAAAAGTGTGAATTTGTTAGGGCAATTAACGGTGAGGAAAGAACATGAGGAAACCCACGATAGCTGAGCTCCACTTGGTCATAGCATAGTGTAATTGTATAAAGTGGCTATGCCTGCCCTAATATCAAATGAGTACACTGTCCAAGCAAGACGTAGTTACTCTGAACACCAGGTGATAATGTCACGTGATATTCAGAAGTATTAGTACCCCTGCCATACCCTTCGGGGATATACGATGTGAACGTTTGATTTGAGTTGAGTAAAGTCCAAAAAGATCTGAATACCAAGTGACAAAAATCAAATGTTTGATGAGTTTTCAGAAGTATTGGTACTTACTTCTGCCACTGTTTCGGGGATAAACGTTTTAAATTAAAATATGTTTTATTTTTAATTCATACAAGTCGCACTGGTTATAAGCTTTATAATAGCAACCTCATTTTAATGAAGACTTAATTAGTTATTCTATCTGATACTATTGGTAAAGAAAATTCCTAAAAAGTGCCGTGTAGTGCCGGCTTAGAATGTTACAACCCCTTACTACCGGTTGTCGTAAGAGACGACTAACTTTTTTGGGCGATGCGGTTGCAGACCCATCACCAACGATACTTTATTTTTACCATCTCCTCCCCTATTAACTTCCAAATGTGGCTGAGGAGTTTCTAGCTCTAAAGCTCTGGCCGCCCCTTTTTGGGATATACGGCCGTGAGTATATGTATGTATGTTACACAAATGAAAGGCAGACACGTTTTGTTAATGTGTAATAGGTATATTAACACGCCTTCCTGGCTTGAAGACATAATAGTATGTTATTTACTATAAATATTAAAACATACGGTAATATCACTAGTATATACACTTAGTTGAATGTCACAGACATTGCAAGTAAGAATAGAAATTTATAGGGTTATTTTAAGTTAAATTTTGAAAACCAATGAAATATACCAACAACAAATAAGGTTTAAGCATATAAATAAGCATACATTGGCTTAATATTTCATATGTTTTAAAATCCTCAAAACAGAAATAAAACATATTTTATAACAGCTTCTATTTTTAACCGACTTCAAAAAAGGAGGTTCTCAGTTCGATTGTTTGTATGTATGTATGTATGTATGTATGTATAATTGTCCGCGATTATCTCGAGTTTGGCTTAAGCTATTTGGATGCGGTTTTCAGGACAGTATTCGTTACATTTAGGAGAAGGTTTTAGTGCCTTAACCGACCATAAAAAGAAAGGAGGTTCTGTGTTTGACCTGTATGTATGTCTGTTGGTCCGCGATTATCTCACGTTTGGCTTAAGCTATTTGGATGCGGTTTTCAGAAAAGTATTCGTTACATTTAGGAGAAGGTTTTAGTGCCTTAACCGACCAAAAAAAGGAAGGAGGTTCTGTGTTTGACCTGTATGTATGTCGGTTGGTCCGCGATTATCTCACGTTTGGCTTAAGCTATTTGGATGCGGTTTTCAGAAAAGTATTCGTTACATATAGGAGAAGGTTTTAGTGCCTTAACCGACCAAAAAAAGAAAGGAGGTTCTGTGTTTGACCTGTATGTATGTCTGTTGGTCCGCGATTATCTCACGTTTGGCTTAAGCTATTTGGATGCGGTTTTCAGAAAAGTATTCGTTACATTTAGGAGAAGGTTTTAGTGCCTTGACCGACCAAAAAAAGAAAGGAGGTTCTGTGTTTGACCTGTATGTATGTGTGTTGGTCCGCGATTATCTTACGTTTGGCTTAAGCTATTTGGATGCGGTTTTCAGAAAAGTATTCGTTACATTTAGAAGATGGGTTAAAAGTTCTTTAACCGACTCGAAAAAAAGGAGGTTTCTTAGTTTGAAATATAAGTATGTATGTAAAGTTATCAATACTACACAGAAATGTATCAATATACGTTAATAATGTTTTTTTATTAGTAATAAACAGAGTTACTAAATTATTGAACAAAAAAGTATATAAAAACATGAATAAAAAAAGTATATAAAAACATGAATAAATTACTCTTAATTATATTAAAGAAAAAAATATATATTGCAACATCATGTTTTTCATCCTGGTCATTTCAATCAAGGCGCTTTCGTCATGGAGAATTTCGCGCTTTCGGAATGGTCTTAACCATTTAAGTAATTTCTTTGAATCTATATCACTTAAAGCCATCTCATCAAGGGATTTTACTCGACTCAACGCTACATATATATAAGAGAGTTTCTTCGCATTTGTGATAGGTGAACTTCTCTTTGCTCATCTGTTTCGGCAGCAAGAGCAGCACGCTGACGATCTCTCTCATTCTGAAGGGCAAGCACGAGTTATCGACACGATAACGGTTAGAATGAGATGGCAGTATACGATACTAAGTAAGTGCGTAAAAGATGGCTGCTTTATCCCACGCGATAACTAGTTTAAGTACGGCTCGTGCTTGCCCTGCTGAAGTCTTTGTTTTTTTTCGATGGGTGTTTCGTTCTCCCTTACGCGACTTTTCCTTAAAGTATCCTTTGCTTTTCTATCTAGGCCCGCAGGTAAACAAAATAGTAACAAGTAAGCTAAAGTCATAATAACAAATATTATAACTACCTGTTAAAAAAACTATAAAATAAACAGACAGTAAAACCAATCTCTCAAAAACTATCACTAATTCACTAAAAAAACTCAGAGTGATTTAAGAACTTATCACTAAAAAGTATAAAATAAAAATATAATAAAAAAGAAAAACAAAAACTTCAAATTAAAAACTAAACAGAAAAATTAAATATTATTATTTTTTATTTAAAAAAGAACCGCCTTCAAAAATCCAACTGAAAAGTATAAAATAATTTTTATTTATTTTATTATGTACAACTCTATTCAACTTCTTCTTTTTGAAGTCGGTGCCAAACAGACAAATCCAAAATGAAAATTGCTACATAGAGAAAACCATACGAATAATAAATCAATCGATAGTGCCTCAACAACAGTAGGTAACACAATCGCGCTCAAAAATCAAGAAATTTCTTCCGCTCGCAACGACGTCGCTTTATAAAGGATGGAATGGGGGGACAGTGAGCGGTGCTTAGCCTGGTGTGCATGCGTCGCACTTCGCAGAGAAAATATCATAATATACATGTCACCGTAAAACTGTAAATACTAGTAAATTATAATTTTAGATAGATAGCGAGATAGTAAACTAACGTTAGGTTAGGTTATGTAAGATTATCAGATTTCAAACTAACGGAATTAACAATCCGACAGAGACATGCATGCACCGAGTTGGCACAACCAATACTTCTAACACTTTATAAAAAGACGATCGAGAATCTAAATCACTACATAGTATAAAACAAAGTCGCTTTCTCTCTCCCTGTCTGGGATATACGGACATCCTTATGTATACTTTAATCTGTAAAACTACGAAATGAATTTTAATGCGATTTTTTTTATTAATTGAATAAAAAGGAAGGTTTATAAGGATGACATACGCTGATAGGGTGGAGAACTCACTCAACTTGGGCGGGCCACTAATATTCGTTCTTCTTTGTCATGAAAATTGGTTTGGCACCGACTTCAAAAAGAAGAAGTTGAATAGAGTTGTACATAATAAAATAAATAAAAATTATTTTATACTTTTCAGTTGGATTTTTGAAGGCGGTTCTTTTTTAAATAAAAAATAATAATATTTAATTTTTCTGTTTAGTTTTTAATTTGAAGTTTTTGTTTTTCTTTTTTATTATCTATATGTACAAAATATACCTAGTTTTAAAGAAAATAATATGAATAGAGATTTTTTACACAAACTTAGTTAAAACTACTTATAATTCCGAATTCACCGTCAACTTTCCTACATAATAGAGTTGTCCACGAAACCAATTAACGTAAAGTAGACAAAATTCCGAATAAAAAAACCCACCACAAAATAGCATTCGAAAGCGTCTCCGATCCCGCAGACGTCCGATTCGCCAACAAAAAACAATGTCGAAACGAATATTGCACACGACGACAAAGAAACTGAACAAGTAAAAATAAAACTCTGTGTGTCTGTGTGTTCTGTGGAAGAAGCCCGCGCCTGCGCATTGCGGCCCATGCGCCGACGCAACAAAACAAGCAAGATTGACCCCAGACAGACCGCGCGCAAATAAAACGACTGTTCGTTCTTCTTGAAACCAGAAAGAGACGGATATAAAAAGGGCGGTGTACTTGAACTTTGTTTCCAATTAATGCTCAGTGGGCTTCGAAATGGGCGGGGCTTGCTCGGCGCAGGCTAATAGGGATCGACCTAAAATGATCTATAGATCGCGCCGGAGTGCATTCTGCATTGTTATAGCTTGTCGTTGAGTTTCGTGCTATTACGCATTGACTACATCTATTTCATTTAAGATTGATTGTCCGATTTATAAATTTTGTATTAATGCAGAATTTTGAAGAAGATTTAGAGCAGACGACTGTGTAGGGATTCAGAGGACTACTACGCTAACATGTATTAGTGTATTATACATAACCGACTTATGAAAAAATAAATAGATACGTAATGTAGCCGTAGCTTCAGAATCAGAAATTTCTTAGCCACTTTTGGAAGTTGAGAGGGGAAATTATGTTAGTAAAATAAAGGTTGTTGGCGGTGGGTCTCCAGTCACATCGCCCAAAAATCCCTTGAGAAGCCCCTTAGTCGCCTCTTAAGATCACACATGGGAAGAAGAGGGGTAGTACTACTCTATGCCGACACTCCACAACTAAATAGATTTAGTAATTGATGAAATCAATTAAATCAGCTAGCTCATTGCAATTAGAAATCCTACAATAGGGTAACCAGACCTTCGGAAATAGAAATTTCTTAGCCACATTTGGTATCGGTATATTGGTGGTGGGTCTCCTGCCACACCATCCAATAATGACTTAAAAAGCCACAATACTGTTCTCACGAGAACAAATGAATTACATTCTAAGCCAATAGATTCTTACAACACAGTTTTTTGCATATGAAAAAATAAAATACTCATTATAAGTAAAACAGTAAATTAGAATTATAAATTCCCTCATTACTTAGCTCCGACCAATTCGCCATCTTTTCTTCCTCAACTACCACAAATAGGTACCAGGGGAATTTGTCATCTCTGAACCTAGCTACCGCTAATATAAGTTCTATTATGGGTTGCCGTGTAGTGCCGGCTTAGAATATCACTACCCCTTTCTACCCACGGGTGTCGTAAGAGACGACTTAGGGCATGGAGCTTTTTTAAATGGTTTTTGGGCGATGCGGTTGGAGACCCATCACCCACGATACATTATTCCTACCATCTTATCCCCTATCAAATTCCAAATGTGGCTGAGGAGTTTCTGGCTCTGAAGCTCTGGCTACCCTTTTTCGGATTTATCGCCGTGAGTATATATATTATGGATTAGTATCGATTAAACTTTAAATGAATGGGCCCTGTTAGTAATTACTATAATATACGATCCGCTAACCTTTTCATCACAGAAAAATGTTTCTTTTATAATAACTTCCCTACTCATTGTTAAAAGGTGTTGCATATTGCTGAAAAATGCGGGCTCAGAATAACACTAACTCATTTCTTTCTGCGAGTGTTGACTCTGTGTATAGAATTAGTAGTGTATAAAAGTCTTATTTTAAAACATTTAAAGTATATTTTGGACGATGTTGCTGGAGATGGACCCATCAAGTATTAATATTCCTTCTTTATTTTACTATATTATGCCACTTAATTTCCAAAACTACTTGAGGAATTGCTATTTCTGAAGCTCTCGCCTCAACCCCCTGTTTGCGATTACCGATAAAAACTTACGTATCAGTGTTCTACCAAAATCTATCTACATATTAAGCTTATTTTAGCCACCGAGTTTGCTTTTTCAAAGTCAAAATAACAGGGCAAAGGGGCATTAACTTATTAAAACAATCAGATTCTCTTTCTCTTTAGCTAATCACTCTTAGCTATATAATCAATCACTTACATAAAAATATCAACCAAGCCTAAATCACATAGACCATGAAGTCATATTTTAATACCATATCAAAACAAATATAAATTTTAGTTAAAAAAAGTCTCAATTAAAAAAAGCACCCGCATCGTTGGAATGAGTTCCTAACAGCCCTCGGCACTTCCTGTTATTGTCTATGATAAATAAATTATGCCCGAGTGTCAAATTACACTTAATTTAGTCTAATTCTTCAAATACAAGGATGCGGAAGGACCCTCGGTTTTGACTATGAGTTTTTTTAACCGACTTCATTAACCGACTTCAAAAAAGGAGGTTCTCAGTTCGATTGTTTGTATGTATATATGTATGTATGTATGTATGTATGTATAATTGTCCGCAATTATCTCGAGTTTGGCTTAAGCTATTTGGATGCGGTTTTCAGAACAGTATTCGTTACATTTAGGAGAAGGTTTTAGTGCCTTAACCGACCAAAAAAAGAAAGGAGGTTCTGTGTTTGACCTGTATGTATGTCTGTTGGTCCGCGATTATCTCACGTTTGGCTTAAGCTATTTGGATGCGGTTTTCAGAAAAGTATTCGTTACATTTAGGAGAAGGTTTTAATGCCTTAACCGACCAAAAAAAGAAAGGAGGTTCTGTGTTTGACCTGTATGTATGTCTGTTGGTCCGCGATTATCTCACGTTTGGCTTAAGCTATTTAGATGCGGTTTTCAGAGAAGTATTCGTTACATTTAGAAGATGGGTAAAGTGATTTAACCGACTCTAAAAGAAAGGAGGTTCTGTGTTTGACCTGCATGTATGTATGTTGGTCGGCGATTATCTCGCGTTTCGTTTAAGCTATTTGGATGCGATTTTCAGAAAACTACTTGTTGCTTTCAGGACAAGGTTTTAGTGATCTAACCGTCTCAAAAAAGGAGTTTCTGAGTTTCACCTATAAGTATGTATGTAAGTTTGAAGGTTCTTAGTTATTATTAGACAAAGAGTTATCAGTTTATGCTATTACATTCAGGAGAAGGTTTAAGTTCTTTAACCGACTTGAAAAAAAGGAGGTTTCTTAGTTTGAAATATAAGTATGTATGTAAAGTTATCAATACTAGACAGAAATTTATCAATATATGTTAATAAAGTTTTTTTATTAGTAATAAACAGAGTTACTAAATTATTGAACAAAAAAGTATATAAAAGCATGAATAAATTACTCTTAATTATAGTGAAGAAAAAAATATATATTGCAACATCATGTTTTTCACCCTGGTCATTTCAATCAAGGCTCTTTCGTCATGGGGATGGTTAAGTAATCTCTTTGAATCTATATCACTGAAAGCCATCTCATCAAGGGATTTTACACGACTCAACACTACATATATATAAGAGTGTTTCTTCGCATTTGTGATAGGTAACTTCTCTTTGCTCATCTGTTTCGGCAGCAAGAGCAGCACGCTGACGATCTCTCTCATTCTGAAGGTCAAGCACGAGTTATCGACACAATAACGGTTAGAATGAGATGGCAGTATACGATACTAAGTAAGTGCGTAAAAGATGGCTGCTTTATCCCACGCGATAACTAGTTTAAATACGGCTCGTGCTTGCTCTGCTGTCTTTGTTTTTTTTCGATGGGTGTTTCGTTCTCCATTACGCGACTTTTCCTTAAAGCATCCTTTGATTTTCTACCTAGGCCCGCAGGTAAACAAACTAGTAACAAGTAAGCTAAAGTCATAATAACAAATATTATAACTACCTGTTAAAAAACTATAAAATGAACGGACAGTAAAACTTATCTCTAAAAAACTATCACTAATTCACTAAAAAACTCAGAGTGATTTAAGAACTTATCACTAAAAAGTATAAAATAAAAAAGAAAAACAAAAACTTCAAATTAAAAACTAAACAGAAAAATTAAATATTATTATTTTTTATTTAAAAAAGAACCGCCTTCAAAAATCCAACTGAAAAGTATAAAATAATTTTATTTATTTTATTATGTACAACTCTATTCAACTTCTTCTTTTTGAAGTCGGTGCCAAACAGACAAATCCAAAATGAAAATTGCTACATAGAGAAAACCATACTAATAATAAATCAATCGATAGTACCTCAACAACAGTAGGTAACACAATCGCGCTCAAAAATCAAGAAATTTCATCCGCTCGCAACGACGACGTCGCTTTATAAAGGATGGAATTGGGGGACAGTGAGCGGTGCTTAGCCTGGTGCGCATGCGTCGCACTCCGCAGAGAAATTATCATAATATACATGTCACCGTAAAGCTGTAAATACTAGTAAATTATAATTTTAGATAGATAGCGAGATAGTAAACTGACGTTAGGTTAGGTTATGTAAGATTATCAGATTTCAAACTAACGGAATCAACAATTCGACAGAGACATGCATGCACCGAGTTGGCACAACCAATACTTCTAACACTTTGTAAAAAGACGATCGAGAATCTAAATCACTACATAATACAAAGTCGCTTTCTCTCTCCCTGTCTGGGATATAGGGACATCCTTATGTATACTTTAATCTGTAAAACTACGAAATGAATTTTGATGCGATTTTTTTTTATTAATTGATTAAAAAGGAAGGTTTATAAGGATGACATACGCTGATGGGGAGGGGAACTCACTCCACTTGAGCGGGCCACTAATATTCGTTCTTCTTTGTCATGAAACTTGGTTTGGCACCGACTTCAAAAAGAAGAAGTTGAATAGAGTTGTACATAATAAAATAAATAAAATTATTTTATACTTTTCAGTTGGATTTTTGAAGGCGGTTCTTTTTTAAATAAAAAATAATAATATTTAATTTTTCTGTTTAGTTTTTAATTTGAAGTTTTTTTGGAACTTCATTATGAGAGCTTGTTTAACATATATTATTGATTAAGGGCGCACCAGGTATATCGAATTAGTTTAGTATTATAGTGATTTCGTTTGTCAAGTTGTGTGAGTACAAAGTGTAAGTAATAAAACAGTGGTAACTTGGCAACATAGCTCAGTTGGCAGAGCGATCGGGGCGTAGACTGGGATGTCGCGGGTTCAAGTCAGGCTGAAGTCAATTTTTTTTCCTTGATTGAGCTTCTGAACCGACAGTTGTTCAACTTATTTTTCTAGTTTGCGGAAACTGTACATGAAATAACAACTCATAAAGAAACTAAAAAAAATAATGTAGTTATCAATAATTATGGGACTATGTACCATACAACATTTTCTTGGACTTTCAATACAAGTTATACGTGAGAAGAAATTATATTATTTATAGAAGTCATTAACAATCACGATTCGTAACGCTCGTGTGCGAATTGGCACAGCGACAATTCAAATGGAAATATTTAAAATCTCTGACTAAATTTAGATAAGTAATTATCTTATACTTTTTAAATAGCAACCGTGATAGCTGAATTGCTAGAACACCGGTTATCTTGCAAACGACTAGTGTTCAAATCCCTGTTGCTTGTTATTGTTGCTATGTTTGCTTAATTTATCATGGTTGAGGGAAAACATCGTGAGGAAACCCACATGGCTGAGTTGTACTTAGTCATATGACAGTTTATTCGTACAAAACGGCGATAGGCCTGCCCCCTATCACGTGAGTACACTGTCCATTCAAAACGTGGGTACTCTGAACACCAGATGACAAAGTCACGTGATGTTCAGAAGTATTAGTACCTCGGCCTACCCCTTCGAAAATATTTGGTGAGAAAGTTTATGTTTATGTTATGGTATGCAATTAGCTTATAATACGCTCTGATTCTATAAATTATCAACAGACTGCTATTAAACTGTTTTATTTCTATTGTTTAGATTTAGTTTTCTTATGACAGCTAGATTTTATACTCTTTTTGATGACGTCCGTGGCCGAGTGGATATTTGACTAGCTTCTCGGTCCAGAGGTTACGGGTTCGATCCCCGATGAGAGCAACATTTATGTGACAACCATAAATGATTGTTTATTAGTCTTGGATGTTATTTATATGTTATTGCATACGGTATGACAATACCAGACCATGCCGTTATTGATTAGGTTTATTTCCTATCTCAACTTTGAAAAGTGGCTAGGGTATTGCTATTTCTGATGACCGGGCTAAACCTGGAATATAGAATAGAAAATCATAGAAACTCTTTACACCACTGTTACTGTATCATATACATCACTGTTAAGCGATCTCTTCCAGAGAACCTTTACCCTACGTACATACATACATACATACATATACTCACGCCATTAGTTCCCATTGGGGTAGGCAGAGACTATTGATCGCCACTTCGTACGATCCTGACAAACCTCTCTGGCTTCGTTTACATCCATCAATCTTTTCATACATGCACATTCTTCATACTTCGGACGCCAGCCTTTACCCTACGTATAGCATAGATAGTAATTGGTATAGGTTCTATTAATTTACATATAATATTTTGCAGCCAAGCAAAGAGGTTCTTATTTTGACAGTTGATTTTGACACTATACGATAATTTTGGATTTTATTAGGAGAACCCGCGCCCCACGAAGACTTAGCAGATAAAAAAATAGTTGAGAAATCTTCAATCATACGTGTTTCCATCATAGACGTGACTTAGAAATTCTAAAGATAGCTCTAACTATTTATCTATGTACGAGTAATTTACTCAATTTCGAAACTGATATAACTTATATTAGTCTTTAGGTTTTGCGACACTGACAAATAGTGTGATTTGTGAATGATTAGGTGTGAAAGGTGGCTTAATGTGCAGGATAAGCGTAAATAAAATTTAAAAAATATGCTAATATTCATTTTAACAACTATTGTAGTTTATCTGGCCCTAAAACTAAACTCTTCTTAAGCTTGTTTAAAATTTTACATAACTCTACATTCTGTCTAAAATCTTCCTATGATTTGAAATTTCGAACAACAAAGGCCAACCAGAAAGTAGGTCCGCGAGCAAAGAGTCTGTACAAGGCAACGCATCCAGATAGTTTCCGGGAGCGCCCCGGTGCGGTCTTGAGAACTCCGCTAATTACCCGGCAAATACATGCTTGGTAGCACACACCACCTTAGATACGGTGTGCTATCTGTGTAAAACTAGACTATAGAAAAGAATAGAAATCTCTTCATGCACGTTGTAGTTTCAATATTAAAAATAGGAGGTCTTATATAACTAAATATCTAGACTGACTATCTTTGCCCCATGATAACGATTGAAAGCAGTTCGAAACCTATACGTAAACCTTTTAAAACTAAATTTACCAAACTATATCTATTATCTATCTACACTTTCTGGGTGTCCTGTAACACATATACAACAAATTCTTGCTACTAATCCGAATTAACAAGTTGAATTCTAACTACTGGGTATTAAAGTTCTAGAGATCCCTTGAGTTGTGATGGCTATACTACTAAAGTAATGGTAACGCACATAGCGTTTGAACAGAAAAGTAAAGGATTTTTTTCTGAATTTTAAGTGTACTACTTTTTTCCACCTGACGTTAAAATTTTGTACCCAATTGATGCCTGAACTGTACACTCACATGCTACAAAAAAGGTCTATTCTTGTTGTTTTCGATCCACAAAGAAAAAAAAATTGTCACTGACATTAAATTATATGATCTCGGAAGTTATTTATATCCCTTAAAAAGTCATTTAAATTACAATGATCATTCATCTTTTCATAAGACAACAATGAAAAAACAGTACAAAACTACCAAACGAAGCTAAAATGACACACGCATGCCACCGACTAAAGAGTTATCCAGTTTCGTATTATTTTCTGTACATCTGTTCGACTCCTAATGAGTCCTTATTAGCTCATAACGGTTGCCACAAACAGCTTGTCCATGGAACGTCCACAAAAGACAAGTAGTCAGTTAATTTTATTTGATTTGTAGTTCCCTTAACCGACAATAGAAGTGTAGATTCGACGGAGCCCTCGAAACATAATGGCAGCCGCAAAATTGCAGGTAAAAATCGTATAATTAGGGATGCTACTTGGTAATTTAGTGCTGCGGTCAACGTTTCCTTCCCTATTGTTCGATTCTTTGCTCCGAAACCTCGTGTTGTCTTCACAGGAAGTCTTGTTCGAATTATAATCGGAATAATCGATTCCGATATGACTGACAGTTGTGGTTAACGTGCGAGGTTTTTTGATAACCGAACTTTTTTTGCCATTTTTTGTTAGGTAAAAAAGAGTTTAAATACATCCATCCTACGACCCTAGTATTAGTTGAGTAGATACAATGTTATTGATTGTTTGACACAAAATATCTTAAAATGATTGCTTATTTGCGACGCGCGTTTTACTTAAAACCCCTTATCACTCGTATTTGTAAAAAAAGATCAAATAATCAGGAAATAAATACCAAAAGAGTGTAGCCATCTACCACTTTTTGTTTTTATAGCAGTTTTGAATGCATTTATGTAATAATTTCAAAAAAAGTCATATTACTAGTAGTGGTTTACACCAAACTTATCACGTTATTTAGATGCAAAAAAACAGGTAAACAATTATCTGTTTTAATCGAAACTCTGGCTTACCTTTCTCATAATTGATAACATTCGGTACAAAATAAATTATGTGTTATGTCATCTCAAAATAACCCTACCCTACCTCTCTTCTTCTATTTACAAAAGTATCTGATAAATCGTTTATTTTTAATCGTTGTCTATTCATGATAACAGCATATACAAATGCTTCCATTTATAAAAAAAATGTTTTGCACTCATTTCGCAACGTTAAAATAACAATGGGTGGCATTGAAGATTAAATTGCTTTGCATGAGTCTTAATCATAACTAATCAAGATTCAATTAATTTGAACCCTTCTGCTGTTCTATAAACTAAGAACAATCATAATAATGATACAGTTAGATTTAATAAAGTATAGGTATATGACTTCGATACTTTATCGCCCGATTTCTGATTTGAGTATTCAAGCAGAGCACGACTTAAGTATCGATTTGTCTCATTCAGTTGTTAAGATTTCAATGCGACAGAACGATACTTAGTTGTTCTCAGCTGGAATACTCAATTCAGAAATCGGGCGTATTTCTACCATCTTCTCTGATGATGACGATGATGATCCAAATCCTGAGTCGGCCTAATTGTCTTTTCTTATTTGTGTGGTTAATTTGTTACATTAATTTTTAAAGGTGAGGTAACAACTCGTGAGGAAACCCACATGGCTGAGTTGTACTTGGCACCCCACGAGAGTATAATGCCCAAGCAACATGTGAAAATGACACGTAATGTTCAAAAGTAAGAGTGCCACTGCCAACCCCTTTGGGAATATACGACGTGAACGTTTCAGTTTGATAGTTTGAGTATGACTTAAGAAAAGACTCAACAGTGAAAGGATAACTCAGATCGAACGGTAGAATTCCCATTAAGATATCAAGGTTTAAGAGACTATCGCCCGATTTCTGAATTGAGTATTCCAGCTGAGAACAACTTATGTATCGTTTTGTCGCATTGAAATCTTAAGAACTGAGTGAGGCAAAACGATACTTAAGTCGTTCTCAGCTTGAATAGTCAATTCAGAAATCGGGCATATAGGACCAATTAAACCAACTAACTTAAAAAAAACCTATAATCCTGTTCATCTACATGTCATTCCAAAAGACTATACACCTTGGAAATGAAAGCGATGCAATATCTAAATAATTTAATACAACTACCATTTATAAAATCGTAACTCGTCAAAATACATGAATGAAACTGATTCTTCTCCGGCCATTGGTGTATGCGATACAAAAGAAAGACCAAAATCAATCACCCGTACCACGATATTTGATACGTATAAAATCTACCTCCTATTCCGCTACGATACAAAACGTTCGTAATTCAACACTGGATTACAAACACCGCCCTGTAGAAGCCGTAAAATTTTCTATAATCCAACTAAATAACAAACCAACAACAAAAATTACCTAAATACTAACCCATAACTCTTATTATTATACCTTTAAAGTGTATAATTAAAAAAAATGGGTGAATAGAAAAGTTTGGTCGTATCTACGATTCGGAAACTGACAAAAGAGTACGGTGACAATACTCGCCTCCTTTCACAATGACAGATGTTTGAATTTCGAAATCTGTGTTGCTATATAAAAAATAAAAGTAATAATATACCAACGATTGATGTGGGGAGTTTTTTTTAAATTGCTATGTTGTTGACGTGCCAAGCCGCAAAACAGATTTTAAAATATATGGTTGGTGGGAAATGTGAGGACGATCGGAAATGCATCGGACATTAATTATTGAGTTGACTTTTAACCCTATTTTAGATTCTTGTAGCTTTGTAACGAAGAATGAATATAGTTCAGTATTCCTTGCTGTTTTGAGAAACTTTGATATTTAAGTAAGTAGGTGTGTTTTTGTATTAAATCCTAAGCTTTTCAGTATTACCGTACGAAATCATTGAAATGGAAATTATTATTATTTATTTGTTTAAACACTTTATTGCATACAAAACTACACACAAATAGTATATTACAACAGGTACAACAGTATTTATCGCCTTAACGCGATGAAATTAATAAGATCAATCGTTTTAATAGTACAAATGGGTTGTCTTCCATCTTTTATGATTGAACGGAATAAGTCGCTTCCTTGCAATTGCATTCAATGCATTCTAGATTTTAAATAAATCTTAATATTTTTTTAAAAAGTTTGAAGAGTGTTCAAAACGTACAATAGTTAACACAGTATATTTCGTGATTCGTGACCTGATAGTCAACATCTTCCTAGCTACTTTTGTACATTGAGAGGGGAGCACATATTGTGAAATATTCTTAAAGACTCAAACTTTCACGCCGAATATCCCCGACGGTGTTGGCAGAGGTACTAATACTTCTGAATATGACATGACATTGTCACGTGGTGTACAGAGTATCAACGTTTCGCTTTGACAGTGTATTCACCTGATAGGAGACAGGCCTATCACCGTTTTGTATGAATCCACTGTCACTTGACTAAGCCTATCCACTTTTCAAATTTAATAAGTAGACCAGACTCAGTAGCTCAACTTTTATCACTCGTATTAATCCCGAATATTATTGCTAACACGATAGATACTACAACAACGGCATGTCTATTGCTTTATAATACGGCGATGTCACGCTCCAACGGGATATCGAATGGACAGAGCCTATTTACTTACAAGTCTACACTTATATCCCAGGGTTAGCTAAACTGTCATAATTACTAGACTTAAGATTTGAAGACAGATTATCAGGTTAAGATACTATGCTTATTTGCACCGAAACTTAGTGTTACATTAGTACATTTACATTAGTGAGTATTGTTAATCGATAGTCTCTACCTATCCCAAGTGGAATAATGGGCGAGAGTATTAGCAAGTGAGTAATTAACCACTAATCCACTTTCTATTTTTCAAATTCTAAGCCGACATTACACGGCATTACACTACCCCACACACTACCCCATTTCTTCCCATGGGTGATCGTAAGAGGCGACTAAGGGTTACGGAGATTTTTAACTGATTTTTGGGCGATGCGGTTGGAGACCCATCAACAAAAACATTTATTTTACAATATTTTCCCCACTTCACTTCCAAAAGTGGCTAAAGAATTTTCTAATTCTGAAGCTCTGGCTACCCCTTTTAGGGATTTATACCCGTGAGTATATGATATACATATACTATTTAATAATATTAATATATATATTTAACAATAATATAATATATTTAATAATTTATATAATATTTATGTGTGTGTATGTATGTATTTTTAAAAATTAAAAAGTATACCCGACTCAGTAGCATAAATTACCTCCCGTGTTTCATTGCTAACACGATAGCTACTAATGGTTATTGCTTTATAATACGTCGATGTCACGCTCTAACAAGATATCGAACAGACATGATCTATATACATATACTTAGAAGTCTACGCCTAGGGTTAGCTAAAACATCATAATTATCAATACCCTATCCACTTTTCAAATTTTATGAATAGAACTGACCCAGTAGCCATACTCTTACCACATATATTAAACCTGTGTTTCATTGCAGCTACTAATGCTTATTGCTTTATAATACGTCGATGTCACGCTCTAACAAGATCTCGAGTGGAATGTCCAGATACGTGCTGACATCCCGACGAGATGAGCCGAGTTAGTATTCGGTTATTATAGATACATCGCGCGGACCGAATATAAATTATGATGTGGCTTGAGCGGGTAGGCGCCTGGCTGGAGCGCGGGTGGGATGGAGACGGCTTTTTGGATTTTATTATCAGTATTTTTAATTAAGGTATTTGTTTTTTGTAGGCAACATTAGTTTACGGTGCATTAGGGCAAAGATTGAAACTCTAAACTAAGTCAGAAATTGTAACTAAGTTGATTTGATTCGCTAAATTTAAACTTGTAGTTGGATAACTTGATCACAAAAACAACTATTGAGGGATTTGGCTGCAACTTGCTTTCAACTATCAAAAGTGGCTGAACAAAATACTGTGGTTCAGAGGTTACGACACCTCCTTTTGTGATTTATAAACGTTGTTATACATGTACTTGTTATACATTATGACATGATTGACCTTCTCGGTCCGGAGGTTGTGGGTTCGTTCCCCGCTGAAGGCATCATTTATGTGATGAGCATAAATGATTGTTTCTTAGTCTTGGATGTTATTTATATGTGTATTATTTAATATTAAATATATCGTTGAGTTAGGATCCCATAATACAAGTCTTACTTAGTTTGGGGCTAACTTGATCTGTGTATAATATGTCCATATATATTTATTTATTATTATTTATTATATCCAGTCCTTTTAAAAACACGTCACGTGAGTAAACTAACAAAACATTTTTCATTATAGTATTAATTATGTCAGTATCACTTACCATAAGGTGAACTCCATTATATCAGAGAAACTTTTATCCCACCATTTATTCAAAACAAAAAGTCGTCTCCATACTTTCCGTACATTCATGTTGGGTGGCGGCCGCCGCGACTATAAAATTCGGACCTTGCCGCGGAATCCCACAGATTCCTTCATATTAATTGTCTCGATGCAACCCGCGGCTCGCCGCTCCCCACCGCCCCCCGCCGCCCTCGGCCACGTCACTAATATTCTAAATTCAAATTTCACGTCTCATGGCTCTAACCACCCAAAGCTTGATGTCTTTCTTTTTTTTCCGCTTCCGGTCCCCAAACAGTAAACAGTCTTTTGTGAAACTGCACAAATTTAATTAATTTTTAAGATAAATAGTAGTAATTATTATTTGAAACTGAACTACCAAGAAAAAGTAACCTGCAAACTTACCAAAAAACACCTGTGCATCAACTAAAAACAAGGAATACTACCGAAATTTGGCCAAATAAGGTACGATAAACAATAACCGTTATTATTTAATGCATGAAAATACAAAGGAAGATTTGAATTCAAACAAATAAATCACTTTTCGCATTCTGATTATACCCGGTTGTTGATTGTTTTTGTTCTGTTTGTTTAAATATGTCAAATGTCAAACTAAAATGAAGTAAGTGACAGATGCTGAAATGACAATGACAAACATATGCGCACTAGTGTGACGTTCTAATGATACCAGGCAAAGAGATTAATTATCCCTAAATATCTCAGAGTATTTTAGGACTGTGGTAGAAGTGAGACAATATTTTTATCTTTATATAAGATTTTATTAAGTAGGTACCCTCTTACAAAATAATATGGCTACCAACTGTGCCGCTTGCGGGGAAAAAATTCAAGACCTGAATTTTCTTGAATGCTCTACATGCGAACTTTTATATGACCACAAATGTCTTAACCTCACAACGGAGAATCTTGATAGCATGTCTCAAGAACAAAAACAGAGCTGGCATTGCCCTGAATGCACATGCAAACAAAAGAAAGGGGATAACTCTGGCACCCCTGTGCGATTTATGGCTGCTTCGGTTTCTGCTCCCCTTAACAACACCTTCACTAAGAACGAAAACGACAACGTAAACCGGGTTCGAGGGAGTAACGGATCGGTTAAGCAAACAAGTACTAAACTCACACTGAAACTTCAACAACAGCAACAACAAACTACAAAGACAACAACATCAACTACAGACGATAAGTACGAAGAATTCAAGAGGGAAATGAGAGAACTGGTGACATCCCTAAAAAAAACTCAGCAGGAACAACTTGATGTAATTAAACAAGATTTGCAAGAAATTAAGGAAGCCAACCAACACATACGGGACTCAATAGCTATCTTAACGGACCAAAACTCTGCCCTTAAGCAGAGAGTAGATGTACTAGAAGATGAATCAAAAAGAAACAGAGACTATATACATATTCTGGAGAATAAAATTGAAGATGTGCAAATAGGAGCCCGGAAATCCCATTTTGAAATGAAGAACGTTCCCAAGATAAATTTGGAATCAAAGCAAGATCTTATAGAAATGGTAACTACATTATCAAAAACAATTAACTGCGAAATAAAAAAGACCGACATCATGGATATATATAGAGTGAGAAGTAAAAATCCTGAAAAAAAGAGAACGCCGATAGTAGTAGAAACAAATTCAGCAATTCTTAAAAACGAGGTTTTAAAGATGGCCAAGAACTTCAACGCGAAAGCTCAAAATAAACTATGCGCTAAGCATCTAGGACTCAAAACGCAAGAAGATACTCCAATCTTTCTATCCGAACACCTCACCTCAAAAGGATCACGCCTCTTTTTCCTTGCACGTGATCTGGCCAGATCAAAGGGTTATAAGTTTTGCTGGACGGCCTACGGCAAAATCTATATCAGAGAAAACGAAAATACACCAGTCATAAACATCCAAACGGAACAACAAGTTCAGAGAATTTTTCAAGATAAATGACTAGATTGTTTAAATATTGACAGCTACATTTTTATAAATACACCCCACCTATTATACTACTTCGTACTCCCATATTATTATAATAAGAAACATTTAAACACTCAAACATACACATACACAAATAATAACTGCAAAACACAAAGAACCACACTTAACACTCAAACACTCACTATCATCACCTTCAATCACATACTCATACTGATCACGATAGTATTGTATTTTTTCCAATTTGCATTAGCTAAACTGTTTCAAGCTCAAAAAAACACAAACCGACGCACATTATATATGTCGCAATACCACTACAAAACTTTCACTTATACTAAATTCTCTATCAAAGCCTCATATAACTACAGTTTTATAACAGAGACAAGTTGCACCGTACATCTATATGTAAATGGATAATACAACACAAACGATAAAAGACATAGATAGTATGGAGGTGGCTTTCTCTTGTCTATGTGACCCGGAGGATCTTACTAACCAAATAACAATAAATAATACGGACTTGACACTTGTTTCCCAGAATGTTAGAAGTATATATCATAATTATGATGATTTTATCACAACTTTATCTAATTTTAGATTTGAAACGGATATAATTATTCTTACAGAATGTAGACTAAATAATAACAAACCACTACCACATTTACAAGGATACGACATTTACCATACGACCATTCATCAAAACCAAAACGATGGCGTAGTTATTTATATTAAGACCACATTAAAACACAAAGTAAAAGAATTAAAACTTACACACGCATCTTGTTTACAAGTTGATACGTTAGACACTTCGATTTTGGGTATTTATAGATCCCCATCCAATAAAAATGCAGAATCATTTATTAATTCTTTGCAACAACATATTGCTTCTCTTACAGCTAAAAATCTAGTTATCTCTGGTGACATAAACATTAATATACGACTTAAAGTTGAGGAACCTACATATGAACGCAATAACCGTATGTTATATTTAAATATGTTATCTGGATTTGGAATACTTGCAGGTCATACTATTAAAACAAATGATAAAAACTGTTTAGACCACATGATGATCAAACTGAATAGATCAAAATACCTAGCCTCGATAGCTGTACTGGAAACAAGTATAACAGATCATAAAACAGTTTTTCTTGTTATTTCTAAAATAAAACACCGTCCTCGTAACTATGCAATTAGGATAAAAACTGATTTCGAACATGCTTTACAATGTTTAAAAGACAGCAATATCGAAGAATTACTGTACTCTGAAAACCCGGATATTATTATTGAACGCCTAATGCATAAAATCACCTCCAGTCTTGAAGAAAGTACCACTACCAGCAAAGTACCTCGTTGTAAAAGAATTATTAAGCCCTGGATTACTCCTGGTATACTTAAATGTATAAATAACCGAAATAAACTACAAAAAAAATTCAAAAAAAATCCTGAAAGTGACATAAATAGAATAACTTATACAAGATATAGAAACTACTGCAATAACTTAATTAAAAAAATAAAAAGAACCTTTGAAAGAGATCTACTGTTAAAATCGTTAAACAATAATAAAACCCTGTGGAAATCAATTAAAAGTATTACATACACTAGCGAAATCAATAAACAACCGTCTGAACTACTAAATATAAAATCATCAAACAATGAATCAGTTAATTGCGTAAACAAACATTTTGCAAATGTAGGTAAAACATTAGCCGAAAAATTTAATAATAATAAAACTGATGCGCAGCTTGCCGATAGCCTAAATAACATTCCACTCCAATCTAATAGCTTAGTATTAATGCCAACGAATTGTGAGGAAGTTAATAGTGTGCTAATGAACCTCAAAACCGAGAGCGCACCTGGATGGGATAAAATACCCATATCTTTCTTAAAGCTGGCAAAGACTGAATTAGTCCCAATCTTAACACATTTTACAAATGTATGCTTCTCAAAAGGTGTCTTTCCACGCTCATTAAAGAAGTCCATTATTACGCCAGTGCATAAGAAGGGCGACAGGGACGATGTCAGTAATTACCGCCCTATATCTGTCTTACCTGCCATCTCCAAACTGGTAGAGAAGTTAATAAATATAAGATTATTAAACTATTTGTACAAATATGAAATTCTCTCTCCTAACCAATTTGGCTTCAGGCGTAATAAGTCAACTGATGACGCAGTAATAGGATTGAGTACCTTGGTGTCGCAGTCACTTGACAAGGGAGAAAAATGTATCTCGGTATTCCTTGATTTGAAAAATGCCTTCGATACCGTCTCTGTCCCCATTCTTGTACGTAAACTGGAAAGACTAGGAGTAAGGGGAATAGCACTTGATCTACTTAAAGACTATGTTAGTAATAGACAACAAGCAGTAAAAATAAACAATATTATTAGTGATTTTCAAGAAATAACATACGGTGTGCCCCAGGGTAGTGTTCTAGGCCCCACACTTTTTCTGACCTATATCAATGACATGTGTAATAAGAATATTAAAAATGGAAAAATATTTACATATGCAGATGACACAGCAATTGTTTTTACTGGCTCCACATGGAGCGAAGTTCAATCTAATACAGAAAGAGGACTGAGGGAGGTGGCACGATGGCTAAGTGATAACCTTTTAACACTCAACACTTTAAAATCCAACTACATTTGTTTTGGCATTGATAAAAGAAACCAACCCGGTGACGATTTTCATATAATAATACACAATTGTGTCAGAGATCCCACAATTTCTAACACATCATGTAATTGTTCTAGAATTGAAAGAGTGAAAGAAGTCAAATACTTGGGTGTTGTGTTGGACCAGAGGTTATCCTGGTATTCTCATCTAGAGCATGTCATTAACAGGGTAAGGAAACTATCCTGGGTATTCAAGTCATTGCGTTACGTGGTACCTAGAGTACATGATTCCACAAATAACATCTTGAATTATATTTACACTTCCCTGGTGCAATCTGTGTTGGTGTATTGCATAACAGTTTGGGGTGGTTGTACCAAAACGTATCTAATAGACTTGGAGAGAGCGCAGAGATCTTTAATTAAAATAATGTATTTTAAAACTAGTATGTTCTCTACCACATCTCTTTATAAGGAATGCGAACTTCTCTCAATAAGGCAATTATATATCTTAACTTGTTGCCTAAAAAAGCATAAATCAATAGATTATAATGAATCAAACAATTCTCGTAGAAGGAAAGATATTGTTGTAACTATCCCTAGAACGAAAACCAGCTTTGCACAAAGGCAATATTACGTAAGATCATCAATGTTATACAATAGGATTAATAGAGAGCTAAACATTTATGATAAACTATATTATGAATCCAAAGTGACTATAACTAAATGGCTTAAACTAAAAACTTATAATGAAACAGAGGCTATACTAGAAATAATAACTTAAATATGAATACTTTATGAATATATAACACACGCACGCGCACACACACACACACACACACGCCCACACACACGCACATACACGCCCACACACACGCACATACACATGAACACACATGCATACACTCAAACACACATATACACACACACACTTACAATCGTTTGTTACCTACCTTTATATAATATAATAATAGTGGCTTTCTGTATTAACTAACCTAGGCATAAGGAAGATAAAATAATTTAATTTAATTTTAGTTTTGATTGTGATTTTGATTTTAATTTTAATTTTAATTTTAATTTAAGTTATGTAATGATTTTTCATTTTAATTATTTTCTTTCTTTCATGTATTCTATTGACGAGCGGGGTTTTCTAACACAGGCTTTAAGCTTAAAAGAAGACCCCAACCAATTGTTTACAAACACTTGTTTTTATCAAATAAAGAAATTTTGATTTTGATTTTGATTTTTGATTTTTCTTGTGGGAAAATTGGAAGAACATAGGATTTTTCGAATTCTGATCTGTTCTAGGGTTGAGTTTTAGGCCGCACTTAAGCCGGTCTATGATCATTTTTGGTATGTGTTGTTATCGCATTATCAATACACCGTAATTTGTTATCTCATAGTTTAAATGTAATTTAATGCCAGGGAAGGTTAACTCCATCTTAGCCTTAAATAAGATTTTCTTCTGTATAAAAAAACAAGTGAGTGGGAGTTCCTACTTATTATTTTAGTACATAAAAATTATTATTTTTTATCATTACATCTAACAAAGAATGTCTGCCTACTACCTTAACTAGGTCTGGATAAAAAAACATAACTGATCATGACCGACCTGGCTTCCAGTAAAATTTGATAACTATAGTGCGTAGGACATTTATGGGTTGTGAAGCCTGGTATTTTAGTCCAACAAAGAAATCTAGACGTAATTAAAAGTCAGTACACGTTGTCACCAAACTTAACCAAGAATTGACATTAAAAAGTAAAAACTTTATTTAGCCCCTTAATGATACAACATTTTCAAACAAATTACATATGTAATGAAATGATGATTTGGCATATGTACTAGAGTTTAAACTCTAATACACGCTGTTTTTTATTCGGGAGCCTGGTAACTTAACTTAAAAAGTAAATTAACATACATATAATGATAAATTCCTCAGCCACTTTTGGAAGTTGATTGGGGAAAAGATGATAATAATAAACGTTTTCGGTGACGGTTCTCCAACCACATCGCCTAAAAATCACTTAAAAAGCCCCTATACCCTTAGTCGCCTCTTACGATCACCAACGGATAGAAATAGGGTAATGTAATTCTAAGCAGACACTACACGGCAATTAAATTAACACTTGTAAACATTTTCATTGTCCGAAGTGAGAAGAATAAAAGAGCATGTATGAGAAGAATAATGAGTGTAAGGGAAGCAAGAGAGGTTTGTCAGGATCGTACTAAGTGGAGATCGATAGTCTCTGCCTACCCCAATGGGAATAATGGGCGTGAGTATCAGTAAGTAAGTAATCATTTTCAAATCGGTCTCATGTAACTGTTTCCTGCTACTTGTTTCAATTTCTTGGCTAGTCTAAAGGTACCTATAGATGCTAAAATAATATCAATCTCTAATACAAAACCACCTCAAGATTTTAAAGAATAAATAAGAATGTTCAACAAGTACAAATAACAGAAGTAACTGAACCATTGCCACTTGAAAACCGATAGATAACATCAAAAAGTTACATTGACTATGTTTTAATTACAACGAACAAACCAACCGAATTACACTGTCGAATGTAATCGATACTCTAGAATCGAATGTCGATGGAATCGTCAACACTAATCGAGTTTAAAACAACACGACAAGGCAGGTAATCGAGAAACCGATACTATTTTTTAATAGATAAAAAAGGCTTTCGAAGGGTTCACTTGGCTTCACTAGTTTAAGGTAAATAGGGTATCCTTGTACTATTTACACTTTGTTTCCGCCATCTTGCCATAATTACATAGTTTTCAACTGTCCAACTCTATAGGAAGTGAGTTTCACGACTAACGCCCGATTTCTTAATTGAGTATTCAAGCTGAGAACGACTTAAGTATCGTTTTGTCTCATTCAGTTGTTAACATTTCAATGCACAGAACGATACTTAAGTTGTTCTCAGCTGGAATACTCAATTCAGAAATCGGGCGTAAGTCTCACAAACACTTTGAAAAGAAAGAAAAGAATTTTTTTATTTAGCACGAATATACAGTATTCAATGACATAATTTAAAGAATTACAATTAAGATATTAAAGTCAGTAACTTTTAGAATCAAACAAAATTGATTAGAAACACTCTTAATAGCAAATCAGATTTAAAATATTGACAGAAATAATGTGACTGTTTTACAAATACATATATACTCACGGCTATAAATCCCTAAAAGGGGTAGCCAGAACTGAAAAAAATAGAAATTTCTCAGCCACTTTTGGAAGTTGAGTGGGGAAAAGATGGTAGAATAAAGGTTGTTGGTGATGGGTCTCCAACCGCATCGCCCAAAAATCCCTTAAAAGCACCAATACCGTTAGTCGCCTCTTACGTACACCCACCGGAAGAAATGGGGTAGTGCTATTCTAAGCCGACACTACACAGTTTATACTACGGGGCGATATTTTATCATTTCCGAAAATTTTCTTGACGTAGAACACACACTTAGTTATGCGTAATGTACGGAACATGAAATATTAATAGCTAGTTTTAGATATTCGCAAAGTAACCCCAAATTCAAAGAAAATATTAATTTATTATTCATATGCCAGGTAAAAGATACGTTCATCTAGCCAGCGGCAATCTTAAACTGTATCAGTACGTAATAAAGTCTATTTTCAATTAGTTTGTCGTGGGATAGAAACCATAATAGATTTTTGTTGAGATAATACCCGTCTCATGTGTTTGTTGAGTGATAATGTCTCACGATTTAGCGATTTCGTGTGAGCTTATAGAAACGAATAATTTTTTATAAGTGCTATAGTGTGCTTTATATTTTACCTATTAGTCTCTGCCATCCAGTATTATTTTATCTAAATAAGATGTTTTAACCTTAATTAATTACACATGAATAATTTTATTTGTACGAATAAATTGAATTTTGCAAATAGTAGCTTTTATAGTATCTTTCTACTTTTACTAAGGTTATGTGATTGTCTGAGGAATGATGTAATTCGTGAAAGGTGTGGTGTAAAAGATGATATTGTAAGGAAGATAGAAAAAGGAATGTTGAGATGGTTTGGGCACATAGAGAGGATGGATGACAGTAAAGTGGTGAAACAGATCTATAGAGCCAATGTGGAAGGTAATGTTAGTAGAGGACGACCTCGGAGGACACATTTAGATCAAATAGAAAATGTGCTCAAAAAGGCAGGTGTAGTAGAAGTACGAAGAATAAAAGAGCATGTATGAAAAGATTGATGGATGTGAATGAAGCTAGAGAGGTTTGCCAGGATCGTACAAAGTGGCGATCGATAGTCTCTGCCTACCCCAATGGGAACTAACGGCGTGAGAATATGTATGTATTTATGTATTACTAACAGTTATAGTGCCAACAGGATATAGCCAGGGCTTCGAACTGTGTCGTTGGTGTTGGATTATCTACCACATTGTCTTTAAAAGAGCAGATTTTATAAGAAAGTTATAATGAAAGTGGTAATATTATAATATTAGTGTCGGCTAGAATAGCTCTATTACATTACTTCTTGTGGGCGTCGTAAGACAATATACAGATTAAAACTTACTACATTATAAGTTGTCTTTAAAATAAATATTTTCCGTTAAGAGAGTAGAAATGAAAAAGAATTTTGAAAAAAACAGATGGATGAACGTAGAGGAGATAAAACTATGACTTCTAATTTCAGTAAAAGACGACCACAGAGACTTTAAGATCCATAAGGATATTGCTTTTTTTGATAACGATATTTTTTATTATTAAAATGGATGAAACGATGACTGAATATATGCCTAAGCCGAGAAGGTTTGCCTACTTAAAGTGTTTCAAATTAAATATTGATAAAATATTGACAAAGCAAATTTAACCATGTCACCAATCATAAAAAGGTTACAATAGATAAAGGAAGAAATAAGGATGGAATATAAAAAAGTGTTCTGTAAGCATTATGATTTCCCACCAAAATCAACTAGCCAATAGCAACGCAGTACCTAAATAAACAACAACATATAGGTGTCAAAATTAACACCTATCTTTTCAGACTAAAACCAACCCTAAATCCTTCTCACAGGTTCCTGAATCGCTAATCAAGACTGTCGTTTTGAATTTCGAATTCTATTACTTCAGTCATAAAGATCAATAGCATTCATATTTTCTTGTTAGTCTTGTAGGCGTGAAGTTTCACACCTTCCGAGTCAAACTAAATAGAGTTCTATGTGAAGCTTCGAAAGTTTTAAATTGTTAGTTGTCGGTTATGACGTTTTGGAGTTGAAGTGTAAAATGGTGTTGGGTTTCTCGCCTCGGGTGTGAAGGGTCGCGGTCCTGTATTCTGATTGGTCAGTTATCCCTTCGTTTCATTCGTTACGTGTTGATTAATGTGATACTTACTATGGTTTTGTTGTTGATAAAGTTACACAAGGGAAACCGCGCTGGGAAAATTGTTATTCAACTTAATATTCAATTTGTTAGGATTTTATGGACGATGTTATTTAAAATAAAGCAAAAAAGAGTGTTTTAGTTTATTTACGTTCATTAATAGCAAGAACAAAAAAAACTAAAGTTTTTTTTAATTTAAATATCTTTGTAATTTATATTACCTTCTGTTTATGACAACGATAAAAAAACGAAACAAAATTAGAACGCAAGAGTCATTGCGGTTAATCAATAATCACGTCCTTTGACTCGGAACGAATTTATATCGTAGTCGCCGTACTTTATAACAATATATGTTCATCCACAAAATATAAAGACTAAAAGCTCAAATAAAATACTCAAGCAAAAGAACTCTTTCAAATTCAAATACTGCAAACACTTAATACCAAAAAGACAAACTAGTCTTTGGTTTCCACAAAAAAAAAACAACAAGTGATTTGTCTTCCAAATTCGAATAGTGCCAACGTTTCTCAGAAGTGGCGTAATGTATAGCGAACGAACACGTCGCGTACTAGACTACATACTTACATCTTTACATCTTCCGTCACGACATCCGACTTCGTAGATGCTATGGCGATTGTGTATGACACCCTGATTCGATGAGTTTTGTCTATGGAGTAGAGAAAGTTTTGGTTTGAGATGTTAGAATTAAGTTGTTTTGATGTAAGAGGTGAAGAAGTGGTATGTTTTGTGTTTTTTAATATGGATAAATTTAAATGACTACGAATTTTGAGTAGCATTTTACTATTTAGGTTTTCTTAAATCGAGCTTTTTATGTTAGGTATATTTAATTAAAGTACAGAAGCTAATTTTAACATACACTTAAATTACAATAGTCATTTGTAACACATGGATCCGTTATTTTTGTAATTATGAATCCCGAAATATCAATGAGAATTGAATTAATAATAAGTTTTCTGTTAAAAATACATCCCAAATCAAACAAAATTCGTCATCTTATAAAATTCTCCAAAGTCTTAAACTCAAAACTAGCAGTATTCTCAACCAAAATTAACTAGCAAACGTACGTTTTCAAACGCGCAACCGCGAATAGAGCTATGCTACCAAGAAACCTACAAATAGCGTGTTTTCTCGCAGCAAGCGTGACCGGTGTCCGTGACGCGTGACGTCACCACGCATTACTGTCAGGCGTGACACGAAGCGTGCCATTGCCGAACTTCTATCTTGTGTGTATTATTTTGAGTGCAAATTGATGAGTAGGTAGCGGTAGTGCTTATCAATGATATATTCTTTTCTAACTTAATTACGCAAAAAATCAACCAATCTATAAATAGCGCGTTTTCTTGTAGCAAGCGTTACCGGTGTCCGTGACGTGTGAGGTCGCTACGCATTACTGTCAGGCGTGACACCAAGCGTGCCATTGCTAAACTTATAGTTTATGCGTATTGTTTGCTATGTAAATAGATAAGTTAGTCCTTGATCTCTCCAAATCTAAATTAATCTACCTTTTTATTTAGTTATACTTGTTGTAGTAAGTAGCATTAACTTTAATACCAAGAAAGATTGATCAGAATTAAAAATCATTTTGGTTTCTTGCTTTCATCATAGTTAAGTATATGAAGAGAAGAAGTTAGGGAAAATGTAATAGATTTCTTACCGATGAGACATTATTATCATTATAGGTATAACTTCGTCTATAAATAGACACCTATATGGTGTGGTCTTACAATAAACAATACCAATATGTTAAAATAACACCGTTAATAGCCACATTACAATTACATTTATAAAAATAACGTCCATTAAAACAAACAATTTCTGCCACATACATCAACTCCGAACCAATATCGAAAGTGTCCAATCACTTCCACGCGTAACATAAAATCAAATGAAATCGCAAATAACACGATTACAATAAGGAAATCAACATACGCGCGTCCGAGCGCAATAAATCTTACCAAAACTATTCATATTCACAACCGTCAATATCTCAAACGTCTTAGCCAATCTAATCTCGGAAATTCCATTTGGTAACTCATAACGTGTGGCTATCCCATCGGTAAGTCACGCCAAACGCCGATGGTCTCCAGATAAAGGGGCTCTGCACAAAGGAAAATGACGATTTGCCACCCAACCCTCTTTCCGCCCGGCGGGGGTAAGGGGGTAAGCAGGCCGGGATCAATTTCAGCCCACGACGGCTTGCGTGGCAGAATAATCGCCTTACCCGGCTGTGTCGTTATGTGGGCAGTGCTTGAGATAGAACAGACTCAACGTTACGTACACTCGGATACAAAGATTTGGAACTTCGGACTTGTATTTATATACAGTTTAAGTTAGGATTATACTTTCATTACTGTGGCTTAAAGTTTATCTATTGAACTCATGCTGAATTTTATCTAATTGCTGCCGAGTAACACCTTTTAAATACTTAATCATATGGCTGTATTTCATGAACCGTGATCATTAAACACTTGAAGTTTTTAAAGTAATTATTTCAGGTAAATATTTAGGAGGGTTAATAGTCAACAAATGTGGCTTTGCAAATCTTTGTTCTATATTGTTGTCTATATTGATGATAGCAACAGGTGTAGTTTAAAACTGCTTCCGATTTTATTTAGTGCAGTTAGTCTAAATTACTTAGGGAATATGACTGATCAAGAAATTATTACCATTAGAAAACTTAGACGAAGACGGAGGTCTTAGCTGCTTAGTGTCGGTTTAGAATAGCACTACCCCCTTTCTTCCCGTGGGTGTACGTAAGAGGCGACTAAGGGTTTTGGCGCTTCGAATGGATCTTAGGGCGACGCGGTTGTAGACCCATCAACAACAACCTTTATTTTACCATCTGTTCCCCACTAAAAAGTCGCTGAGGAATTTCTAATTCCTTAGCTCTGGCTACCCCTTCCAGGGATTTATAGCCGTGAGTATATGTATGTAACTTGTATTGTAATGTACTGTTGCGTCTTATTTTCAAGCAATCAAGGTAATACGACAGCTGCGCCTACTTACGTAATTGCTTAAACTTTAAGTTAGTTACTTGTACATCTTCACGTCAATCACTTCAAGGGATAAGTATTAAGTTCTCTATAATACTGTCTTGCTTACAATTTTGGGTTGTTTAATTAGGTGTATTGTATTCACAAATTTAGGTACGTTAATTTGTCTTATATTGTATAATAATTACGCTATGATATAAATTTATCTTTTCAAACGTAGTATTTTATTCTACCCATTTATGGTACATCGTTTTCTTCAAAATATTGATTTCTGCCTCTGCATATACTCGCGTCCATTAATATCAAAAAGGGATAGCCAGAGCTTCAGAGCTAGAAACTCCTCAGACATCTGAAACGCCTCACATTTGGAAGTTGATAGGGGAGAAGATGGAAGAAATAAAGTAACGTAGGTGATGGGTCTCCAACCGCAACGCCCAAAAACCACTTATTAAAGTCCCATACCGTTAGTCAAAAAAAGGCCTCTTACGACACCCGTGGGACATTCTAAGCCAGCACTACACGGCAACTACTTAGCCTTTGTAATTTTTCATTATACCTCCATATTTAAGTTATTCATTGATCTAATAAAGTCAGCATTCAGTAAATTGAAAGGTATACTTAAAATTATTAAATAAAGTTTTATGATTAGTCTTCTGAATTATTAAATAGCGACGGGGGCGTATACCCGAGGTCGCGGATTCGAATCCCGCTTGTGTCGAAATTTTTCTTTCCTTTATTTATTCTTTATTTATCTATACTAATATTATAAAGCTGAAGAGTTTGTTTGTTTGAACGCTAGGATCTCAGGAACTACCCAATCAAATTGAAAAATTCTTTTTGTGTTGGATAGTCCATTTATTGAGGAAGGTTTTAGGGTATATATCATCACGCTGCAACCAACAGGAGCAAACTATCAGCGAATAATGTTGCAAAAACGGGGATAATTATTCATACTAAGGCTTCCGTTGTGTGCGCTGCGTAAACGGTTTAAGTTACCCAAAAAAAAGTATTAAAGAATTATTTCTCTTTAAATGATCTAAAAAAATGCCCGCGACAGTATATGTCTAACTTTTAAGTTTCACTTACTATAACCATTTTTATGGTAAATAAATTTGGTCGAATTTAATGCATAATTGCCATAATGTTTTATCAACATAATATTAATCTTTATTCAAATAAATATGTTGTTGATTGAGAGTATTTAATTGAGAACAAAATTGTCCTTGACATCACTTAATTTAAATAAACATCTTAGAAGATAATAAAATTTTTAAATTACTCCGTAACAAAATTTACACGCGTGCATGAAGCGCAAGACAAGACGCTGCGCTGGCCGGCGCACTGTGGGCAGGACAGGTCGGTATCGGATCGAAAATATACAACTTCATGAGTTTTTGTCCTAAAGTGATGAAATTTGGTACATATATGCAGTAAGGTATGGATATTCAAATAATGTACAATTTCTAATTTTTTTAAAAAAAAAATTTTTTTTTTTTTTTTTTTATTCTTACGCAAAATAAGTGCAAACTTGATAATATACCCTCGTTATCAATGAATATTAATTAATTTTGAACGGTGGTAAACCGCAAAAGATACCGATTTTCTGTTCCGTCCTTTATAACATTCTTGCTGATATTTTCCAAAACCGCAAACATCCGCAGCTGTTTTTTTTTTTCTTGTGTTATAGAATAGTTAGACTATCAATTAACACAAATTGTAGCGCGTGGGGAGACGTGGGTAATAATGAAAACCTTCGACGAAAAAAATAAATCAGTGAAAAATATGGTATGTCACTTTTTAAGTACCTACTGATACATTTGTCGCTTTTTTAGAAATCAAAGACATGTATTCTAATAAACATGAAATAAGCTTTCCAAAAATGTATGATACTGCATATCTGTAGCAAATATTTCTTTCACAATATGGTTTTGAAATACGTGTACACAAAGATATAAGTTTGGTACTCCTATGTTGTATATACTTTCTACACATGAAAAATAATGTCATTTTGTGCAATTTTGTGAAAAAACGTAATGAATATTATATTACAATTATTAGAGAACCAAATAAAATAACCATATTAGACAAATTATGATATTCGTAAAAAGTATTTTCGATATGCTCTTGTTCTACCGTTTTCCACAGTGCGGCGACCGAGGTCACATGCGCGAAAAGTTTATGTTTAAGCCTTATCCTATTAATATTATAAATGTGAAAGTTTAGATGTTTGTGTGTTTGTAGCTAAATGAAGACTAATTCACAGAACGTATTTAAAATAAAATTTACAGGAAGCCAGATAATAATCCCGATTAACACAATAGGACACTTTTTATCCCAGAAAAACATTACAAAACATTACAAATTCAATTATATATAATTTTATATATAACATTTATATCTATATTATATATCTTTCTATATATATGTATGTATTTGATATGTATAAGTTTATGTAATTTATAAACTGATAATTTCAGTACGTCCCAACTGCTGCAACCATTGTACTTTTTAATTTTATAATGAAATCTATAATTAGCTTTACTTTTAAAAACTGTTGTTCTATTTACCTTTGTATTAGCAATAAGCCGTTGATTTCTTGAATAAACAAATAAATAAATAAATAAATAAAATTAAGAGATCAATAAATTTTCTTAAAAAAGGGTTAAACAGACTAAGAATCAATGCTCAGCCGAAACTACTATACTTATAAACTTAAAATTTATAAAGTGAAAAAATTGTGAGGACACTATGAAAAACACCTTTTTTCTCATCGCATGACAGAGACCCTCAACAGGTCAGTTAAATATTTCAGTTTGACGACGTGAAAGTCTACACTTTTGACAGTACGAAGTCTGTGGGGTCAGCTAGTTAGTAATAATCCCCACATGAGGTTTTCATGAACAAAAAGATTTAAGGTATGTCATCTCTTTCAAAAGGTGCCTTGTGAGTTGACTGAGAGATGAAGAGTTTATAAAAAACTGAAAAAGCGGTAATGAAACATCTCATGTTTAGAAATGAGGATTGAGACCCATTATCATCAATCCCGCATTTTACAGTCCTCAACTACCGAAAGTGGCTGCGGAATCTAGGGACAACCCTCTATAGGGATCAATAGGCGTGAGCATAGGTATGTTTGTATGCATGTATGTGATATCTCATCAATGGCTTAATGAAATGTAAAAAAGGTTCTTATAATAACAGTTTTATTACAATAGTTATCTAACCAAAATAATAATAGATCGCAAAAAAGAAAATTAAAATAAAATCAATAAAATACTCATTTCTTTTCATCTACTAAAACAAACAATTGATAAACAACCAGCCTCCATAATGAACAAAAACTTTAGACTCTCCCAAACTAAACATAAACAAACAATAGAGCTCTTGGCACTACAAATATGATATAAAGAACTGTACACAGTTGTAGAAGTATAGTCGCGCTCACAAGCCACAAACGTGCGGGAGCCGTAGGAATCTAGGGGGTCGCCCCCTGGCCCCCCAACTATGTCCGTGCGACGTCCTGTCACTGACAAATGGCCCGGCGGAGAGAGCCCGACCCCGCACCCTCTTGAAGCCACAAGGAATTTTGTGGAGCTATTCTGTTTAATGTATTTTTAATCTGTGACAACTTGTCGAATTGGTGATGCAACCGAATCGGAGCGGAACCGTCAAGGTTGTTAAATAAGAAGTGGATGTTGTTGGTGAGAGGATTGAGATGTTACTACAGTATAAAATTACCAATTCCACAAATAAAATGTGCTATTTTTAAGGTACTACAAATGTTCTCAAGTGCTAAGTACAATAATCGCTACTAGCCAGGAAGAGGTACTGCAAATGAAATATTTATGTTTTCTAAAATGAAGAAAGAGTATTGGTGTAGAACTTACAAAGACATATACTAAGTACTGGGAGGTTGAATAATAGAAAGAATAATATAATACTGTTGAAAATTGGTTTAATTGACTAACCTTGTCTATAAAAGTTTTATACATACATACATATACTCACGTTGTTAGTTCCTATTGGGGTAGGGAGAAAATATCGATCGCCACTTAGTATGATCCTGGCAACCTCTTCAGCTTTGTTAACATTCATCAATCTTATCGTACATTCCCTTTTATTCTTCATACTTCAGACGCCTGCCAATTTGACTACTCTCTCTATTTGATTTAATGTGTCCTCTGTTGTCCTCCTCTGCTCACATTGCCTTCCAATTTGGTTCTGTCAATCGCTTTTACCAATTAACGATCATCCATCGACGTCATGATTATGTGGCCAATCTTTAATAATTTATATATTAGTTTCAGAAAAAATTGCGTTACAATAATTTTCTCTACTAATATGTGCAAAAATTGAGAAAATACAGCTCCGAATAAATCCGCACAGTAGAAGGGCGCTATAATTTCATAGGACGGGCGTCGGGCGTCGCTTATCTAGACGCTAGCTGCAGGCGCCTCCAGCAGCGCCTTGCCCCCTCCCCCCGCCACGTCCACTCCCGACACGTACGTGCTTATGTATGCGACTGTACATTTCGTATCACGGAATTTCGGACACGAAATTTATGTAGCTACCCTCAACTGCAACGTATACTGTTTTGTGTGAAATGGAACGCTCGTATTAGATTTGATGCGACGAATGAGGTTGTTTTGATACAGTCTGATTCGGATGGGATGTCAATCAATTATTCTATCAGATTTTCTAATAGTATTTAAACATATTTTTTCTTTCTAAAAGATACAAATGGAAACAGGAGATTTGACAGTAATAAGTGGACGATGGAAGCAATGGTTATTCGAATGGTAGAGAATCTTCTAAACACAATGTTCACTGACTTCTGGAGCTTGATATGGAAGAAAGTGCTGAAGTAAAGGTTATTTAGGATATTGAAAAACCCCCTAGAGTCTTGATTACTATTTAACTTAACCAGCAATTATAATTACAAAATACAATTTCTGGCTGAATTAATAATTTGAAATTGGAGATACTGCGGAGTGCACGTTAGGCTATTGATCGCGGCTACTATAACTCTAAGTAGTACATAAGGCCTACCCACCAGCACTAATTCAAAGTGGTGAACAAACCAAATCATTCTATTCTCCAGTCCCTCAGATTCATGGTCTGTGAGGATCCAAAATTTTGAGACTAAGGGGAAAAACAAAATTTATCATTTCATGCAACCTTAGTCAAAATTTAATGCGGAAACTGAAGCCCGAGTCCTAATTAATAATGGATCCAAATATGGATTGGTTATTGTACTATAAATGTGAAAACTATTAAAGACTTTTGTACTCCAACTTGTGGAAGCGATAATTAAAATATTAAATACACAGATTTGAAGCAATTAAAATATAATTAAAGAAAAGGATCGGTTTACTGTCCTGAACAGTTTGGAACTTCGAATAAATTATGAAGTTTTTCACTCCGAACCCTACTAAGGATACTCGTTCAAAAGTCTTGAGCCGATTTAATATAATGCATTATTTTTGCTACTTCTAATGATTTTCATGAGATTGAGTTACTTTCACGATTAACGTTTCATTTGATAAAAAGTGAGGAAAACAATATCGATATTTCGTCACATTCACACCGTATATCCGCGAAGTAGTGGCAGATGTACATATTGATTACCCATATTTTGTCAGAATAGTTTGTATTCAAGTGATAATATGTTTGTTTATGAACATACATAATAATGAATATAATATATGAATATAATATAAGAAAAAAACTTCAAGATAGCTGTGTAGTGTCGGCTTAGAACAGCATTACCCATTATCTTCCTGTGGGGTTACCAAGTAAGTGTAAGTACTACCCAGTAAGTTTAGTCTTAATTAAATTAGGGTTAAATTCCAAAGACTGGATAACCATGGGACATTCTTTCACTAGTAAACTCATTTTTTCAAAATCCGTTCTGCCTCTTTCGAAAACCCGTAGTATCATAAATTCAGCTAAATAAAGTTAGTCTGAAATATGAAAGTAAAGAAGGAAGTAAGTAATGAAGAGGTCCACTCACTGCGCCGCGGTGGACCTGCTGGTGAACTGCCTTAGATCAACTTGCGAACTTCCACATTGCTATTGTAACGGAACTTCTTGCATTTTTCTGGTGGAACTTTTGTCTTTGCGCGACACCGTTTTGGAATCTAGCCACTTGAACTTGGGGAGTTTTGAAAAAAGCCTTTAAATATTTTGTATTTGATTATGTGGTGAAAAAACTGCTAAGGGTATAGGAGTTTATTAAGTAATTTTTGGGTGATGCGGTTGGAAAACCATCAACAAAAACATTTGCTTTACAATATTTTCCTTACTCAACTTTCAAAAGTGGCTGAGGAAGCTATGCCTACCCATCCAGGGATTTATAGCCGTGAGTATATGTATGTATGTATTTCACATTTTGTATTTTATTAAAATGTGGTTAGACAATAAATATGTATGGATTGTATTCAGTTTTAGTTAATTGATGTATTACTTTAGGGTGTTTGAATTAAGTATGCTATTCCGCGTTTCTGATGACCATCAACTGGAGCTCATATATACCTATAAGTATTGATAAGGATAAATTATTTAACCTTTTGACCTTGAACCATAGAAAATTCCGATAAGTCCATAAAAGATGAAATTGTTGAAAGAAAAACTCATTGCATTTTTCTTTTATAATATGACACGACACGCCAGAATGTTTCAGGGAACTAAACACATCTCCGATTCCTTTAAAACATGCAACATCTACCTTATACCGTGCGATTTCTACGACTAACTAGTGCGCCAACATATAGATATAGTGCAAAACATATCCAAGATCCATCGAGGCATTGTCAGCACAAAGAGTCACTCGCTCCCTTGACCTCACGCAGGAAATTACTCGGAAAATAGCTTCCACAGGCAACGACGCGCAACCCTACTTACATCTACAAACCATTTTACACCCTAAGTTTCGAACATAAGGTTTAAAGTTGTAAGAATTGGTATGGTAGTGAAATGGTCACGTGATATTTTCTTGTTTGTGCGGTTCGGTTTAGAGGCACTTTGTTTTTGTTGGGCGAATCAAATGATATTTTCTTTTTGGACGAATGCAGAGGACGCAAAAAGGGAGCTTAAGTTTTTTCTGTATATTGTTTGATACAATTCAACAGATGTTTTGTCAAATTAATTGCTTGAAGTAACTAAAACTTTTCCAAATCGAATCTTATATTTCTTTATTTTAAGATTTGCAACCAATTTTTAATAGCCCAATAAAAATATTTTTTTTACTAATATTGACAAATAAATATTTTTCCTCACTTTCTCTCGGATTAATGCTTATTTTAAATACTCATCTATACTTTCAGTAAATAAAACACTTATAATTTTTTTGCCCCGTAGCATAAGTTTTTTTTACCATTAATGATTGAACTTAAAGGGGGTCCTATTGGTACGACGTCAATCAAGTTTAAAACGTTTAAAATACATGAACACCATTTTGGACCCTTTAGTTACTTATTATACTACCCCATTTCTTCCCATGGGTGATCGTAAGAGGCGACTTAGGGTATCGGGGTTTTTAAAGTTATTCTTGGGCTATTCAATTGGAGACCCATCATTTATTTTACAATCTTTTCCCTACTAAACTTCCAAAAGAGACTGAAAATTTTCTTATTCAGAAGCCCTGGCTACCCCTTTTAGGGATTTATAGCCGTGAGTATATATTTATTACGGAACTATAGACATATATAAAAATATATAGTTTATATAATATAAACATATATAGTTTCCACAGTTGTAAACATTTCTTTTCGTATTATTCTAGGTAACTATTAAACTTTACTTAATATAACAAATTTAAAGCTCGTATCAAACTACGTGAGTCTGTTATGTCCGGATAATCATCTGAACATTGTTTTAACCCATTTGATTTCCATGTGTATTGTTCTCTTAAAACACCGTATCTAAAAAACTCTTTGAAAGACCCATTGAAGGCACTTGGGATGATATAGACTACTCAAGATGATTCATTTCTCATAATTCTATTACCTGACCATCACCATTGCTTTGCATAACATAAAATAAAAAGAAATAGTATGTTTTACAAACAACAGGCTTCCGAAGTATAAGAAAAAAAAAACATGAAAACATTGATTTCCATAAATTAAGCGCAAAATATTTGCCAGTATCTTACATAGTGGCGTCTATGTATTAAACTTAATTTTTTTGGATGAAATCATTATTATTAGCCAAAATAATATTGCTAGTTTAGTAAGAGTAAGGCCGCCGAAAACATCACTTGAAACACGAAGTTAAGCAAAACAAAAATGTAACGGTATAATCGCATTGACAAACCAACAGTTTGGAAACATAGACCGTTGCAATTTTACCAAATTCAATTCAAAACTATTTCTTTCGTCAAATGACAAATTAATCTCTTGAAAGTTGTAGGCGGGTGGTTGTTTCGGCGCGAATGGTTTCGGACGCAGCGAAGCGAAGCGAATTTGAGCTGACATTTCGGCAGCAAATTGTAAAGACGCATTCAATGTAATTATTGCGTCGAATTGGTACGAAGGTTTACGGGGATAATTGAAATATATCTTTGCCTGTTTGAATGCATCCCTATAAAGCTGCGTGTCAACTCTAAACACGTCATAGAGGTAAATGCCATGGCAGAAAACTTTTATTAATAATAATTAATATAATTTTGGATTATGCTATCACAGCTTAAAATGTAGGCTAGGTGTGTGTCTTGGGTACCAATTTGGTTCTAAATTCCTTGTTAATGCACAAACAAACTAAAGATCAAGGCGAAGATTTATAAGTATGTGTGTTTCGTAAATTGGTGTTTCCACTCTAATAGTAACGGAACGAGTTACAAGTAATCACATTCGTATAACATTCAATATTTAACTTTATATTTCAAAACATTACTCAACATTCTGAAAAAAACAAAACTGAGCAAAATAGGAAGAGTAAATTCAGCTGCGAGATTTATAACTCAACTTAATATTGCTAGTTACATACTAAAAACTATGAATCGAAAATGGGGTAGCCAAAGCCTCAATCAGAACAAGTTATTAGCTATTTTTGAAAATTGAGTTTATAGTTAAAATAAAAAATATTCATGGGTTTTCGAAGACAGCACCAAAACGCACCACATTTAGTCGCCTTGGACGACACCTGCGGAAAAGGTTTTATTTTATCAGACTCTACACACCACTAGCATGTCGATTAAAAATTTATGTTAACACAGAGATATAGTATGCATTGGCGTTGTATTGTAATTAGACGTAAAAAAACATAATTGAAAGGACAAGACCTCAACTCAACTCAACTCAAACCTTCACGCCAGAAATCTCCGTAGGGGTGGCCGAGATAATAATACTTTAGATCATCGAGAAATATCAAAAATGTTACATGACTAAGTACTTGTATACTTTAGTAACTTAGCCTTGTGGGTTTTCTCACGATATTTCCACATATAGTTCGCAACCATGATAAAAAATCCAGAAAAACAATTTGGCGCTTGCTTGACTTAGGATTCGAACCCACGTTTTTGTGCATGAAAGATAGTGAAGCTCTCCACTGGTCTATCTCGGTTGACAAGGAACCTTGGCCCTGTTATAAGGTTTTCGACAGTCCAAACACACCAGATAATAATATCAACCCAAACGATTACCAATGATCAGTGAGTTGTGAAAATGTGGAGCCTTAATTTTTTGCGAGGATTAAAAGCAATCCAATTGTGTCGAATGAGCGGTGTCTTCGGTTGCGTCTCGTTCCACTATACTGCGCGATGTTCTCAGGCTTTGCCAATTTTAGGGATGTTCTTGTTATGTGTTATTTCCAAATAAGATGGAATAATAATAATGGAGACCCATCACCAAAAACCTTTATTTAAACCACCTTTTCCCCACTCAACTTCCAAAAGTGGCTGAGAAATTTATAATTCCTTAGCTCTGGTTACCCCTTCTAGGGAAATATAGCCGTGAGTATATGTATGTATGTATGTTTGTGTTATTTCCACTAAAAAAAAGAGAGGATTTTTTTAAAGCCACTAATTTGTACGTTGATATGGGACAAGATGATAGGAATATTAATTTAAATAAATAAGAAAAGATTGGTGGATGTAAACGAAGCTAGAGAGGTTTGTCAGGATCGTACGAAGTGGCGATCGATAGTCTCTGCCTACCCCAATGGGAACTAATGGCGTGAGTATATGGCTATGTATGTATGATATAAATAAAGTATTGTTACTGATGGGTCTCCTACCGCATCGCCCAAAAACCACTTTAAAAAGCTCCATACCCTTAGTCGCCTCTTAGGACACCTGTGGGTATTAAGGGGTAGTGACATTCTAAGCCAGCCCTACATGGCTATCATATAACTTTACTAAAATTGATTCATGTTTTTTGTGATTGTTAAAATATAATTTGAAAAAATTAGAACCAATCCAATTGTGTCAAGCGGTGTCTTCGGTTGCGTCCGTTCTACTCTACTGCGCGATATTCGTATGTCGCGATGGTTCTCAGGCTTGCCAATTATAGGCATGTTCTTGTTATTGTATCCACTGAAAAAAAGAGAGATTTTTTTTAAATAGTAAGGTTGTACGCACAATCTTAGTATCCTCCACACATCGTAGTCAGTACAAATCGGTTCGACAAAATGGTCCAATAATCCCCCCGCTGTCACTGCACTTCACGCCCCTCAATGTTGCAAACTTAAACATATATCGCCAAATTCTCGTAGATTATTTTATAAGGAAAGAAAAACAGTTAGCAACACCTTTTCCAAATTAACTACATTCATATATACTTACGGCTATAAATCCCTACAAAGGGTAATCAGAGTTTTTAAATAAGAAATTCATCAGCCACTTTTGGAATTTCAAGGGGGAAAAGATTGTAAAATAAGGTACAATAAAGATTGTAATACAGGTTCTTGGTAATGGGTATCTAACCACATCATCCAAAAATTCCTTAAGAAGCCTCAATACCCTTAGTCGCCTCTTACGATCACCCATGGGAATAAATGGGCTAGTGCTAATCTAAGCCGACACTACACAGCTAAAATTAACTACTAATCAAAAAATCAATTCATTAATTGTATACTAAGAAGAACAACAGTAGTAAGCTGTGCAGGTGGAGTTGTAAATGTTAAAGAAGTAGAGCTTGTTTTATTTAAACATATTCATTCATAACACAACTCATTCCTAAACGCAATATTATTTTATTGAAAATTGGAAAAAAAATGCACTTGCAATACTGACATGGCGGCGCATAAAAATCCATAATTTAAACAAAACAAAATAGCTTTGAATCATCGAAAATAAGTGTAAATAAACAATAGTAATCGGTGAAACGTGATTCCCAGTCCTTTAGCTTTGATATTAACTTTATTTCGACAAGTTGGGAGTACGTAAGTCGTCATTATATTTTTTTGTGGAGCTGTTTTGGCTTGTGACTTTCAAAGCTTCTAACCGACTGAGAGCGGGTGCGTTGCGTTGACTGGCAAGTGAAACCAATGTGATAGGTAGGACTATCGATATGGCCGTGAGCGGATTCTGTGTACTCTTTATTCCATGGTTGTACGTCATTTGGTAACATTAATAAAAATACATATTACTAAACTTACACATTTCTAAAACTTTTGCTGTGTAGTGTCGGCTTAGAATAGCACTACCCCAATTCTTCCGGCGGGTGTACGTAAGAGGCGACTAACGGTATTGGGGCTTTAAAGGGATTTTTGGGCGATGCGGTTGGAGACCCATCACCAACAACCTTTATTTTACCATCTTTTCCCCACGAAAGTTATCCAAAAGTGGCTGAGGAATTTCTGATTCCTTAGCTCTGGCTACCCCATCTACGGATTTTTAGCCGTGAGTATATGTATATATGTATGTATGTATTTCTAAAACATACCAAAAATGACTTCGCACAATGTAAAATACAAAAGGTGTTAATTTAGCAATGGTCAAGTGTAACTCGCCTGTGAAGGATTTAGTAGTAGCAAGAACAGATAGTGTCACAGGTCTATAATATATTTAAGCTAATATTTAAACGTTTTTTTATGTATGTACCTATGTTTAATAATTCAACAGATCAGAGGCAATTTTAATATTACAAAAAGAACAATTAAGCGTTTAATAGGAATGAACCGATGACGTTTAAATGGTCCTCGACAGATGACAATTAAAGAATTACTTAACGTTTACAAAAGGGTCCTTTTTGGATTTGTCACTTGGAATAAATCCCTCCTTATATGATGTAAGCTAGGGGATTAGCTGACTGATGATACAACTGCCTCCATTCTAACATCTTCATACACAGTTCAAGTTATGTGAACCAGGCTGTAGACATATTTTGATCATTTAATGTTACTTTATGTTGGTCGTGAGATGAGTTTGGCTGTTAACTGTTAACGTGAATTTTACGTTTTTTAGTAATTTTATCTGCAACACAATAGAAAATTTTCTTTTTCACGTACTTGCTCATTAAGAATAAAAAAAAAATTGCGCATTTTGAGTTACATAGTGATTTTTCCAATGGCCCCTGCACTAAATAAAACGTGTATTGCGGATGGCCTTTCTCGATATTTACATTGATTTCCAAATTAAAATTATACACAAAAATAATTAATAAAGAAAAACCTAACACTATAAAAGTAAACAAAATAAGCAGAACTAAGAAAAGAATTTATAAAATAACTATTTTACTTGGGTGTATATAGTGTTTAGGAGTGGGTGCGTCTATGTGTGTGTGAGTGTGTGTGTGGGGGGGCGTGTGTTTGAGGCATTATATTTGAAATATTCAATTTATAATGTCTTTTTACTAAGTTATATTAAAAAAAGTTGCAACGGCTGGTCTCTCTTCTGCCTGCTAAGTCTCAGGAATCGCTAGGAACTTTTTGTTGGAAAGTCGCTGTAAAACAAAACTTGATAATAATCCTTGAGTTTGAGTTTGTTATTTAAATAATGATTTAATAAACGAATATGTTTAAAACATAAATGAATGTCAAATTTACTTCAGAAGATTATTCATCTAATTTTTACTGCAACCACTTCAAATGAAAGAATCTCTATTTTTCCTCGCAAATTTGAAATGATAACTGCGTCTTTTATTCGTCGGCACCAGTTAAAGTTACATATTAGTTTCTCTATCACCCTTTACAGCTGAATCTGATCAGATTGGGTATTATTGTTTTAGCAAAGCCAATTCGAAATACCCATTACCAAGTCTTTCCTACGATTTATCCTACCTCGAAATCAATTTATTGGATAATTAGCAAGAGTTAAGCCACCAGTAGCATGCGTTGACAGCATCAATCGTGACCTCCTGTCAGCGGTAGATCTGAAGCAAATTAAACCGTGTGCAGACCTCCTTTGGAAAAAAAAGAAAAAGCAGGAACGTTGGCGCCAACGCGCTCGCGATGTTCTTTATTTGAATGTCTGCAGCATTCCTGAACTTTTTAGTTGTTTTTAAATGACTGTCTAGTCGGTTCCGAGGTAGGCTTGATAAGAATCGATTATAAAACATTTGTTTTACATGTAAATTATTACCGTTTTGATGAAAGGTTTTGATAGTGGTGAAATATCATTTTTGGAAAGATTTAGTCTAAATGTTTTAAAGTATTTTTGTTTTGTGATTTACTTGTACTCTCATAGTCATATTGCCTAATTTTACTTAGTTACACATACTCTCGGCCATAAAGCCCGAAAAAGGGAAACCAGAGCTTTAGAGCCAGTACCACATTTGAAAGTTGAAAGAAGGTAGAAATGGGTCTCCTACCGCATCGCCCAAAAATCACTTAAAAGCCCCATAACCATTGGTCTTCTTATAAGACACCCGTGGATAGAAAGGGGTAGTGACATTCTGAGCTGGCATTACACGGCAAAATGAGACACTATCATATATCACAGAATATTAACTGTTGTCTTTTTGAACACGATTTTGAAGATATTAATTTCTTTTGACATGATGATGATGGGCGACATGATAGTCCAGTGGGTAGAACACCCGCCCGAAAAACAGAAGGGCGTGAGTTCCAATCCTGGAACGGGCCTACACCAATTTGTCTTTTCTAAAAGTCATATGTGTGGTTAATTTATCATGGTTGCTAACGGTGAGGGAAAACATCGTGAGGAAACCCACATGGCTGAGTTGTACTTAGTCATGTGACAGTGTATTTGTACAAAACGGCGATAGGCCTGCCCCCTATCACGTGAGTACACTGTCTAAGCAAAACGTGGGTACCTTCTCTGGAAACTAGATGGCGCTTGCCATGTGAGTTCAGGAGTATTGGTACCTCTGCCAACCCCTTCGGGGATAAACGGCGTGAACGTTTATGTTATGTTTATGTTATGTAATTTCTTTTAGTAGTCTGTATAATATTCTTTTTAATTACCCTATTTCAGTTTTTTAGTTTTATTATGTGTGTATAAGTAATACAAAGTTAATCACCTCCGTGCCTGTGCCGTGGCTGCCTCCGTGGTGTCGCGGTTAAGCGCTTGGTTTCAAGTACTTAGTACGAAGGTCTCGGGTTCGATCCCCAGGGGGTGGTAACCTTACAAAATTAATTTGTAAGATTTAACCTAGTCTGGAAGGATATTGCAGGCTTGAGTACCTGATTATCCGAAAATTAAGAAGATTCCGTGCTTCGGAGGGCACGTTAAGCCGTCAGTCCCGGCTTCTATTACGGTAGTAGTCGTTAGTCTGCCAACGGACTATTGCCCAATTTCCCTATATAGGGTAGGCTCGAGCTCCTTGGTGGGGACATATATGTGACTGTGTAAGAAATCACCTGATTATCCGAAAACAATGCAATTAGAGGGTTTAAAATAAATAAAATAAAAATTATTCTTACGCTCAGAAAATTAACCATATTTATAAGAGAGTGTAGATCTAGAGGACCACAGAGGACACATTTAGATCCAATGGAGTATGTGCTTAAAAAAGCAGGCGTCCGAAGTGTGACGAATAAAATAACCTGGATGAGCAGATTGAAAAATTTAGATGAAGCTCCAGAGATTTGCCAGGATTGAATAAAGTGGTAATCAATTTTATCTGCCTTCCACAATGGGAACTAATGGCATGATTGTATATATATATATATATATATATATATATGTTGCCGCGTAGTGCCGGCTTAGAATGTCGCTACCCCTTTCTACCCACGGTGTCGTAAGAGGCGACTAAGGGTATTGGGGCTTTTTATTGGATTTTTGGGCGATGCGGTTGGAGACCCATCACCAAAAACCTTTATTTTTACCATCTTTTCCCCACTCAACTTCCAAAAGTGGCTGAGGAATTTATAATTTCTTAGCTCTGGCTACCCCTTCTAGGGAAATATAGCCGTGAGTATATGTTTGTATGTATCTATGTAGGTCTGGCAACTGTACAACCAAATCATTGCAAAAAAAAACTTTTTGAGTACACAAGTAAATAAAATCATGAAAAAGTTAATCCATGCACATCCGGAAGCTGTATATATCATGCCAGTTTACACCAAAAAATGCAGCCTTTTTTTATCCACGGCTATCATTTCAATAGTTTTCGTACGGAATTCAGAATTAATATATTGCAGTCTAACTAATTATTTTATCATACAATTTATTTTTGGAATGGGTTGGGAAGCTTTGAAAGTTTCTTTAGTTTTATCTAGGTATAGATAAATGCTGTGACATACGGACAAACTAACATGACAGCCTTAAAATGAGTTACAAAAATTATAGGGTAAAAGTTTCGTCGTTAGTTCCTTAAAAAGAAAGAATAGAACATATTTGAAACAGTGCAATTACCGATATCGACTTTATCAAGCGAAGCAAATTCCTGAAATTGTGATTTCGGAGAAATGACGTGATTCACACACCGTGCAACAAATTCATGTGCGAATCACCTTAAACAAACAAGCAGTGGATTTAAAAAGGCCATATTTTTAAAGGTGTATATAAATACATCAAACTCTTAAATTCAAAAATTCACGCCGTATATCCCCGAATAGGTTGGCAGAGGTACTAATACTTCTGATCAACACGTGACATTGTTACCTGGTGTTCAGAGTATAGGGGGCAAGGTCTATCGTCGTTTTGTAGGAATACCTTCAAATGACTAAGTACAACTTAGGCATGTGGGTTTCCTCACGATATTTTCCCCCACCGTTAACCGTGTGTGTGTGTGTGTATTTTCCCTCATCGTTGACAACTATGATAAATATACCAAGCATATACCTTTAGAAAAGGCAAACTTGGGTAGGTAGATAAATACATATGCATGCATAAGTATAACCACGGTGTAAATCCTGAAAAATAGGAAACCGATCTTCAGATTCAGGAATTCCTTAGAATCTTTTGGAAATCGAGCGTTGAGTGGAGTAGAATAAGGGAAAGATAGTGATCATAGTGTTGGGTCTCCAGCCACATTGACCAATAAATCAATTAAAAAGCCCAAAAAACTGTCTCAAAAATGGTTTTTTGCTCAGTCAGCACTACACGGCAAATTTTTGGTTGGTTCATAACCCAAATTAAAGATGACGTTTTTCGAAAGTTAAACAAAGTAATGTTAAGGTGGGCTTATGTATATAGATCAGACTGGAAGTTAATCACTGAAAGATATTTATCTATAACTAGCAGCCCGTCCCGGCTTCGCTCGGGCATGAATTATCATTAACATTTTGTTTTTCATTTTATTACATGTATTATTATTTTAACATATTTTTTTTAAGTTTTAAACTATGTTATATTTTTTTGCTGTGTAGTGTCGGCTAAGAATAGCACTACCCCATTTCTTCCGGTGGGTGTACGTAAGAGGCGACTAACGGTAAGTCCCAAAACCGTTAGTCGCCTCTTACGTACACCCACCGGAAGAAATGGGGTAGTGCTATTCTAAGCCGACACTACACAGCAGACTTCCAAAAGTGGCTGAGGAATTTCTGATTCCTTAGCTCTGGCTACCCCTTCTAGGGATTTAAAGCCGTGAGTATATGTATGTATGTATGTTATATTTTTTGTATTTATATTTTTATTTTTTTTATTTTTCATAATGAGTAATTACATCAAAAGCCATTCAATTTATAGAGTTAGAGCTTCCCTGTAAACAATATTTGACGTTGTTGTATTTTGGGGCAGCAAAATAAATTGATGTTCAGGAGCTCCCACCCGCGACAGGCCAACGTACAGTTGACCGTGAGTAAAACAATTCTTTCGCAGGTCAATCCCTACTAATTTGAAGGTTTGGCCTTGGAACTTATTAATTGTTAAAGCAAAAAATGTTTTAGCCGGAAATTGTAGCCGTTTAAATGGAATTGGCAGATCAGTTGGGATCATCGGTATCCTCGGTATATGAGCTAATTGACCGGGCACTGGGCCAGTGATAATAGTCGCTACAATTAAATTTTGCTTTAACTCTTTGATAAGCAGCCTCCCGTACCCCTTCGTGACGCCTGCAACAACTTACTATGCATAGCTAATCGAGCGGAGTTTTATCTATTTTTTTAATTCGAGATAACTTTCGAATGGAATGTTCGAATTGAATAATTCAAAAAGTAATATAAGGGTATTGAAGTAGTCTGAAATAATATATACGTTTTTTATAAGGATTAGATAGGTACAAATAAAGAGCCCTTTCTAAAGCAGGATTTTAATTTAATTTTAAATAATTTTATATAATGACGCTTGTTGTGAGATAACTATAATAGTTAGAGACATGCTGTCGGGGCATTTTTTTTAGATAATGATGTGTTCTATAAAATTGTAGTACATAATTTTATTCTATTTTCAATAGTTTTCGCAGCGCATGCGATGTAAGGATTTTTTTTGGTATTTCTTTAACACCTTGGGTTACATTTTTGAAGTTTACGTAAGGATCCCTAATTTTTTTGAAAATTAAATATAGCCTATGTCACTCGGGAATAGTGTAGCATTAAAACAGTGAAAGAATTTTTCAAATCCGTCCAGTAGTTTTGGAGCCTATTCAATTCAAACAAACAAACAAACAAAAAATCAAACCTTTCCTCTTTATAATATTAGTATAGATATTGACCTAATTTGATACGTTTGATACATCCATGGTAGCCCAATAGAAACATGCGAAGGTTTAAAATCCAAACCTTCCATCCTAAGGCCATATGTGTGAAACTTGATTACGAAGAGGGCTAAACTCTTGAGGCCACCCACATGATAGAGATTGACAATGTTTTTATCAGTGTAAGTAACAGAGATACAGCGCAAAATATTAATATTAAAACAATATAAGATTAAGGAGTCAATTTTATTGATAGTGTTACAGCAATGCAAATTGGAACTTATTTAGTTGACTATGACTTTGTACACACTTTAAATTTACTTTACACAAAGCACAAAATTTCATTTGGCTCCTCGTAAAGATCTTTGGCGTATAGATTCAAAACCATCAGGCCTTATTGTCGTTTCCTGTTGTAACCCTTAGTGGCAAAAAGGCTGGATTCTTTTTTGTGTTGTAACAATGTGTGCAAAGGCCGGCCCTCCATCGCGTGAATGCACTTTATATGCTAAAAGCGGGTAGGAGCACAAGTTGGAAAAAGGTTAGGTTATGTTCAATAGTACTACCAGCTCCGCCACCCCTTTGGAGACATGCGGCGAAGACGACAATAATTTGGATCTGGCTGAAAATCTGTTTTAAAGGCAAGTCTTTGAATAATACTGAGCCAGAAGCTGATTTTTTGCCTTTGTGTGTGTTATTTTAATTTATTTTTGTTGTGTTTTCTCTGGTTTCACTATGTAGACAACTTTCGATTTGTTAGTTCTACTTTGTGAATTTGGCTGAACCTGCCATTGTTTTATTTTATTGTTGATGTGCCCGTAGGCAATGAATAAATACTATCTTTCTTCCTTTCAATATGAGATTCCTTTGAACAAAAAGATACGTATATATAAAGGCAAGGAAAATTTCGACACCAGCAGGGAGCGAACCCACGCTCTCCGGGTGTACGCCCTCATGGCTGTACCAATTGAGCTATATAGTGTCAACTAGCTACTAGTGCGAAATTCTTCTTTCCTTTGTTTCTTTAACACTTTTTAAGTAGCCTCAGCGTTCCCTACCGAAACCTTATTGGCCTTCAGATTTTTTTACAAATTCAGAAGGTTAAGATAATAAAAGATACGTACCAAAATGAGCAGCACATACATTAATAGCAGTGTCTCTTTCGGACTGCGCAGGCGCCACGCGCTCCCACGGCGGCAGTCTTTGTCGGCACATCAAACGACACGCGCCGCCGCCGCCGTCGCGCAGTTTTGTGTTACCGAAGTACTGATATTTCAATGAATTCGAAAATGCTGTACTCTGGGTTTGCGGTTGAATGACTGTTTGAGGTTTAGAAGAGAAAGCTTTATATCACTACCCCTTTCTACCCACGGGTGTCGTTAGAGGCGACTAACGGTATGAGGCTTTCTAAGTGATTTTGGGTCTGATGTTAGAGACACATCACCAACGATACTATATTTCTACCATCTTGTCCCCTATCAACTTCCAAATGCGGCTGAGGAGTTTCTAGCTCTAAAGCTCTGCCTACCCCTTATTGGGATATATGGCCGTGCATTTGTGTCTGTAGAAATATAGTAATTTGCAGAGATCATTTGAATCCATTCTTATTTTACATTTTTCGTCAGTTCTACCTGTGTAGTACCTCTCAGATTAAAAAAGCTTATTTCATTGTGAATTTCACGTACGGCGGCATGACTACGAGTAAGAAAATTTGAAATATTTGTTTAGTGATGCTGAGTAAAAGCATCATACATATACTCACGCCGTTAGTTCCCATTGGGGTAGGCAGAGACTATCGTTCGTCACTTTGTACGATCCTGGCAAACCTTTCTAGCTTCGTTTACATCTTCAATATTTTCAAGCCTGCTCTTTTATTTAAAAGCTAATGCTTGAAAATTTTCCAATTTCCCCTTTTGCTACGATATCCGTGAATATACATTAATCTTCTTGGCTGTGTAGAGTTGGTTTAGAACAGTATTTAACAATTTCTTCCCGTAGGCCTTGTACGAAGCGACGAAGGGATATGCGGAAAACAGATGTAAGGTGATGTGACTAGAAACCCATCACCGATCATATCCTGTTATACAATCTTTTCGCCGATCAATTTCTATTCGTAATAGCAATTGTGTTATTTTTGAAGCTTTGGCGACATTTTTTGCGTTATATAGATCAATACATAGTATAAAACAAAGTCGCTTTCGCTGTATGTCCGTATGTATGCTTAGATCTTTAAAACTACGCAACGGATTTTGATGCGGTTTTTTTTAATAGATAGAGTGATTCTTAAGGAAGGTTTGTATGTATAATAAATGCATAATATAGTAGAGAAACACTGATAAATTTAAAGATTTCTAATGTGATGTCGTAAATAAGCACGTTTTTTTGCGCTTATATTGCAAACGCTGGCTGAACCCTACGAGATAGACCAAAATAATGTACTACAGTATTGTTTACCTTAAAAAGTTCAACAAAAAAGTCCGCGATGGTATATGTCTATCTCTTAGGGATAACCCAGCATAACCATTTTTATTCTTTACTAAAAAATGGTTATTTACGAAGTGATTTTAAACAATACAGCATTAATCCTTATCCAATTAAGTACCTTAAATAAATTGTGCATTTATTATAGATCAATATGCTTTTTACAGCATGTAATTTAAGTGAATATTACCGAAGATATTACAAATTTAAAATGCAGGGTCGTAGTTGTTTGCGCCGGGCGGCGCGTGCCTATAAATAGCGCGTCGATGGCCGCGCTTCGCCTTACAGCACTTTATGATTTGCAGCGATCGCACGCGTTTATCGGAGCTCTCTAGCGAGGAAAATATCAAGAATTAATTAAACTGAATAGAATAAGTATCTTTTGTTGTTGATTATCTTTTAATTTTTATTATTATTATTATATTAGTAGTATTGTAAGTTAGACAGGATTATTTAATGTTTTTTGACATGAATTCCTCATGTGGGGATTATTACTCATAAATAAAAGATGTTATTAAAGGAAAGAAAAATTTCGACACTGGCGGGGATCGAACCCGCGACCTTCGGGTATACGCCCCCGAATTAGTTAAAATTCGGAGGTAGGAAACGCAAACACTACTTGAACGTGTAAAAAAGAAACAAAGGATAGAGAAATTTCGCGCTGGATGCCAACTGACACTGTAGCTCAGTTGGCAGAGCGACGGGGGCGTATACCCGAAGGTCGCGGGTTCGAACCCCGCCAGTGTCGAAATTTTTCTTTCCTTTAATAACATCTTTTATAGATAGGATTAGCTTAAAACCATATTTCTTGGTATTTCTTCCATTAAGACTTTGATTTGAATTTAGAGTTAAGACAATTTAGTATTAGGGCGAGCATTTTCAATTATTGAAAATTATAGTTAAGTTCATAGAAGAACTGAATAGAATAGGTATATTTTGTTGTTGATATTCTTTTGTTTTTAGTCGAACGAATAGTAAGTAAATATTTTTACTCCAGCACTAACCAAAAGGACATTCTGTAGTAGGTATATTTTGCATTGCACCCGTGCGAAGCCGGGGCGGGTCGCTAGTAGTATATAAACGCTTCCTTCTATTCGATATAAATACGATCAAATCGGTCAGATACAACATACTGAGAAATAAAAGAGCATGTATGAGAAGAATAATGAATGTAAGGGAAGTAAGAGAGGTTTGTTAAGATCGTACTAAATGGCAATCGATAGTCTCTGCCCACCCCAATGGGAATAATGGGCGTGAGTATAGGTAAGTAAGTACGACGTACTCGAAGTACACCAAGGGCGCTGGAAATGATGCTGATAGGCTTGTGATTAGATCTGGAATCAAACCTATACCAATGTGTGGTTTAAAAAATGCATAAGGAAACCCAAGCTAGATTTTCTCAGTTATTAGACAGTATATTCCTCTATCGGTGAAAGGCCTGCCTGTCCAAGCAGAAAATTCATGTAATATTATAAAATATCAATACATTTTCCTTTCCTTCGGGTATGTGAGGGCTATATGCATCTTTTTGTTTGAATGCTTTGTGTTGTATTTCATCCGTGTCACCTATCAGACAGTTTCAATGATTGCTGGACGATGTGGTGTGTAGACTCGACTCCATCCATCTTTTTTTGTACTATCTTCTCTTCCAAAAGTCCCTGAGGTAGTTCTGGCCATCTCTTTTGGAATATATTAATCTGTGTAAACCAAGAATTCATTACCATCTCTAAACAACAGTTGTTCAAAACAGGAACTCAATTACTAAGAATCGAGTCAAATTCTTAAAAATGAATCGCGTAATTTGCAACTTACGCAGCGCGTGTCGATTCAAAGCAAAATTTCCCGCTCAATTAAGTTCAGTTCACATGTGCGTATCTCTACACGATCGATGCGCTTTGCTAATTGTGTGCTTGGCTCAACTGTACAGAAATGTACAGCAGTAATATGCTCTGATATGCATACATATACTCACGGCGATAAATCTCAAGAAGGGGTAGCTAAGGAATTAAAAATTCCTCAGCCGCTTTTGGAAAATTGAGTAGGGAAAAGATGGTTAAATAAAAGTTGATGGTGATGGATCTCCAACCGCATCGCCCAAAAATCTCTTAAAGCCGCAATACCGTTAATCGCCTCTTACGTACACCCACTGGAAGAAATGGGGTAGTGCTATAGTAAGCCGACACTACATAGCACTACTACTAGGTACACAGGTACTATGCTCTGATATGCAACTGTTTAAAAGGCAGAGCTGACAATATCATTCATACATATACTCACGCCATTATTTTCCATTGGGGTAGGCAGAGACTATTGATCGCCACTTCGTACCATTCTGGCAAACATTTTTTACTTCGGACGCCTGCTTTTTTGAGCAAAGTCTCCATTAGGTCCAGGTGTGTCTTCCGTGATCGTCTTCTACTCACATTGGCTCTATAGATCTCTTATGTCATCTATCTATTATCTACTAGTGGTCCGCTCCGGCTTCGCACGGATGGTGTTATTTTTTACTGGTGACCCCCTACGATATTTATATATGTGATGACGTGATGATATACATCCAATGTCCTTTTCCTGGTTCTAAGCTACCTCTCCATCAATTTTCAGCCAGATCGGTTCATCCGTTCTTGAGTTATAAATAGTGTAACTAACATCATCACTTTCTTTTATATATATAGATTACTATAATAAGACTGTACCGAAGTCAAAACTGTACGTTGAAGAAAAAAAAACCGGTGGAATATGTTTAATTTTCGATACAGGAGTCAAATTTTCACTTTTTAAAAAAATGTCTGTCTGTCTTTCTGTCTGTATGTCCGGTCATCACGTTAATTCTACGAGACAGATCTTGATCAAATTTGGTATGAATGTAGCTTATACACCTGGCCAACATATAATCTATCATTTATCCCGGATTTTGCAAGGGTTCCCACAGGAGCATAAAAAAAACATAACTTTTATATAAGAAAACAAATTTTTTATCGAACGACTTTATCAGACTCTTCATTAATAGTCTTTTTGGAAAAAAAATGTTTTTCATCCATTTTCATCAAAATAAATGTCCATTTTATTGTTTGTCAATAGTATGACTACTAGATATGTAGCTTATAAAAAATTTGAAGTCAACATTGACGTCTTCGTGGCGTAGCGGAATACCGTTTGGTTAAAACTAATCGAACGGAAGACCCAGATTCGGGGATCACTATCTTTTAGCGATTTTTTTTTGTTTTCTAGTTTCTAGATAATTACAGAAATGTCAAAAATTAGCTTAGATTATCGTTAGCTTAGAATAATAGGAAGCACTATTCCTTCTTTTTCATATTCAACTATGCGGATATCTATACTAATATTATAAAGCTGAAGAGTTTGTTTGTTTGAACGCTAGGATCTCAGGAACTACCCAATCAAATTGAAAAATTATTTTTGTGTTGAATAGTCCATTTATTGAGGAAGGTTTTAGGCTATATATCATCACGCTGCAACTAACAGGAGCAAACTATCAGCGAATAATGTTGCAAAAACGGGGATAATTATTCATACTAAGGCTTCCGTTGTGTGCGCTGCGTAAACGGTTTAAGTTACCCAAAAAAAATGTATTAAAGAATTATTTCTCTTTAAATGATCTAAAAAAACGCCCGCGACCGTATATGTCTAACTTTTAAGTTTCACTTACTATAACCATTTTTATGGTAAATAAATTTGGTCGAATTTAATGCATAATTGCCAATGTTTTATCAACATAATATTAATCTTTATCCAAATAAATATGTTGTTGATTGGGAGTATTTGATTGAGAGCAAAATTGTCCTTGACATCACTTAAATAAACATCTCAGAAGATAATACAATTTTTAAATTGCTCCGTAACAAAATTTACACGCGTGCATGAAGCGCAAGACAAGACGCTGCGCTGGCCGGCGAGCGAGGTCACCTTCGCGAGAAGCTTATGTTTAAGCCTTATCCTATTAATAGTATAAATGTGAAATTTTAGATGTTTGTGTGTTTGTAGCTAAATGAAGACTAATTCACAGAACGTATTTAAAATAAAGTTTAAAGGAAGCCAGATAATGATCCCAATTAACACAATAGGACACTTTTTATCCCAGAAAAGTTAAGAGATCAATAAATTTTCTTAAAAAATGGTTAAACAGACTAAGAATCAATGCTCAGCCGAAACTACAATACCTATAAACTTAAAATTTATAAAGTGAAAAATTTGTGAGGACCCTATGAAAAACACCTTTTTTCTCATCGCATGACTCAACAGGTCAGTTAAATATTTCAGTTTGACGACGTGAAAGTCTACACTTATGACAGTACGAAGTCTGTGGGGTCAGCTAGTGTATGAATAAAGATAATTGAAATGTTTATAACTTTAATTTTTTAAACTTTTTTTAAACTAATATTCCCATAGATATAATATGCTATACTTACGCATAAATTAATATTATGTTTAAGCCTCAGAATTCATAGTTTGTAAATAATAGCACAATATCTAAATTTTAATTTAGTACTGCCATCTATGACTGATTGGCTGCAATCTCTCACACATCACCAACGGTCAGTGTAGGGGGCAGCACCGGGCCGACACCGCAGCACCGGGCCACCGTAGCGCAAAACTGCTATCCATACTTACTAAAGATATTCTCATTTTTGAACATAGAAACATGGTACAAAATGGTTTGTTTCATGATTCTTATGGACAAAAAAGTTTTTTGGAACTCACCCCCTAAGGAATTGTAATATAGTGTATAGATTTTTGACATTTCTGTATCTAGAAATTTGAAACTTGATGAGATTGACTGATACAACCACTACAAAATGGAATATATAAAATTCATCTATCAATCATTCTTGAGTATATACTAACGGCTATAAAACCCAAAAAAAGGTAGCCACAGCTTCAGAGATACTGCAATTCAATCCCGCAAGCAAATCTTTATCAACTTTTGGAAGTTGAATGAGGAAAAGGTTGTCAAGTGGGTCTCCAACTGCATCGTCCTATAATCACTTAAAAAGCCCCAATGTTCTTTATATCTATTACAACGCCCGCGGGAATATAAATATAAAAAAAACAGAAGTTAAGATAGAGTTTTGGTATTTTGGATGTAAACCGGATGCGAAAAATGAAGTCCACGCGGACGTAGTCGCGGGCAAAAAGCTATAGTATATTATATTATAATTACGCACTTCGAAAAACGATTTTCAAAAATGCTCCTCCTCGATGCTATCTCTTGTAGGTGTTTCTTAATCATAAGCTAGATGGAGCACTGAAAATAAAAAGAAAATGCGCAAGGTACATACCACCAGCTTTTCATGCAGACAGGTTCAAATCCCGGGTCGAGTTTGTTTACTACACCGATTTGTTTCTCCTTTAAGTCATAATTGTGATTAATGTGTCATGTGTGTGTGTGGGAAATGAAACTGTCGTAACCACATGACTGAGTTGTACTTAGTCATAAGACACTGTATTTGTACGTAATGGCAATAGGTCTGCCCCTATCACGTGAGTAAACTGTACAAGCAAAACGTGGGTACACTGAACACCAGGTGATAAGGTCTCGTGATATTCAGAAGTACGTGTGCCTCTGCCAACTCCTTCAGGGATAAACGGCGTGAATGTTTCAGTTTCGGTTTAGTTCTGGTTCTACCACATTCTAATGATTTATTCTCGGTGCAACAAAACGGGTGGTAAAACTACCTACAAGGGAGTTAAAGAGATCATTCTGAACAACTTTTACTATAGATAAAGATAAAAGATAAAAATCATTTATTTCAAAATAAAAAGAATACTTAGGCTGTGTAGTGTCGGCTTAAAATAGCACTACCCCATTTCTTCCGGTGGGTGTAAGTAAGAGGCAACTAACGGTATTGGGGCCTTTAGGGGATTTTTTGGGCGATCCGGTTGGAGACCCATCACCAATAACCTTTACACCATCTTTTCCCCTCGCAACTTCCAAAAGTGGCTGAGGAATTTTTTATTCCCTAGCTCTAGTTACCCCTTCAAGGGATTTATAGCCTAGTCAATCTAACTCTACTTCGGATTCGGAAGGTGTATTGTTGTGAGAAGAACCCGTAAGAAACTCATCAAGGTCATCTCATCGTAGTCATATGACAAAATAGTATGAAACCACCTTAATTAGAGAAACTTTATATTTGAACTCAACATTTTGTGACGAGTACTCAGATGAATTGTATGAAGAAGAGAAAAAATAAGTTACTGTAATCAAGTTGGTTCCGTCGTAAACGATTTTCGGAATGATTTCCCTAACTTGCTGTGTAGTGTCGGCTTAGAATAGCACTACCCCATTTCTTCCGGTGGGTGTACGTAACAGGCGACTAACGGTATTGGGGCTATTAAGGGATTTTTGGGCGATACGGTTAGAGACCCATCACCAACAGCCTTTATTTCACCATCTTTACCCCACTCAACTTTCCAAAAGTGGCTGGGGAATTTCTAATTCCTTAGCTCTGGCTACCCCTTTTAAGGATTTATAGCCGTGAGTATATGTATGTATGTATGTAAGAGAAAAAATAAATTACTGTAATCAAGTTGGTTCCGTCGTAAACGATTTTCGGAATGATTTCCCTAACAACACCATTTTAGATTATTAACCCAATTTTGTTATTTTAGTAGTTTTAATCATATTTTCGATTCCTTTTATTGTTTTATATTTTTATAGCTTTGCTTATGTTTTTTGCAATCTGCATTTTTGCGTGCCGTTTAGTTTATCCCAGATAATTAATATACTTTTTTCCATATTCCATTGCATTTATCATCGACAGCTGACAGACGGCCACTACTTGACATAACTTCCCCATAGATCTTGACCAATAACTAGTACTTTGCTGTCATAATCCATCGGTTTCCCGTGACTACTAACAAGTCGTCAACCTTGTGGAAGGTAAACCTTTACAGCGTCTTCCGAAAGGTGACTACCACTCGTTTACCCACGGGTGTAGCCACGGTGGGGCAGGGTGGGGTTCTTTCCCTACCCTGGCTTTGACCTGGTATGGTACCTTATCCATCCAAAAAATATATCTATAACAAATAACACATTTTATAATATTTCTGCCCCACCCTGAGCCCACGGCGAGCGTCGCAAATGACACTACCCCATTTCTTTCAATTTCTTACTGTGGGTGTTCGTACGAGGCAACTAGCGGTATTAAGGCTTTTAAGGGATTTTTGGGCGATGCGGTTGGAGATCCACCCCCAACAATCTTTATTTTACCATGTTTTCCCCACTCAACTTTCCGAAAGTGGCTGAGGAATTTCTAATTTCTTAGCTCTGGCTACCCCTTCCAGGGATTTATAGCCTTGCGCATATGTATGTATGTTCTTTTATCTCTTCACTTCTTCTAATTACAACGCCGTTATGGTTTTAAAAAATATTGTTTCTACATAAACATATAATAACATAAACGTTCACGCCGAATATCCCCGAAGAGGTTGGCAGAAGTACTAATACTTCTGAACATCACGTGACTTTGTCACCTGGTGTTCAGAGTACCCACGTTTTGCATGGACAGTGTACTCACGTGATAGGGGGCAGGCCTATCGCCGTTTTGTACGAATACACTGTCACATGACTAAGTACAACTCAGCCATGTGGGTTTCCTCACGATGTTTTCCCTCACCGTTAACAACCATGATAAATTACCCACACATATGTCTTTAGAAAAGACAAATTGGTGTAGGCCCGACCCAGGATTCGAACACTAGTCGCTTGCACGATAACCAAGTGTTCTACCCACTGGGCTATCACGGTTGTCTATGTACGTACGGTATTGTTTCTAATTCTTCTGTATTGCTTTATCTTCCTCTCAGCCCATATATGTCCCCACCAAGGGGCTCGAGCCCTATATAGGGCTATATAGGACTTTGGCCAATTGTGGATTGGCAGTCTAATGCCTACTACCGTAATAGTAGCCGGGACCGACGATTTCACGTGCCCTCCGAGGAGCGGAATCATCTTAATTTTCAGGTAATTAGATGTTTCAAGCCTGCAATATCCTTCCAAACTGGGTTAGACCTTACAAATTAAAGTTACCACCCCCCGAGGATCTAACCCGAGACCTCCGTATTTGAAACTAAGCGCTTAACCACGAGACCACGGAGGCAGTGTTTCTCTTACTGAAGTATTTAATCATCACAGATCGTGACCGCTGAAAGTCTTTAGGACTATGCGACTAGCTGCTGCTGTCCTAAAAGAATGGTAGAATTTAACAACAACTACTACTACGAGCGTCATTAAAAAAGGGTTTCGCCACATTTTTCATCTCAAGTCAAACATTTATGCCGCATATCCTCCTCATTATCCCCCGAGGTAGGCAGAGGCACTAATACTTCTGAATGTCACATGACATTGTCACCTGGTGTTCACTAGCCATGTTTTGCTTGGATAGTACTCACGTGATAGGAGGCAGGCCTATCGCCGTTATGTACGAATTCACTGTCGCATGACTATCTTAGCCATGTGGGTTTCCTCACACCGTTTTCCCTCAAAGTTGACAACGAAAACACGAATTATTGCAGGCTCGTCCCGTGATTTTAACTCTCATTGTCAGCAAGATAGGCAGCGTTTTACCCAGAAGGGCAGGCACGAGCGGTGTTTAAACTAGTTATCGCGTGCGATAAAGCAGCCATCTCTTACGCACTTACTTAGTATCGTATACTGACATCTCATTCTAACCGTTATCGTGTCGATAACATAGTGCTCGTGCTTGCCCCACAGGACCCACTGAGCTATCACGGTTGTTTTTTTTCATCATTACCACTTTGTATTAACAAAGCCGACCTTTGTAATGTACGTTGACCGTTCTCTATATCAAAAATATCATCCCGTTGACATTGTATGTAATTTTGCTCGAATACATTCAGCCCATTTGCTGCAAAAAATAAATACAACAAAATATTCTTTTACAGACATATTATACAGATCAAGTTAGCCCTTAAGTTAGTATCATTTAATAAATTTTGCCATGGGATTGACTCAAAGAGATATTTAGTACAATTTAATACACAATTAAATAACATAAGCTGTATAGTGTCGGGTTAGTATAGCACTATCCTATTTCTTCCCGTAGGTATCCGTATCGTTAGCTGTGTAGTGTCGGCTTAGAATAGCACTACCCCATTTCTTCCGGTGGGTGTACGTAAGAGGCGACTAACGGATTTGGGGCTTTTTAAGGGATTTTTGGGCGATGCGGTTGGAGACCCATCACCAACAACCTTTGTACTACCATCTTTTCCCCACTCAACTTCCAAAAGTGGCTGAGGAATTTATTATTTCTCAGCTCTGGCTACCCCTTTTAGGGATTTATAGCCGTGAGTATATGTATGTATGTATCCGTACAAGGCGGCTTAGGGTATTGGAGCTTCTTAAGAGATTTTTAACTGGCTTCAAACACTTTACTAACTTTTCATACATGTTTTTTTTTACTTTTGTGTAATGCAGCATACGTATCGATAAAACAATCGTCCACCAAATATCTTGCGGCCATCATATAAAACAGTGTCCAAAGTCGAGGGAGTGCTGAATGTATAAATACATGAATAAAGGCAGACACAGACACGATATAATAAATAAATGAAATACAAATGGAGGCTACTGGCGCCACACTAGCCGTTCAGCACACTCTTCTTATTTCACTATCGCGGGACACGGGAACCTTTGGAGTCGGTATTAGTTTTATTTTTATATTTGGAGTTTTGCTCGAAAGGAAAGAACCAGGTACCAAATAGCCTAATTTATAAAGGTGTTTTATTTATCTTAATTATTTATAGTTGACCTTTATTTGGTAAATACACAAAATTATTTACAGTAATTAACATTTAAATACAATCGTAATCTATGAGTTTTAAATATATATACAAAAGATAGAAATAATAATTAAACAATATAAAAAATATTTTCAATATTCTCAATGCCTTAATTATTTTAACATACACTACCCCTTTTTACCCACGGGTCTTGAAAGAGATTACAAACGATACTTTATTATTTATTTTTACCAACTTGTCCTTCTATCAACTTCCAAATGTGGCTGAGGAGTTGGTATTAATGGCGGTGAGTATATGTGTGTTTTTACAATAATATAAAATAAAAAATACTGCAAGAGTTCAGAATAATATATATATATGGTATATAAATTGACATAAGTTCGAATTCGCTATACAGCTGATTATCGGTTTAGGTTTAGAAAATCTATAGCTTTGCTAATTTATGTAATACGTCCTAATACTAAAAATAGTAATATACTTATTCAATTACTAAAGCATACATTATGCATACATACATACATATACTCACGGCTATATTTCCCTAGAAGGGGTAGCCAGAGCTAAGGAATTATAAATTCCTCAGCCACTTTGGAAGTTGACTGGGGAAAAGATGGTATAAATAAAGGTTTTTAGTGATGGGTCTCCAACCGCATCGCCCAAAAATCCAATTAAAAGCCCCAATACCCTTTATTGGGGACATTATTGCATACCAAATAAAAAAAAGAACTTATTTAATGTTAAAAGCATCGGCTACTCTACAGTTTTCTCTGTGAACTATAGGCTTACCCGATTTATAAACGCAATATTGTATTAGTACAATAACAATGGGCTTATTAAAGTTGGTTCGGCCGTGTCGGCGCTGTATCCGACATTTTTATACGTTTTTTAGCAAACGCTCGCCAAAAAATTGTCTGTATCTTAACAAACATATTTTTGTTGTGTCATTGATAAACATGCTTGCTTAGGAGACATCGATATGAGGAAAATGCTTTTGTTTTTTCTATTTGTGATGAACATATGCAGCTTTGCGCTTCCTTTTCAGTTTTGTTTGAATCACATAAAAAAAAATTGAGCGTTAAAAGAAATATAATTAAATAGATGTCAATCTAAATTAAATTTGCCGTCGCTTTACTAGGCTTTATTAAGTTTTGTTAAGAGAAGATTTAAAAAAAATACCTGATCTTATCATTAGAAAAATCATCATCAATCGCTGGAAACCTGTTATTAATATTAGTTATTTTATTATCTTTTCCCCAATCAGTTTATAAAAGTGGAAGTGGAATTGTTTATTTCGAAGCTTTGGTTTACCCTTTTTTGGGGTGATAGTAATTTAGCGAGGTCGGGGGTCGAAGAGATCTTAAGAGATTAAAATTTCGCTACTAACAGTTTAATATAAGCATATAGATGCATATGTATAGAGCTTTTAAGGGATTTTTGGGCGATGCTGATGATTGATTTTTTACCATCCTTTCCTCACGCAACTGCCAAAAGTGGTTGAGGAATTTCTAATTCTCTAGCTCTGGCTACACCTTCAAGGGATTTATAGCCGTGAGTATGTGTATGTATGTACATATTCATACATACCTATACTCACAGATATAAATTCCTGGAAGGAGAGCAATGGCTACAAAATAAAAAAACTACTGAGTAATTTTTAGAAGTTACGTCGAGGAAAAATAGTAAATTAAGGTTTGGTTTTGGTGATGGGTCTCTAACATATGGAATTAAAAGTTTGACTTAGTCAACTTCAATTTAATTGTATGGGTATATATAATACAAATTTACATGCGATGTAAATAGAATGTATTATATTATTCCTAATAGTAGTAGGTAGTTATTATAATCAAGTTATACGAATCCTAGAGCTGATGCTAATAAAAAGGTTCAAAAACTCAACCCCTAAACTATTTTGCTTCGTACCACCCGCAATATTAATATTCCGCATATAATTTGTAGTACGATTAAACGTTATGTATGGAAGAGTTTTACGAGGTAGCTGTAATAATTTGCCGGGTACTCGAACCCGTACCACCCAGGAGAACCGGCATGTTCATACTCGACTTATCGGGCCTGCTCCTCATTTATTGTTTCAATAAATATGAATCGAACATTGCCTGTTGTGATCGCCACAGAATTGTAAATTCTTAGACTTGGCATCTTGCAGTGAAGATATAACTTTTTGTAGTCTGTGGCTTAGAATTTGGGACATGATATGAATACAAATAAATATGATTGCGCCCTTAGTAGGGATGTGGGGATAACCGAAACTTTAAAATACAAATTATTAGTCAGCTAAATTGAAGAGACAAAGTTTTCGCAAACAAAAAGTATAGTAAGTAAAGAAGTGGATTGTCCCGAGTTGCTTAGCAAAATGTACATACGTACCAACCAAAAGGCCAAGGAAACGGCCCGTCTTAAGTGTCCCAAAAGCTAATACCAATTATAGGCGTAACTCATTTCTAATACGTGCGTGTACTAAATTTAATAAATCAATAGTAGATTTAGATATTTTCGATACAAGCACTAAAAGAATAAGAAAATAATTAACTAATTTACATTTCGGCTAATAATTTCTACACTAATCTTAACATTATAATTATTTCATTTTTACCTTATCTTTTAGTAAGTTCTGTAATTATTATGTAATTTTCCTATTGGTGAAGATTTGTAAATGGCATTGTGTACTCATAATTTGTATTATATTTTTCGTATTAGTCTGTTAATCTTCCTAAGAAAATGAAATAAAATAAAATAAACAAGCTTTGTCATAGTGTCATTTGTGTCTAGCACAAGCGCCTATTCCAACTTAAAAACCACAGATTCTACATTCAACTTTTGTAACACCAAAGAATGAAGTGACGCTGTGATATGATATTATAGGACGAGCACGTGGCTAATAAAATTGACGGATAAAATATTACATACAGTTCTCCAAAATTAATAATGTGCATAGAAATCTTCGTCACTATTCGGCAACGATCGTGTTCCCCGAGCGTCGGGAGACGATATGTATATAGAGTGGTTAAGTGCATGTCATAATTTATCAGTAACGGAATTTGATTCGATGATTCCATGTCGATTGTTGTGATGTTCGATAAGTCCAAAATGCGAGGATATCCGTAAGGTTGCGAATATGCTACCATGTTTGTTGGATTGATTGACTTTGAAAATTGTATAGTACTTTTAAAACCTTTTCCTGAATGTCTTGAACCATCGTGCAAAATTTGGCTGTGATCGGATCAACCGTTTAGGAGGAGTTATGTGACAAGCCTAATACAAAACTCGGGGGTAAATGGATAAAGATAAAATTTAATTCCTATTTGAAAACAAACTTAAGAAGAGTGTAGTGTGTAGCATCTCTATATTATCCACACGGAGAGAATAAGTGCGGTCAACAACAATATGTAAAGAAAGACAATTGACGTTGATGGACCTTTGACTGCCCGGCGACAGCCACCGCCTGTCCAAAGCAAATTTGCAAGTTGCAAAATACAATTGCATCGCTTAGGGCGCTTACGATTCAATTATTCGGGTTTTTCTGGCATCCGAGAATTACCGAACATCATTTGCATTTCGCATGCGCATTATTTATTTTTGGAGAACTGTACATATATATATACTCACGGCAATAATCCTTAAAAGTGAGAGAGAGAGAGCTTCATACCAAAAAAAAACTCAGTCACTTGTGGAAGTTAAATTGAGATGAGATTGTAAAATAAAGGTTGTTGGTGATGGGTTTCCAACTGCACCTCAAAAAATTACTTAAAAATCCTCAATACCTTAGTCACCGCTTACGAACAGCCACGGGAAGAAACCTTATGAATAAATAGGAAATGAAGTTATTGGTCTTACACCGATAATGAGTATTCAGATATTTGCAACCAACGGTTATGCAACCACTTCATTACCTCATTATCAGCTCGTAGTAAAAAGGGAAATTATTGGATTGAATTTGTACTTCATATGTACGATTCTGGATAAACTGTCGAGACTTGTTTTCATGCTCTTTTACTCTTCACACTCATAGTGTCGGTTTTTTTGAGAACATTCGCGATTTGATCTAATTTTATCCACAATGACTACTTGATACAATGACTTGGTGCTTCGTCTCAATCACACAAAAAAGATTAATATAATTTTCTGTATTCTATCCCCATACATACTTCCTTTGTTTTTCAAGTATCCCTCCACTCATATTGATTATCTAGGGCGCGTCTCTCCAGTCCACCTTCCGCCGTGCGAGAAAACATAGTGCGCTGCGTGGCGAGATAAATTGTTAATTTTGGAATGATATCTGAAGTATATTTTTTTTCCATGATAACCAAGGAAAATAAACTGTCCACTTAGCCAGAACCTGATAGACTTGTTAAGGACTTGTGTCAATTTAAGTCTGAGCTTTATTTTATACCTTGCACACTTCCAATAACGTTTTGATAGATACTAGAACAAAGAACTTGATTTATTTGTTGGACTGTTCGGATATAAAAATGAGGATATCTCTTGAACAAGATACAATGAAAATATGGCATGTCACCTCTGTAAAATTCAAAACTCTGTAATATTTTATATCATACGTGCGCACGCGTCGATAGGAATTCTTTTGGCACGCCGCGACGCGTCGTGATTGGCTAGCGAACACGACGTCGAGTTCTTATTGGACATTTTGAAATTCGAAACATGAACCGTAACGAATGTTTTCTAGATCTAACTGATTATAAATTGTCTTTTCACTTAGAACGCATGCTTTGCTGGTAAGATAACATGTTTTTTTAAAATTTTAAGTGAACTGGGAACAGCAACTTGAGTGATTAATTTTATAGAATTCAAGTGAAGTCCAATATATTTTTCCCATAATGTTATGATAATCTGTTTTCTAAATCTGCTTGTATGAGTTGTAAATTATTAGGTAAGTATAGAAGTTTTTACCATTATTTATTAAGGTGTAGTCATTAGTCTGACAAAAAATTAAGAAAAAGTGTGCTGGCAAAATATTAGGCCAATATAATCTGATATCTATATATCAGTACCTATGTTCTACTCAATAAAGTATACCTACTAGTAAACCAGTATTTTTAAATAAAAAATATATTTATATAAATATTTTTAAACGAAAATACTGCTTTAGAAAAGGCTGTAAAAAAATAATCTATATCTTGGTTCAATATTTAACTGATTCATGCGATTTAATTAGCTATGTTATTAACTCAGATATTCTAACTCCAAACAAAACCAAATCACTCAGTAAAGAGCTTATTCCATTTGTCTGAGACTAGTGGAATAACGTTCAAACTGAAATTTGTGTAGTGGAATAACAAGCGTCTGCGGCAGTAACTTCGAAGGACGTCTGAATTCAGCAACGACAAAGTGTAATGGAATAAGCTCTTAAATGTAAAACATATAAACGTTTCCAAAAAACAGGTGCAGGATTCCCAAGAGACAACGCAAAATACTTTCTTACGACCCTTTGTTACAATACTTGAAAACACAAAAGCGACACCACAAGAGGCAACGGCAATCATAAACCATGTCCACTCAAATCAACGTCAAAACCAACATAGCCTTTAATAATAAATTACCCTATCACGTACACCACTTAACCCTTCCGCGGCAAACCCTTTCTTTCATTATTTTTTAGCCCCTGAGGGCGCGAATGTTACGCCTAGCTTACTTTGCCCAAACTTATCAAAATTGAACTTTAGTTTAAATACATAAAGACTATTTTTTCGTGACTCTTTTATGGGGAACAATAGAATTTTCTAGTTCCTTCAGGTGACAAATGCTGCTCTGACGCCATATTGCCGTTAGAGGGTGGGGGTAAAGTATGATGGGGCTGGTTATAATAAGCGGTTTATGTGGCTTTAATTGGCTCATATTCAGAAGCCAAGGACTCAAAATCGATAAGCCTATATTATTAAAGAACCCAAGTGGAACTTTTGTGGGTTTCTCTGCGTTAATGATGAATTGTTAGTTATCGTTTGTTAAAGCAATTTGGACATTTATTTTTAATGATAATGACAAAGTGAGTAGTGTAAGTTGTACGGAGTATTTTTGATGATACGCTGTGAGTTTAACACAGAGGAAAAATAGTACTTTCAAGTTACAAGTTTCTTTAAATAATCACTATGAAACAGTTATTTGGATAATATTTACCTATTTTGCCATAGATGTACTTATAAAAAACCGTTTTTCAGTACATCTATCTATTTTACATTTAAAAATTAATAAATGTGCTCTTGGATTAATTTATTTATTTGTCTGTGTAGTTTCTGTTTAGGATAGCACTTTTTCCCGCGGTAACTCTGAACACTAGGTGACAATGGCACGTGATGTTCAGAAGTATTAGTACCTCTGCCAACCCCTTCGATGATACGAGCGGGTATCGTAAGGGGCTACTCAGGGTTGTAAGCTATTTAAGTAATTTTTGGTTGACGTGGCTAGACCTATGACCAACCATGCTATACTTAACAATATTTTCCCCACTGATCTTCCGAAATCAGAAACTCTTACAACAGCTAACTCTTCTTAAGATGTGAGTGAGTGAATACATGAGTGTATCTTTGTACAGTATTTCTTTTGTTACATAGAAACCCAAGTGTATAATTTTTGAACTAGTTACCCTTTATTTTTCGCAATTTTGGCTTTATTGTCTGGGTATTGCATAAGTAGTATATTCAAATTACATTTGAACTGTAAAATAATCAAATTCGTTATATTGTGCTGAACTTTACTAAAACCGCTTAATATTCCAATGTCAAGTGTGAAAAACTGCTTTACATTCTATTCCCTATACCTTTTTCCTTATTAACTTCAAACACACTAAATAGTAATATAAATATTATTAAGTTTGAAACACACATACATATACTCACGGCCATAAATCCCAAAAAGGGGTAGCCAGAAACTCCTCAGCCACATTTGGAATATGATAGCGATTAGAACCATTAATTCATGATCATCAAACTATAGCTAATTACCACTGGATCGTCGTCAATACATATACACACGCCGTTAGTTTCCATTGGGGTAGGCTAAGACTATCGATCGCCACTTTGTACGATCTAGATAAACCTCTCTAGCTTAGTTCACATCCATCAACCTTTTCATACATGCTCTTTTATTTTTCATACTTCGGACACCTGTCTTTTTGAGCACATTCTCTATTTTGTCCAAAGTCAAATATTCGTACATATATTTTCTACCCTTTCCAAAGTTAAAAAACTCAAAAAGATCTTGCGATATATGAAAATATTACAACTCCGTTGTCGAAACGAAAAGGGCCAGCACTCGAGAAGGAAGGAATCTCAACTGATTTTCAAGTGCTAATTTCGTAGCTCCTAAGAGGTTCTCTCGGCTACGTTGAGCCAGATTAGATGTATTAGGTTGTTGGGGTGGTTGCTGGAGGCTTGACCGTCTCCATGACACCTGTGAAGGTCCGAGTTGGTGGGCCACTATGGAAACTCGAAGTTGGAAATTTTGGAGTTTGTGTGTAGTTATAGTAGTCATAGTTTTCGATAATGATATTGTTATGTAAATATCTGTGTGGTGAGTTAAGTGTCTTTAAAATAACATTAGTATTATAACCTATGTAAACCGTATCAAGCTATTTGAATAAGGTTATTTTGGTCATTGATACGTTAGTGGTAACGGTGTTAACACACGAAATAACCTTATCTAGTTTATATGATAAATACATATATTTATCTTAAAACCTAAATACTGGTTAAGTTTTGGTTATGATTTTGTTGTAAAAGTTATACCCCAATTAAAAAAATGTAACTATTCGAATTATTAAAACAGCTAGCATATAAAAATAAAAACAATGATGCTGTTTTTTGTTTATTTTATTTGTCTAAACGTATAACATCAGTTGCTTTCGCCCAGTATAAGAAACATAAATTTAGTTTTTTCAGGGTGGTGTGCTTCGTCATCACTATTTCTATTTAAATAGTTTCTTTTTTACGTGACATGATGAAGAAGAGTGTGTGTGATAAGAATAGATAGAAAAGGAATTATGCATTGCATCTCAAAAATAATACTTTCAAGAAAACCAAACTCGATAAAATCACAATATCGAAAAGCCATAGTGGCCATCCATTCGCCCACTTCTCAAACCCAAGGTATGAGTCGAGGGGTGGCAGAGTGGAGATATTTCGCTACTCGACACAAGTGCGTCGGACTCACTTGGCTTTTGACAGCCCACGCAATCTTACATCATGTAGGTCACAATCCGAATACTGAGGCAGAATTTAAAATGAGTTTACAGTTATTTATAGAAAAAATAAGTGCTAATCCTAATCATTTTTATTGTATAATTACATTTTCCTTTCTATAATTGAATCGACAATTCCTTGACTAATAGAGAATGAAAAAAACTCAAAGGTTTACGTCATACATCCCCATCAGGGTGGCAAATACTGCTGCTCATTATTGTACCTGTCGGGTTCCAATACTAGCTTTAGACTACACATGTGTCTTTATTAAAGTCATAGGTGTTGTTAATTTTTTATCATCGTTGGTTTGGTATCAGTGAGGCATAAATAATGAGAAAAATAACATGGCTAAGTGGTAATTAGTCATGTGACAGTGTATTCGTTTAAAACTGCGATAGATCGCCCAAAATCACGTGAGTGGGTACTTTGAACACTAGGTGCCATTAGTGTCACGTGATTTTCAGAATAGTTTGAACATCTGCCACCCCTTTGGGGATATTATGCGTGATAGCTTAAGTTTTTTACATTCTCTAACCTCCATTATATCTATTCTTTGTGGTTTCTGGAGTTCTGTCCACCTCTTAGGCGAGTTACATACATACATATACTCACGGCTATATATCCCTTAACGGGGTAGCCAGAGCTTTGGACTAAAAAATTCCTCAGCCACTTTTGGAAGTTGATTGGGAAAAGATGGTTATAATAAATGTTTTTGGTGACGGGTCTCCAACCACATCGCCCAAAAATCACTTAAAAAGCCCCCTATATCCTTAGTCGCCTCTTACGATCACCCACGGGTAGAAATGGGGTAGTGTTATTCTAAGCTGACACTACATGGCAAGTTATAGGCGAGGCAAGTCTTAGGCGAGTTATAGGCGTTAAAATATACCTAAATATAATTTTATATTCTTGAATTGACTCTTTTAGGCGCAAAACACACTGAGCCCGCCGGGACGCCGAAATATCTCGGCAACTTTTTGTAGGCGGTTTAGTTTTCATACATAGATGAGGTATAGATCTTTCAACACAAGCCCCTGGTTTGTTTCCCTGGACAATGTCGGCGGCCCATCGGGACCAGCTATGAATAAAAACAAGACCACCGACAGAAAGTTGCTGACATATGTCGGCGGCCTGGCGGCCGGGCACAGTCTGTATTGCGCTTTACAGTCACCCTTGAAGAGCAAGCACGAGCCGTGTTAAAACTAGTTATCGCGTGGGATAAAGCAGCCATCTTTTACGCACTTACTTAGTATCGTATACTGCCATATCATTCTAACCGTTATCGTGTCGATAAAATAGCGCTCGTGCTTGCTATACTGAAATAGACTTCGAAAACTATTCCACGGTGTATTGAGACTGCATTGTCAACATAATTATTGCATAATTGGAATACCAAACAGCGCAGCCTCGAGAATATTAAGGTATTTGAATATAAGGGCCGGCGCTGACTGCCGGCATGGCATGGCAAAGGATTTCGGTAAGATATAGCCATTTTTAATCTTATTACCATGAGTATAGAATTCATTTTACACAACGATGCCGACGTTCTGTCCTACCGCGGCCTCCCTCGGCATCGTTGTGTCAAAATAAAGTAAAATGAATTCTATACTCATGGTAATAAGATTAAAAATGGCTATATCTTACCGAAATCCTTTGCCATGCCATGCCGGCAGTCAGCGCCGGCCCTAACTGTACTATATACAACTAAATGTATGAGTATTACTAATTAGTACCTGCTAGTAGTAGTAACAGCCGTGTGTAGTTACTGCTTAGTTATTATATACCATATTATATTATATATTAACCATTATATCTTAAGGGTTTCGGTAGAGGCTAATTGCTTAAGTTTTTTGAGCAGCACTACCCCATTTCTACCCGAAGGGTGTTCGTGTGAAGGATGGCTAAGGGTATTAAGGCTTTTTAAGTCATTATTGGTTGAAATGGTTGAGGACCCATCACCGAAAACTTTGTTTTACAATCTTATCCTCAAAAACTTCTAAAAGTGGCTGAGGAATTTCTTATTCAAAAGCTCTGGCTACTCCTTCTAGGGATTTATAGTATAGTATATAGTATACCATTTTTATGATATTGAGGTAATTTTAAACCAGCAACTATCACGGTAGAAGGTGATGGATCTCCAACCGCATCTCCAAATATTCAATTAAAAAGTCTCAAAATTCTTACTCGCCTCTTACGTACACCCACGGGAAGAAACAGGATAGTGATATTCTAAGCCGGCACTACACGGCAAGTCTAAAATAAAATATTCTACAGACTAAGTTCATGTTAATAAAACCAACTCTTTGTCACCAGACGTCGCTATTCTAAACAATGAATGGAAAATAAAACAGAATCATTAAATTGATCTCGATTGACGCCATTTTATTTCGCGTTCTTCATCTAGGTTCAAAGGTTGGGTCAGTCTGCAGAGGGCGCTGGGTTCCATCGATGTTAATTACCAAGTCAAGTGGTAATTGACCACTTCGTTTCCTATTTAGAGGACCACCAGCGATGCCAAGTTTTTGCATCCAAATAGTCGATCAAATGGAAATCGACTCGCCAAAATTAGAGACGGGTTTTGGTTCGTAATTAAATATGGGTCAAGCTGTTTTTTTTTTATTTTCTATCCAATCAATTTATAGTCAATGTGCTTTGACAAAATATTTGAGTACTGAAAGGAGGGTGGTATTGTGAGGAAGTGTGTGTGGATACATATACTCAAGACTATCATTTCGTAAAAGGGTTACCAACAATTTAACACAATTAATAACTCGATCACTTTTGTTTGAAAGGGAACGTTGGTGAATAAAAACATTTTTACTAATGGTTTGTTGTCTTTCCAAGTTTCTTATCCTTTAGCCATTGACGCCCAGGGCAGAAAGTATGTTTCGCCGTTTTCTACGTCCCTGTCCAATATCTTCTACATCTTTCAGATTGTCAGTTTTCTCATAAATGCTCTTTTATTATTTTTATTTTTTTATATACATATATAAACTCACGGCTATAAATCCCTAAAACGGGGTAGCCAGGACTTTGAAATGAGAAATTCCTCAGCCACTTTTGAAAGTTAAATGGGGAAAGATAGCAACATAATTGTTGGTGATGGGTCTCCCAAAAATCATTTACAAAGCCCCTGTACCCTGAGTCGCATCTTATGATCACCAACGGGTAGAAATGGGATAGTGCTATTCTAAGCCGACAATATAGAGTTGTTTTTTTTAATATTGGAATTACAAAATAGCGATAATATTTATAAGTTTTTGATCAGCTTTGTTTTAATTAAAATAAAATATAACGACCAAAGATTTGTCCAATAACACACATTTGCTGTAAGTGTTTAAAAATATTTATGGGTGTATAAAACTAACAACAGGTTTTAAGTCTTCATATCAGTCAGACAGATATTCTTTGCGGCATCGTTTCAAGGTGTAAGCTGTTTCAAGTATCGATTATGTGCAATCAATTTTGAACATATTTTTGTATACATTTGTTTATCACGTAAATAGTCAGAGCTTTACATTTGCTCGTTCTTCATCAACCAGCAATTTGAGTGGGAGAAGATCGTAAAGGGGAGGAATTTCGAGCCACATTGCCCAACCATCACTAAAAAAGCCCCAAATCCCTGGGTCACCCCCGCGGATAGAAAGGTGTGTTAGTGCTATTCTATCTTAGCCGACACTACAGAGCTTTCAAAACATAACTAATATTAGTAAAACCGATTAACTATCATAGTATAGCAAAGCCAATTTCTATTCGCTGTAATCTAAAAATCAATCTTAACATAGAACTCAAAAAATGAACCCTTAAAACGAGCCCTTCCCGAACCAAAAAACATTAGTGCCCATATCGATTACCGTAGACCTGTCACTTAAAATTTCTTCCACTATTTGCTTAACAAGTCAGATGGCTACTACAAATTAATAAAACAAGTTTTTTAAACTATATCAATTTCTGGTCGATGTATGTTTTCGGATTCGATCCGTTGAAGCAAACGATGAACAAGGGGAGGACAGAAATTGAATTATACACTACGATTGTTTTGATGATTCGGAAGTATTTTACCTGATGTTGTTTTTTTTAATTAAATGTTTACCAAAAAGTCTTGGTCGTATATTATTTTGCTGTTTTTGAACTGTGGTTGCCCATTAAATAGAAAAAAGAAAGAAAGAAAATAATTCTATTTGACAAGTACACAATAAACACATGGAAAACGACACTTTTTTATGCAAATGATTAATTATATTTAACATAAACATAACGTTCACGCCGAATATCCCCGAAATGGTTGGCGAGGTACTAATACTGCTGAAAATCACGTGATAGGGGGCAGGCCTATCGTTTTGTACGAATACACTGTCATATACATACATATACTCACGGCTATAATTCCCTAGAAGGGGTAACCAGAGCACAGAATAGCACTACCCCTTTTCTTCCGGTGGGTGTACGTAAGAGGCGACTAACGGTATTGGGGCTTTGAAGGGATTTTTGGGCGATGCGGTGGAGACCCATCACCAACAACCTTTATTTTACCATCTTTTCCCCACGCAACTTCCAAAAGTGGCTGAGGAATTTCTAATTCTTTAGCTCTGGCTACCCCTTGTAGGGATTTATAGCCGTGAGTATATGTATGTATATATGAAAAAAGTTATTGTCGTCTCGTTTTTTTTTTATAATATTAATTAGGAACGATTTTCTATTTAATGTAACTAATAATATTGATTTTTATTACTTTGCAACCCTTGGCTTGTAGCTGTTGGATTGTTGTTACAAAAAAGATCAATACATGCGGTAAAGTCGATTACAACTAATTGTCAATCCACGATTTTATATTCCACACTATTATTAAGGCGTCATTCCCTAACTAGGCCATCCCCTATTAGAAATAATATACTCGCATAATCAGACGTAGATTACATCGTATTACAGATAATTACGCATTACAAAACCGTAATATCGAACGGGAAAATGACAAATTACAATATCAAATGTACCACAGTATGATCGCTAATAATTCGAACGAGCATTCAATCGCTTTCGTACACGTCCTAGCATAATTTCTTCATTGGTTCATCGAAATTGAGTACACTTCGATCGTTTTCGGAACAATCTGTACGTCTACTCATGAAGTAATTTATAACGGACTTGGGTTCCGTATAATTAGGTCCGGCCCGGGCTTTGTTGATTGCTTATTATATTGATGTTTCAATTTTATACTCATTTTTATGGTCATCGACCAACTGTGGGGGGTGGCCACCCAGAATTATCTCTGTTCCTTTCGCTCTCGAAGCTTTTGGTGTATGGCTGTCTTTTTCTTGAGTGGTTCAAACAGGCTTTCGATGTTTTGTCTTTGTTGCTCGTGTGTTTTTTGTATGTTTTGTTTCGTTTTTCACGACGTGGGCTGATTACTGCGGGTGTAGAAAGTTACTCCTCTTTCGTAGCCTGCGCTTTGGTTTTAAACGTAACAAGTTATGTTTTACGCTTTGACGGGTTTACTATTGCAGCTTACATAAGCAAAAAGAACTTTTATATAATGAGCTTAAGTAATAAAAAGGGATTTGATTAGTTTAATTGCACTTCAAAAACGGTTATACCATTATTTTGCCATTATTCTGCGCTATATGATTTCAGATTCGTGTTGTAGGTGGTTATGATTATAATATCCAAGTGTTTATTTGTAAGTGCATATAATCTAATGTTTTATTTATAATTGAAATATTAAACAATATTTTAACCGAAGGTAAATTCTACTGAACTAAGTAATTAAGGCTTGTAAAAATATCTATTTGGGTCTAGTTTGTCACATGGTTATCGAGGCCGGTCTATTAAGACTATGTACAAATAAATAATGTGTGGCTAACATACTTCGTTTTTTTCATACTGCCAGAAGAAAAATCATAAAGGCTTAGAAAGAAAGAAGCTTATACCCCATGGACAAGGCATAACAAACAGCAATTACAAAAAAATAAAACAATCAGCGAAACAAATCCAAAAATATATTTTAATATCTAGGATAAACATTACTAAACGGAAATGAACCAAACTATTACTAGGTTGGCATGGAACCGTCGGATGCCAATAAAAGGAGCGAAGCGAGCAATTGCCTGACTCTCAGATATTACTTATCGTTGAACGATTTATTCTACAAATATCTCAACACGCGTTGCTAACCAATTTGTTATGATTCTTTGAATATACTTGTTTACCTTAACGCGTGATTAATTCTACACAAAACTGCAAAGGAGTTAGAGTCCTGATTTTGGAAAACTTAAATTGTTAACAATTTAAAAAAAAACATATACATATGCGTTTATGGATCGGATCAATTTTGGAGGCGAGCCGTTTCTCCACGTCGCACCGTCAATCCTGAATGCTTGTTGAGTAATTCGAGTAATCAGAAATAGTAGATCAAGCATAAGCCCTATATGAAAACACGCACTCGGTATTCCAAAAATATGTTTCCTTGTAATCTCATCTAAAAGTTCTTCCAATTTAAGTTTAAAAATTCTGGAAATTAAATCGGGTCTATGTTCTTTCTTAGTGCCTTGTAAATTATCTAAGATTTTCCGCCAATTCGGATTGCACGTAAATGTTATAAATATAAGTCTGGTTTACCAAACTTGCATACAATAGCCATGGAATCCTGATAATTTTGCATCACGTGCCAAGGACTTCCCACATAATTTGATGGCAATATTATCATTTCACCAATGCCTTGACCTGTTTCTCTTCCATTATTTAGCAGGCTATCCATTTAATTGTTATAATAGTCAGCTCTGAGCTGTTTTTGATTCATTCAAAGCAACAATAATCTTTGATATTCGATCCTAACATAGTCCAAGACACAATATTCATGAAAAAGTTCTTCGGCGTAAAATAATGGGCTTAAAATTTTGCGAACAGCAAGTCTATACTGATAAAATTTTAACATTGTAAGATGGCTTCGAGCAGTACGACTCTCTTCTCTGTGTTGAAGGTTTTTCATGCCACACGAGTTCTCCATTAGGAAAAAGTAAAGGAAAGGCTAAAGGGTAAATATTTGGACTGGTTGATTTGAGTGTAGTTAAATGTTGACCATATTCTTGTACAGAAAAGTCTATATTTAACCGAGGTTCACTGTTTTCTCCTACAAAGATGACCGCTACCTTATTATTGCATGGAGTGTTATAACGACGCAAATCAAGCGATTTATGTTTATAAAACTGCATTGATACCGAATGTTTGGGTCGGTTCTCTGAAGCTGCTTTTAATTCCTCTTCAGCTAAAATTTCACCCACCCTTTTGTATCTTTTGACAAAAGGGTTGGATTCATTGAGCATTGTTTGTAAGGACCTCATTATATTGCTTCTACATATGTTATTTCTCGAATCCGATAATCGTTCATTTAATGCTGTTTCATCTTCAATTATGTACCGTTGGTTGTATTGTGGTTTATGACCTTGCCATGAAAACAAGGATCCCGTTTTTATACAAATTTGTCCTTGTACCCTATAAGTAAACAATCCTGGAGGGAGTGTACTCAAGTTTGAATTTATGGATGCCATTGCAAATACTGAATTATACTGTCGGATATTAGCCTTAATTGTTAGCATCAGACGTATTATAAAATAATATTATAATATAATAACAAATTAATACAAATAAAAACGCAGAAACTGTAATTACTGTCAAATAGGTATTGTAGTCAAAGATAATATCATATAAGCGACATGATAGTACAGTGGGTAGAACACCCGCCCGAAAATAGAAGGGCGTGAGTTCCAATCCTGGGTCGGGCCTACACCAATTTGTCTTTTCTAAAGTCATATGTGTGGTTAATTTATCATGGTTGTTATCGCTGAGGGAAAACATCGTGAGGAAACCCACATGGCTGAGTTGTACTTAGTCATGTGACAGTGTATTCGTACAAAACGGCGATAGGCCTGCCCCCTATTCTCTGGACACTAGATGGCGCTGCCATGTGAGTTCAGAAGTATTGGTACCTCTGCCAACCCCTTCGGGTATAAACGGCGCGGCGTGAACGTTTATGTTATAATATCAAAGATAATATAACTATTAATATTGTTTTAAGACTCGATCGAAACCTCCTTATAAAAGTCTCCTTTGCAAAACGATTGATTAAAAATATTATGAAACGGAACGTTTATGTCACCGCGTGTCAGTCAATATGGCGTCTGAGATTTGTCTGTCAGCAGTCAGTACCAATAGAATTTAGCAAAATACTCGGCAATCCGAATTTTGCGGATACATGTTGTCGACTCAAAATGATTATTTTTTTATGTTTTATTATTCAGGTAAGGTTTCGATCGAGTCTACCGTACCCCGTGATGAAATTATTAATTTAGATCTACTATATTTTGAGTATTGAGTATATTTTTAATGGTGATCATTCCTCCGTGATACATCCGATTTTTATCAAAATTGACATAAACTATCTATACATGGTCCTTTACCACCGTGCAAAATTTCAGGGTTCTGAGTTGAGCCGTTTAGGAGGAGTACGATCACAATGAAATGCAAAAGTCGGGGGTAAATGGAGCTTCGCTCCAATAACTAATTAATCAGCCAATAGCCACAAAATCTGCAAAAAATTTTGAGTTTTATTGGCACCAGTTTACATACATAAATACATGTACACACGGCTATGATTCCCTAGAAGGGGTAGCCAGAGCTAAGGTATTATAAATTCCTCAGCCACTTTTGGAAGTTGAGGGGAAAAAGATCGTATAATAAAGGTTTTTGATGATGGGTCTTCAACCGCATCGCCCAAAAATCCAATAAAAAACTCCAATACCCTTAGTCGCCTCTTACGACACCCGTAGGTAGAATAGGGTAGCGACATTCTAAGCCGGCACTAGACGGCATAGCACGGCACCAGTTGAGGTTTAAGTAATTATTCACCAAAACAAAGAACATTTCAAAAACACTCAACCACACACAACACAACCAATACACAGCCGTTGGAACATTCAATTATTAAATCCACTTATTAAGCTAAATATTCTCTACAAATCCAGCAAACCTGTCATAAGAAACTTCTATGAATATATTACGAAGTTTTATGATGACTGCAACACTTAAATCAAGGAGCAACATCGATTCATTACAGTCGCTTCATTAAATTATGCAAAACATGAATATTTTATTAAAACCGGTACACTACTCTAGTTTACATTACATTGTTTGTTGTTGGCGGAATATGTTTTCAAGTCTTGGTTTATTCTATGTTAGTGTGAATGTTTGCAAACTTAAAAATTATATTAAAAAATAATACAAACATACATAGATACATATACTCAGGGCTATAAATCCCTAGAATGGGTAGCCAGAGCTAAGGAATTAGAAATTCTTCAGCCACTTTTGGAAGTTGCATGGGAAAAGATAGTGAAATAAAGGTTGTTGGTGATGGGTCTCCAACCGCATCGCCCAAAAATCCCTTAAAAGCCCCAATACCGTTAGTCGCCTCTTACGTACACCCACCGGAAGAAATGGGGTAGTGCTATTCTAAGCCGACACTACACAGCACTGTTTTTTAAGTGATCAGCAATCGGATTAAGTTATGTCGAATTGGGTTTTACATGGTCGTATATAAACCTTCTCAAAAGTGACAAAATTGTTAAAAAGTTCAGTATTTCTCAACTCAAACACAAACTCAAACGTTCACGCCGTATACCCCTGAAGGGGTTGGCAGAGGTACTAATACTTCTGCACATCACGTGACTACCACGGTTGTATGCACGCTTACAAATTCTCACCAAACTAAAGTCAATAGATTGACAAAGCAAAATCATTAATCATAACCCAATAAGGCAATCCCAAAAAGATGAACCCATAAAATCGGCAAAGCAACATTTTAATAATTATTTATAGCTGTATCAGTGAAACACTATGTGTGGCGTGGTTCCCCATACGTAGTGTTGCCCGATTCTAAAATAAGTTTTACCTGACTAACAAAGTTGCATAAGTAATCTTCCTAAAGTTTTGGAACTAGGAATGATGAAATTCAATCGTAGGAAAGGGATAAAATATTATAATGTTTATTTTAATGCTATTTTTTTCACAAATAGCAAACTTAAATATTATATTGTGTGTCAGTCTAATTACTGCATGCATTGAAATAAGCAATTTTAAGCTTTTTCGCAACTTTTGAAGTTGAGGGATCCGCCAACCAACGACCGCCAGTGAGGGTTCAATCGCAGAACAATTACTTTAATAGCACCATATCCTTCGCTCGTATGACACCCACCGATAAGATAGGGTAATGATATATATATATATATATATATATATATATATATATATATATATAAATATATATATATATATAACCCTATATTTATATAAGCCATCACTACATGATGATAATTTACAGGGTTATTTTACGAAATAGTTTATTCTTATTACCTGATATGATCCAAATGATATGATCTGGTAACCCCACGTACGTCATAACTTGGTAAATGGATAATGTGTGTGATTAAGTTTTGGATCCCCGAGGCCCGGAGGTGCCGTGATTGCCTCCTTGTTTGTTTTCTACCTTTATTTTTTCATAAACAATTTTTCGGATGAGATTATTACGTGTGGAATAATATGGATATGTATTTTACTAAATTGAAATTAACCAAAATATTATTATGTTAACTATGAGAAATAAAACACGGCTAAATTCATTGAATCTTTTATGAATGACATTTATAATACAATATTAAAGACATAACAGTTAAAAATATTATCGACCTTTATTACATTGCATATTTATGCCTATATTCAATATTCTTTCATTAAATAAATGTTAGGTCACATTGCCCAAGAAACACGTCGAAGCCGCATATCAGCCAAATCAAGGCATTGCTGTATCCTTGAAGCATTTTGAACTGGTTGTGTAAAAGGCATATATACGGCTATACGGCTACTATACGGCTTATTTGGGCACAAATTTTACGGCTTTAGAACGTACATTGGCATTTGCATGAGTTAATTACGGCTAACGGCCGTAAAAAAACATTATATTGGACAATGAAAAGGCGAATGGCCGTAAAAGAGCATTTTTTGCTTCAAACAACATGCCAAAGGCCGCAAAAAAGCACTGCTGTTGTCAAAATACGGGCCAACGGCATTAGAAAAGACTCATAATGGTCATTCAAAGGGCCAATAGCATTGTATCTGTCAAATATACGGCCAACGGCATGAAACTATTTTTACAGTGTCATTGCAAAATTATCTCTAACACCACGGCAAAGGTGATATTATCAATTAAACGTGATTCATTTATGTCAATGGATGAACGACGATGGCAGTGAGAGTGAAGTGACTTGACAACCATATTTATTTTATAAAAATATAAATTATAAAGCGTTAGTATTAGTTTAACTATAATTCTGTGCTTAAACTACTGCGCTTTGATTTTTACTGTGAATGTCTGTATAGTTTCCATTGAAAATTTTCACGCGCCTTCGATTTATTGTAGTTTTTGAGGAAAAAATGTGTGAAATGATAAAATAATTGTACATTCCGAGCATAATTTGAGTTTTGTTGGCTTATTATTAGTAGTTATAGTTGTTTGAGGAGTTTAAATTTAAGTGCCAGCATAACACAAAGAATTATTTCTCGTAGAGGAAATAGATTAGAATGTTGATCTATATGCATAATAAAATATTAACGAAATGGTGCCACCATTATTACAATTTGGAGATCCTTGAAGTTGAAAAAAAAACCCTCGCTTTCCAAATAATATGTGATATGTGAATATTATAAAGGTATTAAAAAATATATATGATTTATATGTTGTTGAATTCCTTTTTTCATATTTTTTTCTGTTAAAACTTTTTCCTTTTTTTCTTTTCTTTTCTTAATGGAAACTTTATATTTAGTAATATCCCTCTCCAATCAGGGACCATTCATACTTTTTTTAGTTAGCACAAACAAATTTAAGTCAGATTTAAAAAAAACATGATAGGTAACATCGTACGGAACCCTCTTCACGCGAATTCAACTCGCACTTGTCCCCTTTTTTTTAGAAATAATAAGATAACCTCAAATATTTTCATTCTCATGGCTGCCTAATGGTTGATAAATATATGAAAATGGATGCAAATACGGCTTGAGGCCTTAAAATAAGCCAAGTATATCTGGTTGATTTGCTATTAGCCGTTCAAACAACACACAGTTGACCTTTGAAATGCTAGCCGTAAATTGGCATCCTGTCGTGCTAATGTACGGCTTTAGACATTTATTATGTATATCTTCATGAGTTTACGCGGCTTTTGGCATGATATTACGACAGATTAATGCCACTATACGGCCAATGGCACTTGAATCCACTAAGAGCCGCAAAACTGGATTGAATTATTCCAATATCTGACCGCTATGCGGCTTTAGAGCGTTATAATGATTTTGGAGTGCCAATATAAAGCCTTAAGACGTGTGGCAAACTTATATACGAGCTTTTACGGGCTTTAAGCTCTGCATAGGTATAGAAAAAGATAGTTAGAGGGCTTTTCGTGTTACTTGGGTGGGTAGCTTCCATTACACCATTATTGACATGTTCAATTTAATTAAATATCAGTTGAATTTAAGTTTATTATAACGCACGATAACGACATGATAGTCCAGTGGGTAGAACACCTGCCCGAAAACAGAAGGGCGTGCGTTCCAATCCTGGGTCGGGCCTACACCAATTTGTCTTTTCTAAAGTCATATGTGTGGTTAATTTATCATGGTTGTTAACGGTGAGGGAAAACATCGTGAGGAAACCCACATGGCTGAGTTGTACTTAGTCATGTGACAGTGTATTCGTACAAAACGGCGATAGGCCTGCCCCCTATCACGTGAGTACACTGTCTCTGCAAAACGTGGGTACCTTCTCTGGACACTAGATGGCGCTGCCATGTGAGTTCAGATGTATTGGTACCTCTGCCAACCCCTTCGGGGATAAAACGGAGTGAACGTGTATGTTTATGTTATAACGCACACTAATAACATTGGCACACATCGTCAGTCATTCCATTATAGATACCATATACTCCCAAAAAACCAAACAAATCTTATCCACATTACCATATCCTCATTTTTGGCAGCGCCTCGCTCGTTGTCCATAATTTACGAGACGCCTGGTGATAATTATGCATTTAGACGTTCCTAACCCGAATTGAGAATAGTCGGCTGTGGGTGGCATGGGCCCGATCGATGCCGGCCAAATTGGCTCGTCGTGACTGAACTTTCTACTTTGATGCGCGATTGGAACTCTAGTACTTAATAAACGTGGTTCGGCTATGATTAGTGGTAAGACTTTTTGAAATTGCAAAGAGGTTCAGTGATATTTAAGGTATGTCGGTTGTAAAGATACCCCACCCATCTTATAATCACGGTTATACTGATAAAAGGGTATCTATAGATTGGCAATTGAAAACTAGACAATCTCTTTTTAAATTAGAAACTGGAAAAGAAAGGAAGAATGCTAAATCACAACCCACAAATCGCTTAAAAACTCCATATCTTTAGGTTGCCTCGTAAAACAACAATGAGAAGAGATGTAGTAAAATTCTAAGCCCAAACTACACAGTAAACGAATAAATGACGAATTAAATTCTAAATAAGAGCGAAATGAAAAGGTTCCTCAAGATAGTTCAAATCGGTGATATCTCTCTGCCAACCCCAATAAGAACGAATGATGTTATCAAAAACATAAGATGGAAATAAGTAATTTAAAAATCTTTTTACTTACATTATCAAGAACTCCCGAGAGCAATCTAAAGCATTAATATAAAATTAAGTTGTTTGAAAGTGGTGTGATGAAAGTCATTTCAATAATGATAGGGCTGGAAAGACGAAGTATATATATCGATGAACGTAATTTGTATGTTCGCATTGGTCGATGATTCGATGTAATTGAGTGGTTTACATACTGCACCGTGAAAGTTCTGGTTGAAAGCCTTACGACTAGCGGGGTGGTCTGTTACCTTTCTTATTTGTCACATCTGCTGCCTTTCATATTTGTTACATACATACATACGTACATATACTCACGACTGTAAAAAGGAGGAAAAGATGGCGAAATAAAGGTTGTTGGTGAATAGTGAATGGTGAATATTTGTCACATAATGTTAGCATGTAGGTGGCTATGTAGTACTTACAATAGCCTCTCATTTTCACATGTGCTGTGAGAGGCGAGGGTTTAAGGGGCTTTTTAAGTTGACTGATGGGAGAATAAGGAGGAGAGATAGTGTAGTGTCGGCTTAGAATAGCACTACCCCATTTCTTCCGGTGAGTGTACGTAAGAGGCGACTAACGGTATTGGGGCTTTTAAGGGATTTTTGGGCGATGTGGTTGGAGACCCATCACCAACAACCTTTACTCTACCATCTTTTCACCACTCAAGTTTCCGAAAGTGGCTGAGGAATTTCTAATTCCTTAGCTCTGGCTACCCCTTCTCGGGATTTATAGCCGTGAGTATATGTATGTATGTATGTATCTTCCTCTGCTTTTTTACAACCTTTTCTGCTCTCAAGTTCCAAGAGTTGCTGTGTAATTTTTACTTCGAAGGTCTCGCAACCACTTTTTGGTATTCATAGCCATAAGTGTCTTTGTTGTAGTTGTAGGGATTTTCTTTTATTCCATTCAACTTATAGCCTCGTACTTATTCACCCACCCTGCAGAAATGAATATCGGTAGAAAGATCCATTAAAAGCTGCTAATTTATTTCTCTAAAACTACAAGGAGTCTTGAACTCCATTTTTAATATTAATTCATTGAAAAAGAAATAAAATAAATAATATCTGACAAAAAAATATAACTACAAAGAAGACAAATACGACAAGGATTAACAAAGTCTAGAAATAAAGTTATTTAATAGTGTGAATTAAGAAATAGTTATATAATAGAAACTTAAAATGTCTTGAGCATTTAATTGCTTTTAAGGACACCTGCGTGGAAATATAATAATTTAATCATGAAATCATTAATGTAGAACAAAACTTAGATTATAATTTATCAATTAATTTATCAAAGGCCATATGCGCCCACTGAGTGGTTCAAGCCTATCCTGAATAGGTCTTTCACGCTGGATTAGTGAAGGTTGACACTATTAATTTTAATCCTACCTAACTAAACGTGCCCTCCAAAGCACATGGAATCATCTTTCAAATACATACATACATATGCTGTGTAGTGCCGGCTTAGAATAGCACTATCCCATTTCTTCCGGTGGGTGTACGTAAGAGGCGACTAACGGTATTGGGGGCTTTTAAGGGATTTTTGGGCGATGCGGTTGGAGACCCATCACCAACAATCTTTATTTTACCATCTTTTCCCCACACAAGTTTCCAAAAGTGGCTGAAAAATTTCTTATTCCTTGGCTCTGGGTACCACTTCTAGGGATTTATAGCCGTGAGTATATGTATGTATGTATGTACATACATATAATCACGGCTGTAAATTCCTAATACCGATAGCAAAAGTTTTAGAAATTCTTTACCCTTTGAAAGTTAAGTGGGGAAACGGTTTGTAAAATAAATGTTTTCGCATCGCCCAAAAATCGCTTAAAAAGCCCCGATACCCTTAGTTACCTCCTACAATCACCCATGGAAAAACTGGGGTAGTACCATCCTAAGCCGACACTACACAGAAAAATTTAATATTCATCTAATTTTAGATATTAATCAATACAAATCACTAACACTTAAAAAGATAAAAAAAACATAGTTAGCAATCTACAAGGCCAAAATTGGACGTTGTTGGTGGCGTGAAAAGGTAGATATATTATTATAGTAGAAAATTTAATTTGAAAATCTTCGAGGACTCGCCTAAGGCTTGGGAGGACCGTCAGCGCATTATCACCTATCTCATACAGCCTCCGGCGGCTAAGGGATGCTTGGAGTAGCTTTGACTTCGAAAAGTTGGCATATATTTGTTTATTTGTACGTTATCATTTAGGGTTATCATTATTGCATTGATATTTTAAGTATGTTGTACAATTTATCTTTTAATAAATTAAGACATACATACATACATACATATACTCACGGCTATAAATCCCTTAACGGGGTAGGCAGAGCTTTGGAATTTCGATTGATTAAAAAAAAAAAAACATTTTTAAAGTTTTTGAGTCTATTCATTACAATGAAACTTACAAACAAAATATTCCTCATAAATAAAAGATAAATAAAGGAAAGAAAAATGTTGACACCGGCGGGATTCGAACCCGCGACCTCGGGTATACGTCCTTTTTATAATGTTTGTGTAGATTTACACGCGATTTTCGATGCTGAGAGAGACATGAAACATAAACAGTAATCTGCGTTCCTATCATATTTTCAACCGATTTACTGTTGAGGCCCTTGGTCTTTTAAGAAATTTCCTGGCCATTTGTTGGAGATTTAGCGGTTGTTGCATATTTTGCCCAAAGTGTTAGTTAGGTCATACCTTGTACCCAAGCGGCAGCAATTTTGAAACTATTTGTTATACTGTGTTATGATATGAACATACAAACATACGTACATATACTCACGGCTATACATCCCAAGAAAGAGTAGGCTTAGAAGTTAGAAATTCTCAGCCACTTTTGAAAGTTAAGGAAGGAAGGGCTTCTAAAGTAAATTATGATTGGTGGTGGGTTTCCAGCCACAAAATCTAAAATTACTGGAAGGCCCTTTACTTTTAGTTGCCTTTTACGACACCTGAGGGAAGATATTGCGACACTACACAGTATTAAATTATATGTATTCCATTAAGTATTTCTAAAGTCCAGTATGTTAAACATCCTGTGAAATGATGGCAATGGCAGTTTGAGAGAATACTTACTGCTACAAAATCCCCAAAAGAGGTAGCCAGAACTTCAGACTGGAATTACCACAACCACTTTTTGAGTAGAGAAGATATTGCATGCTGAAATCGTTGGTGATTGGTCTCCAGCAACTCTAACATAGCGAATCAAAATCACAGAAAAAACCCAAATATCTATGTCACATTTAACGTCAAAACCTCTCTGCACACCTTTTTTAAATGGGTTAATAGTGCTATTTTCAACCGACACCACAATCCACAGCTCTAAATCTTGATTTTAAGAAAGTTTCCTGATTCGTACAAAGTGGCAATCAACAGTCTCTGCCTACCCCAATGTGTAATAACGGCGTATAAATCAGCTTAAAAAAGTCATGTCCGCTCCATTCATCTCCCAAACAATCTAAACAACCAACGAGCGACTCCCACATCATTATCGAGTTGGATGCGCGTTTAAAAAATATATAAATAATAGTTGAGAAGCGGCAAATTGACGAATAATCATAGCTTTATTGTGATTAGTCGTAAATATAGATATTACCTCGCCTGGGTGGCGAGTGAGATCCGACGGTCGTAATGGGTTTGTTGACACAAATGGTCTTCTTAAAAAGTTGTCTTGGGAACTTGTGAATTGCTTAAAATTGAGATTAGCTTGTTAGTTTTGTGGGTTTGTTTTTGTGACTGTAACGACCGATTTCTGAATTGAGTATTCAAGCTGAGAACGACTTAAGTATCGTTCTTTCGCCTTAAAACCTTAACAAGTGAATGAGACAAAACGATACTTAAGTCGTTTTCAGCTTGAATACTCAATTAAGAAATCGGGCGTAAGTGTAGTTTCTGTTATCAAAATTTTATTGTAGTGTTAATACTTGACTGTATGAGATGGATATGTGAGGAAGTTGACGTAGTAAGATTGATGGTAAGAACTGTAAGAAGTATTTTGTTAACTTGTTCGTTTGCTGTTGATTAAACTTTCATATTGTATGTGGGAACAGCAAAGATATACTGGCCAGTACACCCTGCTGTGTACCAACTCAGAATTTGTATTTATGTTTAGCTAGAGAAACATTTCGATACCGCGATGTACGATTTTTTATGACGCTGCTAGTATGCGAGTGAGTTCGTCGTCTAGTGGTCGCCACACTGTACATTACTGATGATTGTGTTATATTACGAGTAGAAATGGGGTAGTGCTATTCTTACCCACACACACAGTGCGAGAAAAAGTTTAATTTTAATAGGATCAACCGTTCCAAATTTAAGCTTAAACAAAAAGAAACACAAGTTTACTCGTAGCTGGAAAAAAATAAATTTAGGGGTGCAGCCATAATTACAAATATGTAAGTTTACAATATCCCCAGCCTTAATTTTTACATACATAAACATAGCATATAACATAAACGTTCACGTCGTTTATCCCCGAAGGGGTTGGCAGAGGTACCAATACTTCTGAACTCACGTGGCAGCGCCATCTAGTGTCCAGAGAAGGTACCCACGTTTTGCTTAGACAGTGTACTCACGTGATAGGGGGCAGGCCCATCGCCGTTTTGTACGAATACACTGTCATATGACTAAGTACAACTCAGCCATGTGTGTTTCCTCACGATGTTTTCCCTCACTGTTAACAACCATGATAAATTAACCACACGTATGACTTTAGAAAAGACAAATTGGTGTAGGCCCGACCCAGGATTGGAACTCACGCCCTTCTGTTTTCGGGCCTTCGCCTTTCTGTTTCTACCCACTGGACTATCATGTCGTAATTTTTACATACATACATACATATACTCACGGCTATAAATCCCTTAATGGGGTAGCCAGAGCTTTGGAATGAGAAATTCCTTAGCCACTTTTGGAAGTTGATTGGGGAAAAGATGGTTATAGTAAATGTTTTTGGTGACGGGTCTCCAACCGCATCGCCCAAAAATTACTTAAAAAGCCCCTATACCCTTAGTCGCCTCTTACGATTACCCACGGGTAGAAATGGGGTAGTGTTATTCTAAGCCGACACTACACGGCTACATTTTTATATGCTTAAAAATAAAATAGGATTCCGCTAAACTCAGCAGATACTTACAAAGATTCCTTTCTCAGGAGAGATAACCGCAAACTCGGAATTTATCACCACTACTAAAATAATTCAACAATTTTTATCACACGAATAACATTTGTCTAGTATACGTGTTAATAAATCGTTTATGAAAATGACCATGAAGTCGTAAAAGAAATTCTCTTATTTTCTGTCCTTTGGTCGGACAAATAAGTATGAATTAAACACATCTGAATATTCAGAAACGGAGAAACATATAGTGTCGGCGTGTAGTGTCGGCTTAGAATAACACTACCCCATTTCTACCCGTGGGTGATCGTAAGAGGCGACTAAGGGTATGGAGGCTTTTTAAGTGATTTTGGAGTTTGGGAGAGTGATGTTGGAGACCCATCCCCAAAAACATTTATTATAACCGTCTTTCCCAATCAACTTCCAAAAGTGGCTAAGGAATCATTCCGAGACGATTCCGATTTATAGCCGTAAGTATATGTACTTATGAGAAGCATATTGTACGATAATGTTACTGTAAATGATGAAAATGGACGCGCAAGTAGTATGTGAGTAAGATATTATTGTATTTGTTTTGAATACTTTTTTTGGTGAGAATACTTTTTGAGCTTTACTTCTAGAATACTTTTAGAGCCAAAAGCAATTTTTACATTTAGATAAAAAAATCTAGAAACAAAATAAATATTCTATTTATATGTTAATAGTTTATTATACCATTCAATCCATTTCATTTTGCCTCCGTATTCTTAGGCTTTGAGCGTTCGACCCACTTAGCAGTTATTAGGTACACGATGGGTACACGGCATGGTATAAAATTAGTAGAAATCGAAAGACAAAAAATAGGTCGTCGTGTAACACCCTCTTTAATAATTGCTGTTTAAACCTACAACACTGAGTCATATCAACCTGTTCGAGTAAGTCCAAGCTCATCAGTTGGGACACACTATGTGGGCGGTAATAATTATAAACTGCTATCTTGTATGATCCTGACTACCTCAATACTTACTTACTTACTTACTTAAACTCACGCCCATTAATCCCATTGGGGTAGGCAGAGACTATCGATCGCCACTTAGAACGATCTTGACAAACCTCTCTTGCTTCCCTTACATTCATTATCCTTCTCATACATGCTCTTTTATTCTTCTCACTTCGGACCCCCGCCTTTATAAGATCGTTTTCTATCTGGTCAAGAAACGTAACTACCTCAATAACATTTAATTATTAACACCTTCCTTCCGCCATTTTCTATTCAACCTAAAATTGTTACACAAGCTTTTGCTATACTTAACTTATATTACTTATGAGACAGAAATTTTACAGCATTAAATGAACCTATCACCCTGCTTGTTCTTACTAAAGATATATGTATCTTTACATAGCTAAGTGTTTGGTGGTCGCGAGTGTCCGTATAACGACGACATCGGAGGGTGGGCAGTGGCATTGTTTGCGGAGCACACAGCGTGACCAGAACCGCACCATTACACATTGGAGCGTTGGAATAGATATTCATGCATTTTTATTTTATCATATTAAAATAAAAATGCCGTTTAAATGCAGTGTATTTGAGCTTAATAATTTATGCTTACTGAAGTTCAAGGTAGTCGATGGATGAGGGCAGCACAGGACCAGTCGTTCTGGAGATCATTGGGGAGGCCTACGTCCATCAGTGGACGTCTATAGGCTGATGATGATGAAAGTGTATAAGGGTTTTGAGGTTTTTGCTACATTCTTGTGTAGCACCATAGAGTACAAAATTGCACTTAAAAAAGACAACAGATAAGTTAACATTATTAACAAAATGTTGAGGTTTAAAATTGAGAGGATAAAGATAGCTAAAACACTGGATCCATAATCAAAATCTCTTTAAAAGTACCATACTCTCATTTGCCTCGTTCGACACTAATAGCAAAAAAATACAACAAATTCATTTTAAGACACTATACCTCCAGAATATCAATGTCAATTTCTAAAACATCATGTTTTCTTTCGGCATTTGCTGACCATACACCCTACGCTTATTTTCACTCACATTTAGTTTAGTGATACTGCCATCAATGAAATATGTGAACCCCGAACCTGATGTCTCCATCGTGGACCCCTCCCCTGTACCCTTTCTCCCCTCCGCACTTATGTGATTGGATTGTTTCTTGCAAAAGTCTGAATATCTCGGTTTCTTTGATGTTAATATGTGATGAGAGTTTTTGACCGCCGTTTTGTAAGTGCCTTAAGAGTATTGCGAGAATTCGGTTGATTATAAAAATAGTGTTTTATTTTTAAACAAAGATTTAGTTAAGACATTTTATATTATACGAGTTTCATCAATTGAAGTTTCATAAATGTGCAGATTCGTAAAGGGTAAATTATTCACTTCTTAATTTATTCTGATTTTCAACTTACACTTAAGATATAAGTTGCAAAATTGGGGTAGCCAGAGATACTTAGCCATCATTGGGTAAGAGTTGTAAAAAAGTTGTTAGTGATGGGTCTTCGACCGCATCGCCCAATAATCTTAAAATCTTGAAAAGCCTGAATATGCCAAGTCACCTCTTTTGTCACCCGCAGCAAGTAGTTGGTTAGTGTTTTTCTTAATAAACACTACGTAGGATTGTTTACAGATCTATAAAAACAATTTTAAAGCGTTGAAATCCGAAATTGCCGTGTAGTGCCGGCTTTGCCGTGTAGTGCTGGCTTAGAATGTCGCTACCCCTTTCTACCCACGGGTGTCGTAAGAGGCGACTAAGGGTATTGGGGCTTTTTATTGGATTTTTGGGCGATGCGGTTGGAGACCCATCACCAAAAACCTTTATTCTTACCATCTTTTCCCCACTCAACTTCCAAAAGTGGCTGAGGAATTTATAATTCCTTAGCTCTGGTTACCCCTTCTAGGGAAATATAGCCGTGAGTATATGTATGTAAATCCGAAATCAAACATATTAATAAACTTATGAATGCTTTTTAAAAGCGGTCGCATTCTCAACCCTTTACAAACAAAGCTGCGGAGTCACAATATTGCAAGTTAATAATATTTCTCACACTATCAACCCTAACACATCTTGCCACATCATTATTAAATAACAAATAAATTCATTCTCTAACTGCTATAAAGTCGTCCAAATATTTGCGCGGTCTAAATTGCTGGTGGAAAGGGTGACACGTGACTATGGTCGTTTGTAGGGTAGCTGACAAATCATTTGATTATACAATTTTAGAAATCACGTTTAAGGATAGGAGATCATCATTATTAATTTAAATTTAAATTTGGTGAATTAAAACGCTTGTGAATAGTTTGGGTTTTTACATTTATTAACTTTACACTTTATTTTATTTTATTAAGCCTACTTTTATTTTATTTGGTCCTATCAGTAAATTATAGATAGCATAATCTCATAGTATTTTTTGCATTGGTTGTTTTATAAATTGTTAAGTTGTTTTATTAAAGTTAAATTAATTAAAGCACTCAATTTTCGTGACCCGACGCGCTACAAGTCGTTAATCTCTGTTTACTTGTATATGTTTATGACTCAGTTTACAATTGTATAAATAAATTGAAAACTAGATAGTCGTTGTATAACATATTAGCTCAGAATGTCACTACCCCTTTCTACCCACGGCTATCGTAAGAGGCGACTAAAAGTATGGGGATTTTATAAGTGATTTTTGGGCGATGTGGTGTGAGACTCATCACAAACGATACTTTATTTCTACCATCTTGTCAATATCCAAATGTGGCTGAGGAGTTTCTAACTCTAAAAGCCATAAGCTACGCCTTTTGAGGATTTATAGCCGTGAGTATTTCTATGTATGTATGTACCATAGATTAATACAATATTTTATGCGATTTTATTTTGAGAACTTATGAATTCGTTGCCGTTGCAATCTTTGAAATCTACTTTAACTCTGACTATTGATTCTCATTTATATTCTTCAAAACAATAAAAAGTTTTATTTCATTCCTATTGATATGTCACCAGTTACTAGAGCAATAAATTTCATTTATGAATATTATAATAGTCGTAAAAATAGGGTGCTACTACAGAGCTCAATTTAAAATGGTCGTCGTGGAATAGTCATGTATCTTCTTAAACAAGCGGTTCATCTGTGGTCTTTGTCGAGTTAAAGTACTTTTTAGTCTATTTTTGCCTGATGTTGATCTAGATAATAATATTAATATTGTTAAATCAGGGTTACATCTATTGCTTATATTTTTAGTATTTGTTGAATTCTAAACCTAGAAGTCTGTTTTGCTAAAAGTCTGTCTATTTAAATATTTTGCGCTCTCCACAATTTTCATATTTCTTGGTCAATTATTTAGTGCTTATGGCAAGATTTGTTACATTTCGTTAACTTTAAATAACCTTGATGAACAGAACGTAATTATTGACCCAATACTTTAAAATGCTAGTATTACTGTTTAACAAACCATTTTTAGCGACATCAATGGAAGAAAATTTAATTTTTCAATGCCGATAAAGGTGATTTTAGCAGTTTTTTTAATCACATCGACTTATAAGTTCTCCCAATAAAAGCAATAAATCTGAGCAAGAATATTACTATTTCAAATCCCTCCGTATCATGTCCTAGGGGAGAGATACAAATTATTATTTTCTATAATATCATCACGCGGCCATTACGCGTCGTCATCCGAGCGTGACCAAAAATTATTAGACTCCTCTCGTGAGATACTTTTTGCAAACGTCCTGTCTTTACGACCGCTGGAGACAAACTGAGCGCACCGGAAGTTGTAAAGTAGTGATTTGTAACGCACGCGCCGCGGCGCCTTACGTCACTTCCGGTTGACAGCCATAATGACGCGCGGGTGGAAACGCTAAAATTCCCGCCAAAATCTTTTCTATCTCCCCCATTTTTACGCGACCCTCTCATCGCTCGTTTTTATTGCTAGAACCCTAAGCTTTTACTTTTATGCTCTATTTAGTTGAATTTCTCTCTCCATTTAATTACGTTGCGAGCATTAATGCTTCTTGTAGATGTGAATGACGCACTCCTTAAAGCGTTGGCCAGTTGTGTTCTCTTCCACGTCCATAAATACGATTCAGAACACGCTCGCCTAATGTTCCCTGTCCATTTCACGCACAAAGCGCGGAAATATTTACCTAGACACGGTTGTTTTTTGGAAATCGTGAATTTGACGAGATGTAATAAAAAATGGTTTTAGTAACTCGCCTCTTTAAAAGTGGTGTGATTTAAATATGAGTACATTTTTACTTCTTACAGCAAAATAATCTTTTTACTTCTAACTAAGGGGTTATCATTGGTAAATGACATAATGGAAAAGTTTAAAACAAATATTTCTGAAGTGAGATGAAGGAAACGAGTTTAGTTTTTCAAAACCGTATAAAGTTGCGATATATACACCCTAATAGGAACTAATGGCGTGAACATATGTGAGTAATTCAAAAAGTCCAATTCGAACCTTATAAAATCTTAAAAATCATTTAGTTTGTAGCAAGTTTATTTACTTTTAAGTAAGATTTTATTTATTGACAGCTGGGTATTTTTTTTACCTACAAATGTTCCAAAATTCTCAGCTAAAGTACCAGGAGACCATAAATAAAGAGCAATTACAGTGTTTGCGAGTGACGCGCCCCACCAGTAGTTTTAATTGGTTCGATTTCTGATCGGCCGATAGTGTTCGCTCTAATTTATGGGACTTCTGTCACGATGCTCGATTTAACATTATCCCTGAACTTTTGTTTACCCTTAAAGGTTAATATGTTGCTAAGACTTTACTGGTTGGTCTTACAAATATTTCGTTAGTATATATTTCTGCAAGATGACACAAAAAAGAAACCACGTCAACAATTATTGGATGATAAATTTTTCGAAATTTGAAAATCAATAGAGTTAACCACGTATGCATTTTGATATTTTGTAATATTTTATAACCAAGATATCAACGCATTAATTATACAAATAAAGCAAAGGACAATTAACATTCAATAATATTACTCTCGAAGCATATCAAACAGAAAAAAAATATGTAATTAATTGACTTTTAATTTCTAAACTGGCTGCATATAAACGTGTTACACACATTAAAAAAAGAAACATACACTTGAATAGAGATCATCCTTTTTGGAAATTGGTTGACAAGAAAAGTCTTAAGTCAGTGAGTTACAGGAACTGTTATGAATAGGGTGGTGCTACACAATATAACTTTTGATTTTGAGACGAATGTCTACTTGCTTCTGTCTTCATCTTCTCGTGCAGGAGACGTCAATTCACCATGGTTGTTAACGGTGAGGGAAAACATTATGAGAAAATCCCAAGACCTAAGTTGTACTTAGTCATGTGAAAGAGCATTCGTAAAAAACGGCGATAGACCTCCAATCACGTAAGTGCACTGTCAAAGCAAAACGTGGGTACTCTGAACACCAGGTGACAACGTCACATAATGTTCTGAAGTATTAGTATCTCTGTCATCCTTGTGGAGATATACGGCTTGAAAGTTAGTATTGAGTTTTATAACCTCTTATCAGCCTCTTATGAACTTATAGAATATATATAACAGGATATTGCTGTGTAGTGTCGGCATAGAATAACACTACCCCATTTCTTCCGGTGGGTGTACGTAAGAGGCGACTAACGGATTTGGAGCTTTTTAGGGATTTTTGGGCGATGCGGTTGGAGACCCATCACTGAAAACCTTTATTTTACCATCTTCTCCCCTCTCAAATTTCCAAACGTGGCTGAAGAATTTCCAACTCCTTAGCTCTGGCTACCCCTTCTAAGGATTTATAGCCGTGAGCATATGTATGTATGTATAACAGGAAAGTTTTCTGGACCCTTCAGCATTGAGAAAGTTGGAGAAAGGGATGTCAGGATAAGTAACATTTAGTTCCAATATCAATAATACTTATAAAGTTGTGTGAGTTGGGCAGTTCATCAGGGTTGCCGCAAACTTGGAAGTTAAACATCCGATAACAAAATGTACACCCCAAACGAGATACTCGGGTTGTTCCTATACGTTACTTATTTTTTTTACTGGATACCACTTTTGTATACCCATTTGGTTGGAGGGAGACCCATCACCAACGATACTTTGTGTCTACCATCTTGTCCCCTATATAAACCTTCCAAATGTGGTTAGGGTATTTCTTATTCTGAAGCTCTGGCTACTCCTTCTTGGGATTTATCGCTGTAAGTATATGTCTGATGTATGTATTATTATTATATATATATATATATTGATATATAAAAAAGAAAACTTCATCAACATCAATACTACTCGTATATTTATTTTTAAGGGATATTGGTTAACAAAGCAGGGGTTCAGAGGCGATGCCCTTATTTTAGATCGATTGATCCCAAAAAGTTATTAAAGTAATGCCATTTTAACGATTTTAATCGACTTTTTTTTAATCGTTTCATTCCAAAACATTATTAGAATATTGCAATTTTAAAATGATTTCTGTTGACGCTAAAAGTACATACATACATATTCTCACGCCGTTAGTTCCCATTAGGTAGGCAGAGACTATCGATCGCCACTATGTACGATCCTGGCAAACCTCTCTAGCTAAAAGTAAACATTACTTTCTTAGATAATATTTTTTTGACAATAAGTTACTTACGGATTCTTAGGTACTCTTGACAATATTTCTAATAACCCTTAAATAACGTAGATTAATACCATTGACAATAATTGTTTTCTAATTTCAAACTTTTTTTTTTTTTTCATCAATGCTTTATTTGGGAACTGCCCACCATATCCACTATTTGTTAGCATTGTTAGCGGTGAAAGCAAATAGCAAAAATAGTGAGGGTCAGTAGTAACGAAGCGGTAATCCGATTCCGAGCGGTCAGTTCTATAAAGTTTCGATTCCCAATCAACTGAGACAACAGATACGATTCGTGAGCAAACAGCGGGTGACAACCCTATCCGTGTCACGCGGGGTCATTTACTGTTGAGCGGGAAAATGAGATTATTAATGGGGAAAACAATTTCGGATACAGATTAAAAAAATAATAGTGCAAATCTTGGGAGGTAAAGATTTATAATAATAGTTATGGTTTATCAAAGTTTCTGGAAAAAAAACTCTTACAATTATCTTTCAAATGTGGCTGAGGAGTTTTTAGCTCTGAAGCTCTGGCTACCTCTTTTTGGGGTTTATGGCCTTGAGTATATGTATGGATGTGCAATTGGCAGATTTAGGGGGTAATAAAATCAAGCCAAGGACGATGATAATAAGTAAAAAGCCCCGTTACTTAAGTCATGTCATTCCACATCCACAGGAAGAGATTGGGTGGAAACTATACAAGCAAAAGCATGAAGAAAAAATACAAAAATAAGACTATCTTTTCCAGAAGAATACAGTACAGATGACTCCATAATAGTTAGGATATGTGTAAGAGTGACAAATAGTAATGATTCATGAAAGGTGCGGTGTGAAAGAGAACATGAGAAATATACAAATGAGAATGTTAGGATGGTTCTGCACATATAGAGGATATATATAGAGCCAATGTGGATGGTTATGTCGCTAGACTACTAGGCTAGGTTTTTTTTTTATTAAAAAAAAACAAACAAAAAAAAGAGGACGACCTCGGACAACATAATAATATTCAGATTAGGAAAGTGATATGCTAAGAAAGGGTTGCGGAAAGTGAAGAATAAAAGAGTGCGTATGAATAAATTAATTAATACAAATTAAGCTCGAGAGCTTTGACAGGATCGCACAAAGTGGCGAAATGTCTGCCTACCCCAATAGAAACTAATGGCCTGAGTATATTTATATATCGATATATCACGTAAATAGAGTACGTTTAGGCCACATGTGGGCAACGATACCGCCAATTTGTGCGCACCAAAGAAAATTCTCTCCTTTCACGTTGTTGTTCCACACGGCTAGCAACCTTTCTACCCAAGGGAGGTCGCAAGAGGCGCCTAAAGGTATGGGGCTTTTTAAAGTGGTTTTTGGGTGATGCTGTTGGAGACATCACAACGATACTTTATTTCTACCATCTTACCCCATCAAATTCCAAATGTTGCTGAGGAGTTTCTAGCTCTGAAGCTCTAGGCTACCCGTTTTTGAGCTTTATGGCTGTGATTTTTTTTTTTTTTTTAAATACTTTATTACGTTTTAATAACATACAAAATTTGTTTACAATAATTCCGCCAAACTACATAGTAGTTTGTTGGCGGATATAAGAAACATGGAGTGTTAATCAAACAAAGTAAATTGCAATGACTGATCCACAGCACGATCGCGGGGAGATATCCTTCGACCCCACCACTCGACCCGCGGCCGAGCTGTAGACCAGCCACTACTTATTACTAATTACAGCATACAGCGCAGCAGCGCGTACTAACGTTTTATATACATAACTATAACAATAACAGTTGCCTCTTAAAAACTAGCGATTAACTTCTGAGATATACCTACTTAACCTTTATCGATCTTCCTAGAATTATATCCTCAAGTTTGGTAACTTAAGGACACAACTCCAGGAAGTGATTCTTAAGAAGACGTTTAAGCTTGGAGTTTGTTAATTTTTGTTTCACTATTTGAGCGTGTTCATTAAATAGTTTAGGCACTAAATATTGGAGGGTGCGTTCTCCGTAGTAATTACATACAAGTGGGACGGACATAGTGGAAGTAGCAGCTGCACGGGTTGGGTAGCTACGGATCCTCTCATTCATGAATTTATCTGAACCATATTGACTTAAAATAACCGTAATCCACACTTTATGTTCTATAGGTAGCAATTTAGTAATCTTGAAAATTTTTTCGTAATCCCCCTGCATTGTTATTTTTGTGTTTTTACTTATTAAAAATTTTAGTATTCTAATTTGTAACAAATGTATTCTATTTAAATATGTGTTGAAGGCATGAAGCTACTAACTAAACAGGAGAGAGTACTCACAAAAATATGGTAAACAAAAATGCAATTTATTACCATGCAATAAAGTTAATTATCTTTTAAAGACTGTCAAGCAGAGAAACGTCCTAGAACGAGAGCCGTGTGAGAGAGAAGTGTGTCCCGCTCGCACGGTTGCCAGTCGAGATTAAGTTCAAAGAAAAACAAATTAAACTTATTTATTGGGAGTATTTTATAAAAAGCAGGTTATAAACTGTTCCTTTTATGTATTTTATTTTAATTATTATTGTCGCCTATCGATTTGGAGATAAATAATTGGTTAAGTTTGGCAAAAGGGATATTAATATTTGTCACGGGTATCCCCATCGAAACAAGATAAATGTGGTGTCCACAATTTATCATCTGTTTGAGTGTTTTGGAGCTTTTATCATTTAATAGTGATAAATATGGGTTCATGTTATGGAACAATAAATAAAATAACCTGTATCCTCTCGAACTTTACCACATGAATGCATTAAACGATTTGAATTTGGTTTTGCTCAAAAAGTGGCTGAGGAAATTTTAATTCTCAAGCACTGGCTACCCATTCTTTTATAATCTATTAATTAAGAATAAATATGTATAAAAAACACGTTGATTTACCAAAAACAATGTATATATGTAAATATAAGTGTTTTTATAATATTTTTTTTTATAATGTATGTATGTAAATATAACTAATAAATAAAGGAAAGAAAAATTTCGACACAGGTGGGGATCGAACCCGCGACCTCGGGTATACGCCCCCGTCGCTTTGCCAATTGAGCTACCGTGTCAAAGGCTGCATCAGGTCCCCACATGAGGTTTTCATGAACAAAAACATTCAAAATATGTAAATATAAGTGTTTTTGTATCCTTTAGAGGAACTCTTATTAAAACACCAACAGATGGTCACCCTACTTAAAACGAGACACAGTTAGCTAGTTAGCCATCCTTTTTCAGGACACTTTAGGTCGCCAGCGCGCGTTCCTGTTTAAATAATACTTCCATGGTTGAAGGTTAATCCATAGCTACCCAGACCATAGCTTATCACTGCATCCACCAATGCATAATAAAGTATGTACATAACCTTTTTGTTGACAACATGCCTTAACACATAGAATTTACCAAGTATACTCCTTAATTTACTACATACACTCTCGATGTGCAAGCCCCATACGTATACGATTATACGTATGTATGTATGTAGCCCATTACTTCATAGAGTCAGGTGGTGCTCAATGAACAATATTTAGATAAGAAATTAGAGAATTAGACACTAAAGGTATGGGATCTAGCCAGATGCGCGTTGGAATTTCTTCGCTTTTAGTTGCAACATGTGGGAATACTTACTTACCCCTATTTTGTCTAAATACTCGTAGTCTTGATTTCCAGTTTATAGGATACCTTTATTTGAAATATTAGTTCATAATTATTGTACGACATAAATTAATGTATATGAATGGTGTAATACTGATTATGTCTATAGTATAGCAAAGAAACAATATAACATAAACATTCACGCCGAATATCTCCGAAGGGGTTGGCAGAGATACTAATACTAGACTTTGTCACCTGGTGTTCAGAGTACCCACGTTTTGCATGGACAGTGTACTCACGTGATAGGGGGCAGGCCTATCGCCGCTTTGTACGAATACACTGTCACATGATTAAGTACAACTCAATCGTGTGGATTTCCTAACGATGTTTTCCCTCACCGTGAAGAACCATGATAAATTAACCACACATTTGTCTTTAGAAAAGAAGAATTGTTGTAGGCCGACCTGGGATTTGAACACTAGTCGTTTGCGCGATAACCGGTGTTCTACCCATTGAGGTATCACGGTATCAAAGAAACAAATATTTCTAAAATAAGCGGCAAAGACTAAAAATGAATTCCCACCACTTCTCAAGCAGGAAGTTCCAAATTCATTAGCGGTCTATTACCCAATTAACAAGCACTGCTTTGAGAGTCATAACAAAAGTAATGAGAGCAAATCTGAGAAAAGCACATCCTGATTAAAATAATTAAAACTGATTTAAGAACACTCGAGACCCCCAGCACTTGGTCTCATCGCAAACTTAATTGGTACGATCTGAATATTTGAATTAAACCTCCTTTTGTTTGACTGATTGTCTGTTATTGAATTCAGTACCGGAAATACGTCGTTTTGGACGAAATCTTGTTAAGGGGGCGTTCATTTAATTTTATATTTACATACATACATACATACATACATATTCTCACGCCGTTAGTTCCCATTGGGGTAGGCAGAGACTATCGATCGCCACTTTGTACGATCCTGGCAAACCTCTTTAGCTTCATTCACATCCATCAATCTTTTCATACATGCTCTTTTATTCTTCGTACTTCGGACACCTGCCTTTTTGAGCACATTTTCTATTTGATCTAAATGTGTCCTCCGAGGTCGTCCTCTACTAACATTACCTTCCACATTGGCTCTATAGATCTCTTTCACCACTTTACTGTCATCCATCCTCTCTATGTGCCCAAACCATCTCAACATTCCTTTTTCTATCTTACTTACAATATCATCTTTTACACCACACCTTTCACGAATCACATCTTTCCTCACACGATCACATAACCTTACATTACAAACTTTTCTGAGGGATCTCATTTCTACTGCATTCACTCTGCTTTCATGCTTCTTCTGCCACACCCAACATTCACTGCCATACATAAGCGTAGGAACAAGGACAGCATCATGCACAGCCATTCGGGCCTTTTCGGACACCGATTGACTAGACATGAGACTATCCAGTGCTCCATTTACCGCATTACCCTTTTTTACTCTTCTTTCAATGTCTTCATCACACTTTCCATCCCTAGTAAACAGACTTCCCAGATATACGAACTCTTTCACTTGTTCCACTTTCTTACCATTGATCTCAATCACGCATTCAGTCATATTCTCCTCTCTCTCGAAAACCATGGTTTTGGTTTTATCCACATTCACTGTCATTCCTTTTCTTTCAAACGACGCACATGCAATATTCATCATCTCTTGCAACTCTTCAACCGACGATGCAAGTAACACTTGATCATCAGCATATAAGAGGCATTTGATGACGATTCCACCCATTCTCAGTCCATAATCACTTTCACGCAGCTCTATCAGACAGTCATCCATGAACAAGTTGAAGAGCCACGGAGAAGCTACACATCCCTGTCGGACACCCCTAGAGATACTGAACCAGTCTGTGTTTTCCCCGTTTATTCTTATACATGCACAAGAATCCTCATAGAGTGATACCAATGCACGTATAAGTTGGCTCCCCAAGCTTTTATATTTAGAGTAGTATATTAATTATCTTACTTTCTTACTATTTGTATATGCCTTAAATTTTAATAGTGCCTTCAAATAATAGACAAATTAAAAAAAAACTTATATCTCCATTTATTTATGTTAAAATTTTAAATATTTAATTACTTTAAAGTCATATACCCACCATACCATTTTCGTAATATATATATAAAACTAAACCTATAAAATATAAACTTGTACAATATTTTTAGGTATTTTGTAGTTTTAAGATTAAATGACTAGCATCTATAGGTAGTCATACACTCATGGCTATAAATTCCGAAAAAGAGAACTCTATGCTATATAATTAAGAACTTCTGAGCAACCTGGTGGTGGCAAAGGATGGTTGCGACGATTCACCAGCCAAATCACACATGAAACACCGAAAATGCTAAAACCCTATGTAGCTATTCCAGTCCACCCCTACAGTCGGATTGGTTTTATTAATCTACAACCTAAACATTTGTATTAAATATGTCGTATAATGGATATATTTATAAAATTTATATATGATTTGTTAAGAGGTTTTAGTTATGCTTTAATATTATTTTACTAACATACATATACTCACGCCATTAATTCCCATTGGGGTAGGCAGAGACTATTGATAGCCACTTTGTACGATCCTAGAAAACCTCTCTAGCTTCATTTACATCCATCAATCTTTTCATTCATACTCTTATTCTTCATACTACGGGCGCCTGCCTTTATAAACACTCTCTCTATTTGATCCAAGTTGTCCTTCAAGTTCGTTCTCTAGTACTGCTGTGTAGTTTCGGCTTAGAATAGCACTAACGAACAAAAAGGCGACTAACGGTATTGGGGCTTTAAAGGCATTTTTGGGCGATGCGGTTGAAGACACATCACCAACTACCTTTATTTTACCCTCTTTTCCCCCCTTATCTTTTCAAAAGTGGCTTAGAAATTTCTGATTCCGTAGCTCTGGCTACCCCATCTAGGGATTTATAGCCGTTAGTATATGTATGTATGTATGTCTTTCTCTACTAACATTACCATCCACATTAGCTCTGTCTATCTCTGTTGCCAATTTTTCATCCATCCTCTCTATGTGCCCAAACCATTACATATTATATTTTGTGTAAGTCATAAATCTTTATACAACTAACTACAAAATATTTATTAAAAGAAACTTTTTTAATTCAATTCTGCACCATTCAGCATATGCTTGAGTGAGAGAGAATGTGGTATTCGCCTTAAGTGATTGTTTTGTCTCGGTTGCAAACATTAAAAAGGGGTCATATGATATGACATATTTTATTACTCTCTGTAGGCAAATTAGACGGATATTTCAATCTTGTTTTAAACGGTTTTTGTTCGATTCCTTTGGGAACCGCCGCTTTACCCAAAAAAGCATAATTTATTGATGTAGTACGATTATTTGGTATATCATTTAGTGAAACGAGCTTAATGTTGTCGGATGTGTATGTCAGTTTTTGAGTTTGTGATATTGTGATACGCAATTCGGAACGATTTTGTTTTCGTCGTTTTTTAAAAACTCGTAGTTCTCTTCCTTTTTGGGCAATTCAGGATTGCAGTTTATCGTGATCTTTGAAGTTTGGGTAAGCCGGAAGTTTTTTTGCATCTATTGAAATACTTAAAATGTAGACATGTTCGCTTTGCAACCTTTTTTTAGCGGTTATCTATGGTTCTAACTTTATTCCGTATTTTAATTTATAGTGACCATAAAACAATAGTAGTTCTGTCAATAGTAATATACGCATATAAGACAGAGTTAATAACATTTTAAAACCACAAATCCTGAAACAATAGACGATATTATTTTAAAATGTAGTGATACAATAACCACTATTTTTGACTGTCGAAGTAGGTGATTATCCCTCTAAATCATACCCTAAAAGAATCCAATAAAGTTGTTATTAAAGTAAAACTGAGTAATTATATTAATTTATTGATGATAGATCAACTGCATTCTTAATGGTAGAGGCATTTATTGTCATCTCATCACAAATCGAACCCAAAATAAATCCTTAAGACGTTGAGAAAAATGTGATCTAAAACCCGCGGAAAGTTACAAAATGGCGTCTTGTCAGTTAGCGTTGGCGCCAAATTAACCTGCGTTCTGAAACTTATCGCGCTTTGATCTCTCGCTGTTCCCGTGTAGTGTTTACCAAGGCGTCTGTCTGTTTTTCCTGCAGGCGCCTAGTGAAAAGATCGACAGAGAAAGGAAGAATTATTCCTATGAATGGTGGAGTGCGCCGTCTCTTTCAATAGCTTGAGATTTATATCGGAAAACTAGTCTGCACTCAGTAGCGTGGCAATTTGTGGATAGTAGATACGATGATAAACTAGCTAGGGTTGACGCGAAGGAGTCTTTTGTTTGTCTTCCTTGGGTTGCAGACGGCTTCAATAGTGGTTCACTTCAGCGGAAATGCTGCGGAATTATTTAGAAACTAAGATAAGTAATGATTAGTTTCTCTTTCTTGGAACATTAATATAGGAAATGACCCGTAATATAGGTATATTGTTTGCTGCATACGTTCAATTCAACACATAATATTGACCGGCGATGGATATTCTTTTCATTGTAAGGGGACAGCAATGTTTAAAGATTGGTTGTTATGTTTAAGTTTTAGTTAAGTTTTTCTGTGTAGTGTCGGTTTAGAATAGCACTGCCCCATACGTACCCGTGGGTGTTCGTAAGAAACGACTAAGGGTTTTTGGGGCTTTTAAAGAAGTTGTTGAGCGATGTGGTTGGAGTCCCATCACAAATACCTAACTTTTATTCTACAATCTATTCCCCACTCATGTTCTAAAAGTGGCTGATGAATTTATTATTCTGAAGCTCTGGCTTCCCATTCTAGGGATTCATAGCCGTGACTATATGTATGATGTATATGTATGTTTTAGTTAAAACTGAAATCAAAATTTCAGATCACAGAATAAGTTTAGTTTTGCTATTAATCCGGTCAATTTATACATTCAAGGTTACATAAATTCATAAGAAGCTGAAAATTGGCACAATTGTTCAAAACATGATTATAAATGAAACCTCAAAAGTCAAATGAAAATTATAATGAATTATGATGCGTATGACTCATTTGATTTACAAAGGAGAAGGGTCTTCTTATGTATGAAATTAATGCTATTTTCATTTATATCTTCACCCGGCGTTATTTCTTACTTTTTCTCCAATCTTAGGTGCTCTAGATTAAAATAAAAATAATAAAACTTTATTAAACGCACAGCATGGTACATATTTGTAAGTAAAGCCTACATCTATTGTTAATTGGTACATCTAAAACTTAATCTAAGAACATGATTGGTCGCGTGTACGTGTGTGTAAGTTTTGACACTGAATATAGTGATCATCTTTGAGGTCCTACTAACAAACCGTCAGCATTGATTTTACTTCCTCTATAATACTCTATATAATATGACTTTAAAATGAAAACTGCTTTTTGATTTCAATCGTAATATTGGATGCCCCGTCTCTTATTACCACTAATACCCACGGCTGTAAATCCCAAAAAGGGGTTACCCATTGCTTCAGAATTGAACATTTCTCAGCCAATTTCGGAAGTTTGGTGGGAAAATACATACATACATACATAAACTCACGGTTATAAATCCCTAGATGGGGTAGCCTGAGCTAGGAATTAGAAATTCCTCAGCCACTTTTGGAAAGTTTAGTGGGGAAAAGATGGTAAAATAAAGGTTGTTGGTGATGGGTCTCCAACCTCATCGCCCAAGAATCCCTTAAAAGCCCCAATACCGTTAGTCGCCTTTTACGTACACCCACCGGAAGAAATGGGGTAGTGCTATTCTAAGCCGACACTACACAGGTGGAAAAATAATAGATGGTTTATTAAAGTCGTAATACCTAAAACGCCTTTTATGAAATACGCGAGAAGAAATGGGCTAATGCGATTATAAGACCACACTATACAGCTAATCTTACGGTGAACCACTCTATAAAATCTAGTTACTTAACTAATCGAAAGTAAGGCAACATGAATACCTTCGTTTTATTAAAGAAAGGCAATAACGGTAAAAGGAACCTCAAGAGACTACTTTTGATATTAAGTGTTCAATGTAATTTTTTATTGAATTTCATCTATTATTTTTACAAAATCCGTCAGAGATACACATTACTTAGTAAGTACTGTTAGTTAGAAAAGTTGGGATAAAAGCGGTGCGCCGATGGATGCGGGCAGTAAAAAACTGATGTAAGTATAAACTTTTGGCGTAAGGTATTAGTATTAACATACATACATACATATACTCACGGCTATAAGGGGTAGCGAGAGCTAGGGAATTCGATACTCCTTAGCCACTTTTGGAATTTGCGTTTGGAAAGGATAGTGAAATAATAATTAAACATTTAAACATCGATAAATAAATATGTAAATAACAATAATGTCTTGTTTACTGAGATTCGCATTCAAAGCCGATTAAGAACAGTAAAGTTTAGGAAAAACTCAATTGATACTTGAAAACAATGATTTCATATCGTATCGTTACCAATATGTAAAAACTGTTTCTGGTTATGTTTTAATTTTTATTGTTTTTTTGCTAATTGTTGTGTTAAAGCTGTTTGTTTTCCGTAAATAAATAAATAAATATCATCAAAAAACTTTTGTAAAACCATTGCAAACTATCACTAAACAGATAAATTTTATTGTCTTCCCACCCCATCTATACAAACCCTTCCCTAACCAAAAACTATTACAAAATTGGATCAAAACAAAATTAAATCCGCCATAAATTTGAACACAACTATTTCTAAAATAGAAAAATCGGCGTGTCAACGCGGAAGTGACTAGGCTGGTGCGCGTGCGTTCCGCATCCGGTCGTGCGCTGCAAAATGGCGGCCGCCTAGTTTCCGGTAGAACCGGAAGTAGCGCTAGAGGGTGGCATTTGACTTGTCGTATGAATTACGACTGGGGTAGATGGCAGGGATGCTGCGCAATTCATTGTCTCGTTTCGCAACGTCACTATCAAGACTAGATCATTACCTATTGTTGTATTGGTAAAGCTATTTTTATAGCCGATGTTTGCGCTGCGTAGGATGAGTGTTTACCAAATTTTTTTATGATGGAATAGTTCAAGTATTTTTTCATGAGATGGGCAGCGTGAAAGTCTACTTAATTGTAAAGTTAGATGGAATCTGTAAGTAGAGTAAGAAATTAAAAGTAATTGTTTATCTTAGACAACGAATAGCATTTCTCAATCTCAAACGCTTAAGCCATATATCCCAAGGGTCAGCAGAGGTGCTAATACTTCGGAACATCACATGACTTTGTCACCTAGTGTACCTACTCACGTGATAGGGGGCAGGGTTTTGCACGAATACACTGCCACAGCCATATGGGTTTCCACACGATGTTTTTCCTCAACGGTAACCACCATGATAAATTAGCCACATATATATGCCCGATCCGGGATTCAAACCCTCATCGTCTGCACGATAAGCGGTGTTCTACCCACTGAGCTATCACGGTTGTCGGATAGTATTTCTTTGTATAATATGGTCTGTCGATTTAGAATAATATTACATAATAAACATAAACTTTCACGCCGTTTATCCCCGAAGGGGTTGGCAGAGGTACCAATACTCCTGAACTCACATGGCAAGCGCCATCTAGTTTCCAGAGAAGGTACCCACGTTTTGCTTAGACAGTGTACTCACGTGATAGGGGGCAGGCCTATCGCCGTTTTGTACGAATACACTGTCACATGACTAAGTACAACTCAGCCATGTGGGTTTCCTCACGATGTTTTCCCTCACCGTTAGCAACCATGATAAATTAATTAGAATAATATTAGTAGCAAGCGAAATTGTACTTCGTTATCTTTTCCAAGATTTTATAGAGATGACGGGTGATAGTATACAGATTTAAAAAAAGTAAAATGGCAATGAGAGGCAGCCATGGAATATCCATTTCAATCAAATAGACATACATACATACAAACATATGCTCACGGCTTTAAATTCTAAAAAGGGGTAGCCAAAGCTTCAGAGGTACAAACTTCTCAGTCATATTTGGAATTTAATTAAATTTTATCGTACAATTTCTATTCTTCTCTCTACTTATTACACAAAATTGATAGAGGTTGTGCTATAAAAACGCATTCTCCTAAAGTGTGAATAATAGAAGAGCTTTGTATTTAGAACTTTTACACATCAGATTTTTAAATTAAATTATATCTTAGAATGCCTATTCTAATCCGTACTCATCACCCAAAATTAACTCAGCTGGCATCGAACCCGCGCTCTATTTATAAACATACATACATATACGCACGGCTATAAATCCCTAAAAGGGGTAGCCAGAGCTAAGGAATTAGAAATTCTTCAGCCATTTTTGGAAAGTTGTGTGGGGAAAAGATGGTAAAATAAAGGTTGTTGGTGATGGGTCTCCAACCGCATCGCCCAAAAATCCCTAAAAAGCCCCAATACCGTTAGTTGCCTCTTACGTACACCCACCGGAAGAATGGGGTAGTGCTATTCGAAGCCGAAACTACACAGCATTCTATTTATAAACCCATCTCGATATATTCCAACCTACTAGACCATTGAAATCGTCAACACAGGTAATTTGTTCCGTAGACCGAGGAAAACAGGGCGCGTAATTTGTCGCCACAAAAAATTACACAAGCACCATATAATTGCGTTATAATAGCTAGTTTTATTACGTATAATTTAGTGTTAATTATGTCAGAGCGTGTATCCTTATCGATAATTATGAATTATTAATATAAAACGGAAGAAATCACCAGACGCGATTGGAAATACTTCCAGCGGTTGTGAGAAAGAGACAATGTTATTTATATTGGCCTTTTACTCGAAGTTACTGATTTTAAAGTCCAAGGGTCCGTGGATTGTAATTTCGATTGACAATATATATGGTTGTAAAATTCATTTTTTAAAATCTAGAAATCTGAATTACTTTGTCATAGCCATCAATGGGCGGATAAAGGAATAGGGATATTGAAGTGAAAACTATTTTACTTACAGCTGTACGCGATTCCATCATTTACAGCCATGTTTCTATAAATCTAATCTATGAGACTTGAAAGTTTAGTAACAAGAGTAAATCAATGCAATAGTTAAATTACTACTTAATTTCAAACAAATTCAAAAATACTTCATTATTTATAAATATAGGATTTGTCGCAAGAACGTCACTCTAGCATATCAAGCAATTATTACATATAAAAAAAACTGTGTCGCAATCTCAAACACACGATCAATCAATCGATTAATAACGTCGTGTTTCCAACTAACACAACATTGTAACTATAATTAATTAGGTATAATCCATTAGGTTTTCAATTAAATCTCATTAAAAAAGAACTGCAAATGGTCTGTGACCGTAGAGCAACTAACACGGCTAATACACCTTAATACCGTATAATTTTGTCGTGTGAACGTTCTCAAACAAATCTATTTGCGTTAGTCTTATTACGAATGTAATAGAGTCGAGTTATAGAGCTAAGTTTATTGCAGGCGTCTGTAAGTGTTGCTTATATACGAGGAAGCCCGCCCACTGTGCTGTAGGCCGGTGTAGAATGCTTCTTCGAAAGTACTTGCTAAACGTACCAATGGTTCTCGGTTTTACATCGATACGTTCAAATATTCGTGATTAAGGAGAATGTTCAACGGAGTTTGGAAACGATTTAAATAACGAGTACTTTTGAAATTTTAAAGATTCATATAAAACAGTTAAAACAATAGATATTCGAAGATCTTTTACTACTTAGCAGAAGTTTCAGAAGTAGCAGAAGGACTCGCACTTAACACTAAGGTATCTGTTTCCCAAAAGTAAAGCTTGCCTCCTTGTATTTGGTATCTTTTTAATCTAGTTTTATCCCTAAAAACATTTTTTAAGAGAAACTACTAGATATTCTATATTGCTGCACGAAGCTAGGGAAAATGAGCTTATTTAATTAAGCCATCCAGTTACATACCCAATAAAAAAATAAAATTCTTATAAATGCCAAAGTTAGAGAAATATTTGTGTACATTTTGAGAAGTCTTACTCACAGTAAAAACTCAGTATATTGTTTTCGTTTATATATAAATCAAACAATAAAAAGAATAAGCCAAAAAACCGAAACCAAATCAATCATTTTATTAACTATTCCATCAAAATTACGTCTAGACGTGATCGCTTATAGCGGCATTACCTCAAATAGTATATCCATAAAGAACCATAATGCTTGTAAAAATTCTACATCGTTAATTACAATGTAAACTTTTTTTATATTCCGTTCTAATCAATCGAATTCCAATAGTACGGTCTATCAGAAGTGCATATGTACGTAAGTATACTCGTGGAGTTTTTCTCAACGTTCCTTTCCATAGACCTTCGCTACGGCACGGTGTTAAGCCTGCTTTATGTGGGTGGGGCCCTGTAAAGGAATGCAACCGGTAACCACTTCTGTGAATTATGACCGACGCAAGACCTAGTTCTGCCAACGTGTGTGTTTCTGACAACTTCGTATGAAATGTGTATTGCGCCTTTTGATGTATTAATTTTAGGTGCACTTACTCGGGTATGTGTATTTTGTTGCTCTTAAATGATTTTCTTGTAAGATGATTAGTGGAATGAAACTTTTAACAAAAAAATAAAAAAAACTATTTGCACGGCTTTTTGGCGGCCATTTTGGCACACTTCCAAAATGGCGTCAAATTACATACAGTTTAGAATGTCACCACCCCTTTCAACCCAAGAGTGTCATAGGAAGCTACTAAGGCTTTGGGCCTATTTTTAAGTGGTTTTTGGTCGATGCGGTTGGAGAGTCATCACTGACGATACTTAATTTCTACCATCTTCTCTCCTATCGACTTGCAAATGTGGCTGAGGAGTTTGTAGCTCTGAAGCTCTGGCTTCCCCTTTTTGGGATTTATGGCCGTGAGTATCTGGAATGTATGTATTATGGTGAGTATATGTATGTATAATTAATATTTAAAACAACAAATAAAGGAAAAGAATAGGGGAAATGAACACTTAATGCAACCCTTTAGTGTTCGTGCTTTAATAATTAATATAGATAATAATTGTTTTGGTCATACAACGTTGTATTTTTCATAACATTTGTAAGAAAAGAGGTTATACACACTTAGATGTTAATTGTTAAATAAATGGTGTTTGCAAATATCGGTATGTTTAAATTTTAAAACCAGAATCAATACCATTCTATTCACCTACGAGTATATGAATAAAATAGGTAAATTCCTTATAAAATATTCCTTCCTACCAATACTTACGGATTAAAAACCCAAAGAAGGGTGGCCAGAAATTCAAAACAGTCTTGTACTCCCTATGACACGTCTTCTGAGGATCTTTGGGAAGGCCAAAATCACCCTTGATTTTGTCTTCTGTACCTTCTGTCTTCTCTGACCTTCACATTTCACCAATAATCTGCCTTCCTAGCCACGACGGATATGAACCCTGACGAAAGGATAGGTGTAGGGATACTCTCCGCTGTAATATCAAAAAAGGGATGCCCAGAGCTTGGGAATGAGTAATTACTCTGCCATTTGAGATACTTAGATTTTTTATGTCCGAATACACCAATCCCCTTTCCAGAGATTTAAAATCTTCTAAAACCAATACATTAACGCTGTTCGGGTGGCACGGGAAGTGCATGACAAATTTTTGTATGTTTTTTATTGATTCTCTTTTTTGTTTTTTATTATTTTTATTTTATAACTAATTTATTTTAAATGTTGTTAAAATTAAGTTGTAAATTATATTTTGTATTATGTTACTTGTTCTTCTTGTGCCTACAAATGGCGAATAAACGTTTTTCTTTCTTTCTTTTAAATCTTGTATCCTTAATTTAAACTTGCAAACAGTAGTGCATCGAGCCAGTTTGGTAAAATCATAAACATTATATCGTTTTACTAATCAATTTAGGAAAGAACAATTTTTCGACACCAGCAGAACACGAATTGGGAATTTTTCTTTCCTTAATTGATTAGTTATAATCCCCACATGAGGTTTTTATGAACAAAACATTCTACTTATTTCGTCTTCTCCATATATTAACTCATTTATATTACATAGAGGTAAAACACTGAGTACTGGCAGCCACGGAATAATATTCTATGCATTTTTAAATAAGTCCAAGTATCTGATTCTTTTAAATAGTAAGAATTTGTTACTTAATACGAATATCGCTACTACTGTACTATACTAGTATACTGTATAGTACTATATACTATAAGTATTAGTACCTCTGCCAACCCCTTCGGGGATATTCGGCGTTAACGTTTATGTTATGTTATGTTTATGTACTATACTACCAATAAAAAACAACGCTCAAGTGGGTGACACCAGAAGGACAAGCACGAGCGCTATTTTATCCACACGATAACGGTTAGAACGAGATGGCAGTATACGATACTAAGTAAGTGCGTAAGAGATGGCTGCTTTATCCCACGCGATAACTAGTTTAAACACCACTCGTACTAGCCGGGCTGAAGGCCTAGAACGAGCCCTATTTTATCGTCTCGATATATCGGTCAGAATAAGATAAAAGTATACGATACTAAGTAAGTGCGATAGAGATGGCTGTTTATACCCCGCGATATCTAGTTAAAAAGTTAGCTATGCAGATCGTCACTATCCTAAAACTCAAACACAACAATCACGCTCAATGTCCAGGAGGAGAGGTAGACCTACTTATACCTACTACTGAACGTTTGGCTTGGACAGTGTATTCACTTATTTTAATATGACTATATTATAATTTTGCCGTGTAGTGTCGGCTTAGAATAACACTACCCCTTTCTAACTGTGGGTGATCGTAAGAGGCGACTAAGTGTATAGGGGCTTTTTAAGTGGTTTTTGGGCGATGTGGTTGGAGACCCGTCACCAAAAACATTTATTATTACCATCTTTTCCCCAATCAACTTCCAAAAGTGGCTAAGGAATTTCTCATTCCAAAGCTCTGGCTACCCCGTTAAGGGGTTTATAGCTGTGAGTATATGTATGTATGTATGTATGTATAATTTCTAACCTTTTTGGGAATTTATAGCCGTGAGCATATGTGTGTGTTATCTTAGCAACCAGCTATGTTTTAAATTTATATAATTAAAACTCATTTCTCTTTAGCAATGTAAGCTACATATATATCATTGCAATGGCTAGCGTTCCCATAGTCCGAATGAAATTACGAGCGAAACTAATTACAGAAACACTAGATATTTATTAACAACGGACAGACAGACACGCCTACTTCCTCGTATATAGAGAAAAACGTTGGGTTGAAAAATTACGAGGCCTACCGCAGAGCTTTGGATGTATGAAATTGAGTTGTGGTTTCATGTATGAATTTAAATGGTAGCTAGTTATCAAGTTGAATGTTAAAAGTTACTTTTATAATTTTTATCTTAAGCTTTTTGCTGTGCAGTGTCGGCTTAGAATAACACTACCCCATTTCTGCCGGTGGGTGTACGTAAGAGGCGACTAACGGTATTGGGGCTTTTAAGGGATTTTTGGGCGATGCGGTTGGAGACCCATCACCAACAACCTTTATTTTGCCATCTTTTCCCCACTCAACTTTCCAAAAGTGGCTGAGGAACTTCTAGTTCCTTAGCTCTGGCTACCCCTTCTAGGGATTTATAGCCGTCAGTATATGTATGTATTTATGTATGCTTTACAAGTAAGAAGTTCATACACATATGAATATATTCCCGGCTATAAATCCCAAATTAGGGGTGCCAGACTTTAGAATTGGAAGCTATTCAGAGACTCTTCGAAGATAATTAAAGAAAAGATGTATAAAAGGCTTATTTGTGGTCTCCTACGACCTCTCCTAACAAACTCTTTAAACGCTCCACACCCCTAAGTCAGCTCATATGACATCCGCAGAAGATGTCTGAAATGGTAAAAATAAAATAGCATGATATGATAAATTTGCACGATTAATAAAATAGAATAGCATGCAAAGGATTCGTGAATTGTTAATCTCGAGAGATATCAGGATCTTAATGTGTTATCACTAGTGTCTGCCAAACCCAATAAGTGATATTCCATACATACATACATACATATACTCACGCTGTTAATTCCCATTGGGGTAGGCAGAGACTATCGATCGCCACTTCGTACGATCCTGGCAAACCTCTCTTGCTTCGTCTACATCCATCAATCTTTTCATACATGCTCTTTTATTCTTCATACTTCGGACGCCTGCCTTTTTGAGCACACTTTCAATTTAGTCCAAGTGTGTCTTTCGTGGCCGTCCTCTACTAACATTACCTTCCACATTAGCTCTATAGATACCTTTTACCAATTTTCTATCATCCATCCTTCCAATGTGCCCAAAACATCTCAACATTCCTTTTTCTATCTTACTTACAATATCATTTTTTACACCACACCTTTCACGAATTCGAATTCTAACTGTTTCTGAGAAAGTTCCTGAAATCCTGTTAACTCCATGGATGTAAAATGTCATAGAATGACAATAGGAGAGAAACATCATAGCATAGCAAACTGTAGCTAACCTGGATAAGTTACTCGCCTTCTGGATGGAATTAGGCTGGGAGATTTAGCTGTGTAGTGTCGGCTTAGAATAGCACTACCCTATAGAGGCGACTAACGGTATGGGGCTTTTGAGGGATTTTTGGGCGATGTGGTTGGAGACCCATCACCAATCACCTTTATTTCACCATCTTTTCCCCACGCATCTTCCAAAAGTAGCTGAGGAATTTCTAATTCCTAAGCTCTGGCTACCCCTTCTAGGGATTTATAGCCGTTAGTATATGTTTCTATGTATGTATTTAGATGACCATTAGGTCCACGTACAATGGCCTGCCATGCCGGGCTCAGTGCGGAAACCTATAGTCATAGCATATGCTGTGTAGTGTTGGCTTAGAATAGCACTTCCCCATTTCTTCCCATGGATGATCGTATGAGGCGACTAAGGGTATCGGGGCTTTTTATCACATTTCCCCACTCCAAAAAGTTAGGGATTTATAAAGCCGTGAGTATATTTTTTTGTATGTCGAATGTATAACACGTCAAAACGTCATAATGTATAACATCAAATAGGCGAGACCATTCACGGATACTATAAGGAGTGACTAAGGGTACTTAGGCTTTTCGAGTGATTGTTGTGCGATACCTTTTTAGACTCACTAATCTCACTATAGTTAGTTTTAAGTAAGCTTAATAAATTTTAATGTTTTTGCCTTGTTTTGTGCATTTATCCAAATAATTAATTTATCGAACTCACCTTCTAAAGGTTGTCTGGAAGAGATCGCTTTTAGCGATAAGACCGCCAATTGTACCTCGCTGTAAACTGTTTGATCATATTATTATTTTTGTAAATTTGTGTATGAGGTGCAATAAAGAGTTATTGTATTCTATTCTATATCACATTTTCCTGAATCATCTTCATGAAATCACTAAGATCTAACTACGTATTTTTAGGATTAATAACCATGAGTATAGGATATAGGTATAATTATAAAATGTATTGAATATACGACGTGATAGCTTAATGGGTAGAACACCAGTTATTGTGCAAACGACTAGTGTTCGAATCCCGGGTCGGGCCTACACCAATTTGTCTATCCTAAAGACATATGTGTGGTTAATTTATCACGATTCTTAACGGTGAGGGAAATCATCGCGAGGAAACCCACATGGCTGAGTTGTACTTAGTCATGTGACAGTGTATTGTGACAAATGGGCGATAGGCCTGCCCCCTATCACGTGAGTACACTGTCCATTCAAAACATGGGTACTCTGAACACCAGGTGACAAAGTCACGTGATGTTCAGAAGTATTAGTACCTCTAATAAATAAAGAATAAATAAAGGAAAGAAAAATTTCGACACAGGCGGGGATCGAACCCGCGACCTCGGGTAAACGCCCCGACGCTTTTCCTTTGTTTATTAGTAATAATCCCCACATGAGGTTTTCATGAACAAAAAGATTTAAATTATTAGTACCTCTGCCAACTTCTTTTTATGTATTGAATATTTTTCAATAGTTTCAACGGTCTTTTTTAGTATTGACAAAAAAAAACAAGTCTCAAAATTTGTAAGTACAGGTTAACATAGCTATAATGTTTCTAACTAATTAAAAGATAATAAATTCATAATGAAAACCGTACCTTAGGTTCCATAAAACCAGCTGCCAATCAGCAAAATCGAATCAAAATCTAGAATAACCTAAGATATTGGCTTTTCACTAAGCTATAACTAGTTATGAACTAATTAAAATACATCTTGCAATTCCTTGTTAATAAAGATTAAAGAAGATATGTGATATAAACTTTAGATTCAGAAGGGCAAGCACGAGCGCTATTTAATCGACATGATAACGGTTAGAATGAGATGGCAGTATACGATACTAAGTAAGTGCGTAAGAGATGGCTGCTTTATCCCGTCCCGCGCGATAACTAGTTTAAACACCGCTCGTACTAGCCGGGCAGAAGGACTAGCACGAGCGTTATTTTATCGATACTCTGTCGGTTGAAATGAAATAAAAATATATGATAATATGTAAGCAAGTTGGCTGTGTAATACCACGCGTTATTTAGTAAAAAGGTCGCTCGTATTAGCTATGCTGGAAAGTCTCATGATTAAATAAAAGAGCTTGTTTCAAATTCAGTAACACCAAATGGTCAAGTACGAGCTGGTTCACCCTTGAACATTTTCGAAAGAGAAAGCGATAATGGATGGAAAACGTAGTTATATATTGTATTAACATTTCTTTTTAAATAATGAACTTTCTATAAAATCTCAAGGTCTACTCTTGACGCCGAGAAAGATAATAAGCATACTTATCTCTTCCACCCATATTAATATTTATTTCTTTCTCCCTCGCACGATCGAATATTTGGATTTTGACATTTTGATATGTATAGAATAATATAATTATTGGCGCTTTCTATTCGATGAAACCAACGACAGCTACGGAGGTATCGTATACGAGAAATGACAAAATTACGAACATTCGATCGTGCGAGGGAGAAAGAAATAAATTTTAATATGGGTTAGAAGATACAAGCATGCCTATTATCGTTCTCGATGTGCAGATTTGACCCTCTGGAAAGCCTCATAGTTTCTGAGTAAAATAGATACGAAAATGGGATTTTATCACAGAATAAACGACAAATGAAAAAAAAATTAGTTCAGTAAAGTAATTCAGTAAAGAAATAAAAATAGTTGTTATTATTTTTCTTCTTATGAGTGGCCTAGCTTCTGGGTCCGGTGGAAGCGTGTTCGAATCCCGCTGGATGCAATATTTCTAAAATGAATTGGGAATGTAATTTATTCATGGCTATATTTTATATGTTAATTATTAAAATGTATCTGTAAGGTAGTTTCAACCACTATGATATTAACTTAATTTGATATATAGAGCCAACGTGGATGATATTGTTAGTAGAAGACGGCCTCGTAAAACGTTTCTAGACCAGATAGAAAACTTTTTAATAAGGCGGGGCGGGGGTCTGAATTGAGAAGAATAAAAGAGCATGTATGAAAAGAGGGATTAATGTAATTTCCTTACATTACAAGTGAGACATTTCAAGATCGTGCCTTTGCAATCGATAGTCTCTGCCTACACCAATGGGAATAATTATGTGAGTATAAGTAAGTAAGTTTGTGTAACACTCCTGATTATATTTATAATGTCTTGTACGTGTACCTTTACCATATATAATGCGACTATTTCTTTGTTACCATTGAACCTTTATCATCCAAAAGTTGTCTGGATCATTTTCAACGATAAGACCGCTTGTTGTTTAGAAACATAATGTTTAATTTGTGATTCGCTGTAAAGTTGTTCCTAACTTATTATTTGACTTCCTATAATCTTACAATTCTATATTACTTCTTCTAATAATATATTAAATTCACGTGACACAGTGTTTGTCACTATACTCATCCGAAACGACTGAACCGATTTAAATGAAATTTTGCTTACACATTTGGTAGGTCTGAGAATAGATTTTTAACTATTTCTTATACTCCTAAGTGGTTATCCACCCCAAACATTTTATTGTTATTTTATAGCCAAAAAATTTACTAGAAATAATTTATATGGCAAAACAACATTTGCCCAGCTAGTATTGCTATAAAAGTCAAAATATGAATGAGAATATCAAAGATTAAACAGCGGAATACAAATCAGAAGTGTATTTATTTTGATCACGTCGCATTACCGCATGTTTGTACCGTCATTGGGGTGGAGGCCTGATTGTAATCAACTCTTATTGGGTTAGCGTTAAACGATACTCTTGCTAACAATCGAATGTTTGCTTTGGGACGATCCGATTTCAGTTCAGTCGATACTTTCCGAATATCGTAGATGGATTTATCCTTTGTTTCTACTTGTATCATAGCATAACACAAAAATATTAAAGTATTTTTATCATTATCAAATAATTAGCTACAAATCAGAAAAAAATGGTTATGTTATTTTCGTTTATTTATTCTTAGAGTGTATTTGTGATTATTGCTTTAGTAGTGAGTTACACTTAGATTATATAAATCGGAAAATAAATGGAACGCAAAGAAAACGATAGCGATTGAATGAAATTAACGTATAACTTTGCTTAATCTTGCTTAATTTTAACAAAATAAAAATATGTTTTAGAGCATAGAGAATAACTAAACCAAATAATAAATATAAGTATATTTATATCATAATATAAATAATAAACTCCAAAACAATTTATCTTGGGAAGAGAGTGAGAAGAGATTAAAAGCATTCTAATAAATTTGCGCTGGGTACATTTTACCTTTTTGGTATTTTTACGGGTTGTATTTTACTGTGCTTCGAAGGGCACGTTAAGCCGTCGGTCCCGGCTACTATTACGGTAGTAGTCATTAGTTTGCCAACCCGCTAGTGGCCAGCGTGGTGGACTGTAGCCAAATCATGGTGGGGACATATATGGGCTGTGATGTAAGGATTTAACTGTTTATAATTTTGTATATGTACCAAAAAAACATTTTACTTACTTAGTAAATATATAATGTAGTTACACACATGTAGTACTCCTCAGTTATTTCGACTATTACCTTATTATAATTATAATAATATGATTTCGCATAAATATCTTCTAGTCGTAGCATTATATGACTCCAATATAGAGATATATTGGAGTCATACTTGAACCTTACTCTTCAAGAGTTATGGCGCCAAAAATAGTCGGTAGGAAATATTTTACTTTTATCTCACAATTTATCAAATTTATTCATATAGAATTATGTTAGTTGTTACATTAATATTTTCTCTATGTTTCGTTGGATGTTATCTTAATGTCACTTCTGTGGCTATTAGAATTATCTGGAGGCCTAGTGCGAGCGGTATTTTATCGACACGATATTGGATAGAATGAGATGACAGTATATGACACTAAGAAGTGCGTAGGAGATGGCTATTTTATACCATTCGTACTAGCTATGCTGGGATAATGAGTTCGTGAATCGGAGAGAACAAAACTTGAGTATTGTTACCAAAGACTCAAGTAAGTACGAGGAATGTTTAGAAAGACGTGAGGCAAGGTATATACTTAAATGAATAAAATATGTACTTGAATTAAAATGGATATAAATTTAATTTCATGTAGTTATAATACCGCCATTTGGCCTAATGAATACAATAAAACCACGTTTTTGGTGTTTACACGAGGTACAGGAAAAATATAGCTGATCAGACAACGTTTGCTGCATATGGAATAAGCTGACTATTCTGTTAAATCATATGGCAAATAAAATATTCGGAAAAATAAACTGTTAAATAAGTAAATCGAATCAAGCTAATAATGGAATAGAAATACTTATTTTGAATAGAAATATTTGTTAATACTTGCCGTGTAGTGCCGGCTTAGAATGTCTCTACCCCTTTAGACCCGCGGGTGCCGTAAGAGGCGACTAAGGGTATGGGGCTTTTTAAGTATTTTTTAGACGATGCGGTTAGAAACCCATCAACAAAGAAACTTTAGTTCTACCATCTTTTCTCCTATCAACTTTCAAATGTGACTGAGGAGTTACTAGCTCTGAAGCTCTGACTACCACTTTTTGGGGTTTATGGCCGTGAGTATATGTACGGATTTATGTATTAAAATGAATCTGCAAAATAACGCTAATAATGGAATAAAAATACTTGTTTTTAGAAAAACCAAGACATGTGTACAAATAGCCAAAACGAAATTAAGTATTGTATCCGTAGGCCATTGACTTCCTCTATCCCCAAAATAGGTAGTAAGTATTGTTTTTTTACCAGCTACTTTGGGAAAGAAATTGATATAAGAAATGTTGTCAGATGAGTTTCAATGATGATTTTTAACGAAATATTAGTCTGTGAAATATCAACAATCAATGTGACTCGGGGTTTTTTTAGTGTTCTCTTACAAAAATCAAAAGAGGTGGGACACTGCTTTTCCAAAACATACACAGCTATTTTGGAAATAAATAAAAACTCTGAATGATGATTTAGAAGGAAAGACAGAAATAATATTTACTTGGTAATTTACATAAGACAATAACATATATTAAAATAAAAAATACTTAATAACCAAAAATTTACATGTTTTTAATTATATTTGAAAGAAGAACTTTTAAAGAATCGGTAGTCGATAATTTAGACGGGCGAATTACATTCAGGATACGATATAGCGAGAATCGAATTAAACCGATTGCGAGTCGCGAATCATTGTTATTGTGGATTCACAATATTTCATTTTGTAAAAAAAATATCATAAATATATTTAGGCACTAATATAGCATAAATATTAACTTAAACCCTAGAAGAGTTCATTTTGTTGAGTTTTGGTAGGATAAAGATAAAAACTAACAATCAAGACTTAGATACATTCATTATTATTTATCATATAAGAGCTGCTCTCAGCAGGAATAGAACCTGCAACTTCCAGAACCGTAAAGCCACCAACTAGGCCACGCACGTTGTTATTGGAGCGAAGCTCCATTTACCCCCGACTTTTGCATTTCGTTGTGATCGTACTCCTCCCAAACGGCTCAACTTAGAACCCTGAAATTTTGCATGGTGGTCAAGGACTATGTCTAGATGGTTTATGTCAATTTTGATAAAAATCGGAGGAATAATCACCATTAAAAAATATAATGTTAGTATATGGAAAAATTACGTAAACAATGCCAGCGCGTGAAAATAGAATCTATATCTTAGATAAAAATAAAAGAAAGATGCGGCAACCTCTGCCCGCGCGTGGTCCTACTAAACTGAGTACAATGTACTTGGTTTGCTTCAGTCGAGTTTAGTCCGCTACGATACTTCAAGTCGACGAGCTGACATAATCTTTGACATCGAAATTAAAATTTTCATACAATTCGCGCTTAAAATGCCTGGCTGTGCCTTTATTCAGTGCACAAATCATTCAAGGCGTAAAAACAAATCACAGGGAATCACGTTTCATGCGTTAATACACCAAAAATATATTTACAAGCAAAATATTATTAATTTCGGCCATTTTATCCTTGAAATCTGACATGTTTAAGTGACAGAGACAGACTATACGAGCCCATCGCTCTATCTTTATCTTTGCGTCATGTCGTGTGTGTTCGTATCAGTTCGTATGGATGTAGTGCGGTGTTGTGATAAACCGATAAGGCCCATATTTAGTTGACAATTTGTACGCTCACGCCGCATCTTCTTCTTTTATTTTTATCTAAGATCTATATTAATAATTTCGTCACGGGGTACGGTAGACTCGATCGAAACCTTACCTGAATAATAAAACATAAAAAAATAATGATTTTGAGTCGACAACATCTATCCGCAAAATTCGGATTGTCGAGTATTTTGCTAAATTTTAATGGTGCTGATTGCTGACAAACAAATCTTAGTCGCCATATTGACTGTCACCCGATGACATAAACGTGCCGTTTCATAATGTTTTTCAATCTTTTCGCAAAGGACAAGGAGGTTTACCACCATACTCCTTAACGAAATTATTATTATAGATACTATATACTTCAGTCGTTGACGTTTCTCGATAATATTGTTTTTGCCACTTTTGTATCCGCTGTAGTGCATCACCAAATTGTAGTGCAGACTTCCAAACTACAATAAGCCTAACAATTACGCAAGCAGGAACTAAGAACACGTTTGTTTGAATTCATGACTTATATCTATTCCAGTCAGTAATTATAATGACAGTTCCTGCGTCTCTATTTGTATTAATTTGCTCTGATTGTACTCATTATGCCGAAAATCGGATTGAAGTAGTCGAAGTATTTCATAAAATCTTTCATTGGTCGTGTATTTGTTTGTTGTTTCTCCTTGCATTTGGTAAATATTGTCACAATTCTGGCAAGTGGATGCAGCGAAGGGCGCTTCGTAACGATGGCAAATTTAGTATGTATGTCGGTATTCAGCCATACGCTAGGATACCCCTTATTGTTCGATAGGCCCCCTTAGGCCGCGCGCAGTAAGAGCTACCATGGGGTATCCTAGACTGTTGCCGTCTACCTAGGCATTTTATGCTGACTGAAGAAAAGAGTATCTATAATAATAATTAAAAGATAGAATCAATGAACGAATCTAGACGAATCTATGCCTTGCTTACCTTTAATATTCCTTGAGAACAGATGACTACAAAAGAATACTTACTTACTTATAATCACTGCTTTAAATCCCTAGAAGGGTAGCCAGAGCTAAGGATTTAGAAATTCCTCAGCCACTTTTGGAAAATTGAGTGGGGAAAAGATCGTGAAGTGAAGGTTGTTGGTAATGGGTCTTTAAACGCATCAGCCAAAATTCCCTTGAAAACCCCAATACCGTTAGTCGCCTCTTACGTACACCCATTGGTAGAAACGGGGTAGTGCTATTCTAAACCGACACTACACGGCGATCTACCTATATTTTGTACCTAGATGTGTATAACGACATAATAGTCCAGTGGGTAGAACACCCGCCCGAAAACAAAAGGGCGTGAGTTCCAATCGTGGGTCGGGCCTACACCAATTTGTCTTTTCTAAAGTCATATGTGTGTTTAATTTATCATGGTTGTTAACGGTGAGGGAAAACATCATGAGGAAACCCACATGGCTGAGTTGTACTTAGTCATGTGACAGTGTATTCGTACAAAACGGCGATAGGCCTGTCCCCTATCACGTGAGTACACTGTCTAAGCAAAACGTGGGTACCTTCTCTGGACACTAGATGGCGCTGCCATGTGAGTTCAGAGGTATTGGTACCTCTGCCAACCCCTTCGGGGATAAACGGCGTGAACGTTTATGTTATGTTATGTATGTGTATTATATGCCAAATTTCACCCGAGCGAAGCTGGGTTTTCATCTAGTTTTTTCATATTCGATCGTCCCAAAGTCACGTCCGTTTGCGCTTTGACAGTTGGTAATTTTTCGAACTTTTGAACGCTAATACTCGAGTTCTAGAACATTTTTCCCAAAATTTTTTAAAAATTTTTTTTAAAAGAAAATAGGTATTTAGCTATTTAGATGTGTTTTTTAAACAATGAAAATTGTAAACAATTTAAGTTTTCCAAAATCAGGACTGTAACTACATTGCAGTTTTGTGTAGAATCAATCACGCGTTTAGGTAAACCAACAAGTATATCCAAAGAATCATAACAAATTGCATAGCAACGCGTGTTGAGATATTTGTAGAATAAATCGTTCAACGATAAGTAATATCTGAGAATCAGGCAATTGCTCGCTTCGCTCCTTTTATTGGCATCCGACGGTCCCATGCCAACCTAGTTATCATTTTCTTTTCGCCTATATTAACTGTACCATCTTTCAGTATACCATAACGCATGAACATTCATACATTATACTCATCCCTTTAGTTCCTATTGGGGTAGGCAGAGACTACCGATCGGCACTTTGTACAATCAAGGCAAACCTCTCGAGCTTCGCCTACATTCATCAATCTTTGCTGGGTTCTTTTCGTTACTGTTTTTCTTCACGCATTAACATTGTTTCTAATCCATCTCTTCCCGTTGGTGACGCTAGAGGCAACAGAGGTCTAGCACAAACGCTATTTTGTATAAAATATCAGCCACAATACGATACTAAGTAAGAGATAGCTGTTCTATACTACGCGATATCTAGTTAAAAGATCGCTAGTTCTAGCTATGCTGGATAAGTTAGAGCATAAAAGTAGCTTCACTTATTATAAAATTTTATATTATTTTATTAAACCTTACATTGCTGGCGTATAAGGTGATTCAGAGAACTGTCATATAGCGATTGGATGGTGATTCGGATTTCAATTACCCATCCTGATGGATTCTGTTAATTGATATATTCTATGAATCCATATATTATAATCGCAAACTGAACGAGGAATGAGGAAGGTAAACCACGACAGATGGTTGCCACTCAACAAACTTAGAGTCTCAACAGCTGTTGCTAAATGTGCTAGACAACATACAGACTATATCTTTGGAAACAGCAAAGATATACTGGCCAGTACACTCTGCTTTTTTTTTCGAAAGGATTGGTTGCCGCTGGCCCTGTGGCCTGTGCGGCTTCACCATGACTTTAAGTGTGCCGGGCAGCTGAGGGCCGCCCTGGCGGGGCAAAGGAGTGTAACTAAGCTAAATCGGATAGAAACCCTGCTGTGTACCAATTTATAATTTGTATCTATGCTTAACTCGAAAAGCAATTACACTCCGCGATGTAGAAATAAGTGAGACGCTGCTATGAGCGAGTGAGTCCGCAGTAGTGTGTGCTCTAACATGACTCACACATATCTGTAAACAGATTATATTTTGGATCTCCTAGTTCGAAACTATTAATAAATATCTTATAAATACATATCAATTTTACTTACTTACTAATACTCACGCTCATTGGGGTAGGCAGAGACTACCGATCGCCACTTTGCACTTTCTTGACAAATATCTCTTGCTTCCCTTACATTCATTATATTTCTTATGCATGCTCTTTTATTCTTCTCACATATCACTTTGCCTTTATTAGAACTGTTTAGATCTGGTCTACAAACGTTTTACGAGGCCGTCCTCTTCTAACTATACCATCCACATAGGCTCTTTATATCTCTTTCGCTACTTTATTTTAAATTTTCTATTTCCTAAAATAATCAAATATACATTACAGATTGGCACATTTCATTCCTTGACTTGACTTGACTATGACCTTGATCGCCCTAGTAAGAAGCCACCTCATTTGATTTCATATAATCAAAGGAAAACCTGATATGAATACAATCTGACCTGAGACAGTAAAATTGTCCCACTTGGCCATTCAGAACTAATTGATACAAATAAAACCCTCTATATCAAACAGCTCTCATATTAATGATATAAAACAAGAGTACCACAGATTATGTAAAAAATGCCGACTGGCACCTTTAAAGTCTGACTCAAAGACAGTTACAGCTACGTCTGTGATCAGGAAATAGAAATTAATTAAAATTAAATGAGTTTATTTTGAAATTTTCCGACTAATCACAGCGCAGCTCTTTTGAATTTCTAAAGATTTTTTCTGATTGGCCGGTTTGAAAAAAATCCGACCAATCACAGCGCATCTCTGATCGACTAAAGTTTGCGTGCGCTTATGCCACTCAAGCAAAGTCAAGCCAAAATCGAAACCTTGAAATTCTGTAACAATTAACTTAATCCAGTTACATCAGATGTCTGAATTTTGTGCACACCACGGCCGCGAACAGTACAAAACGATACCTGAATCAAATTTCTAGTTTAACTCATCGCGTCACAGGCTTCCGGGCAAGAAAGAGGCTTACATAAATAATATATAAAGATATTGAGTCTTATGCGGTAGGCCACTTCTTTGTGATCAAACTCCTCTGGAACGTGGACATTGCTAACTATCGTAAGGGGTCGTAATGTTGTGATCGAACCCATCACTGAGGAGTAATTACCGAGAAACTATTTTCCCATTGTTGTCAATAGAAAAAACTTAATGATTTCTTATTGAGAGCACGGCTTAAAGCTTAAGGCCGACTGAACAGATAGTAAAAAGACTGAGGTTTATCTTACTCGCTCAGCTCAATTCATTTCAATCTCAATTTGGATTCCTAGTGTATAGATTCTTCGTAACAGACTGCTCATTGGAGTCTAGATACCCACATCGTGGGCTTGGTTTTTTATTATGCAAAAGTTGAATAATTATAAAGATAAACATTGGTTCATTCTCAAACGTTCGCGCCAAAGGGTAACTACTAAATAGTAGTAAATAATATTACTGACTTAACGTCACGGTGTTCAGAGTACCCTCCTTTTGGCTAAATGAAAAGTTCCGACTTAGAACACCTCATAAGTAAATGTCACAGAATAATCGGAATAATTAGTAACTCTTTTGAGGATACTAATTTTGTTTTTGGTAAAACTATAGAAGCATCTGACAAACGATTACAAATATAACTCAATTTCGTAGGATACTTTAGTCTAATCCAGGTGGATTTAATCCACCTGGATTAGACTGAATAAGTGATTATCCGGGTTATCCTTATTAGTTATGGTGGACCATCTGTAAATTTAGATTATTTCCTGCATATAAGGGCATGTAAAGCTGTAGTGCCCTGACTAATATCACAGTAGTTACAAGTTCTTAGTCTGCCAACGCCCACTAGGCCAGCGTGGTGGACAGTGACCAAATGATCACACCCACTTTATTGGAAACATATATAGGCTATGACGATGGCACATGCTCTTCGTTGTCCGTCTTCTCTCTTTGATTTAGTCTGAGACGAAATCATGCGATTTCGGTGGTTCTCAAATAATATAGACAGTAAATATTTTATCACCGACACAGCCGTGCAGCGGATATGAGCACTCATAAAATGTGATGCGATTCGTACTTTATTCCTTTATTTCTTTAAGATTTGGCGGTGATCAGTTGAAGGTTGAAAAAACTAGTATTTAAGTTGTGTATTATTCATACTTTTTCAATATTAGACATGCCCACACTGCATGAGTTACAAATTTCCATTGAGGTCGGAAAACACAATCGATTGATTTAATTATTTTCATGCATTTTTTTATGTATTACCTTCAAACGCTGCCTGATGGAGGATTTGTCACAAAGGAAATTTGACACATGAATTATTACAATAAACTCAGCTCGAGTCTAAGTTTCCACTTCCAAATATGTCTAAAGGGTTTCTAGCTCTGAAGCTCTGGCTACCTCTTTTTGGTATTTGTGGCCGCGATTTTATGTATGTATATACATACGTACATACATAAACATACATACACATAATATACATATACATACACATGTGTATGTATATGTATAAGGAACATTTAAGGCTTTCGTTAATCACTATCACTGCCCACCTCCTAAAATTTTTAGCACGATGATATAAGCACAGCATATATTTCTGAAGTTACCGCCATTACCAGCCATCTTTTCTAAGCGATCTTTTCCCCACTCGCACATCGAAAGTGGCCAAGAAATTATACAAATAAGATATCCATGCAAAACGCGGGTACTCTGAACACCAGGTGACAAAGTCACGTGATGTTCAGAAGTATTAGTACCTCTGCCAACCCCTTCGGGGATATTCGGCGTGAACGTTTATGTTTATGTTTGATTTCCTCTTCTATGCTCTTCGTTGTCCGTCTTCTCTTTTTGATTTCTCTTTTTAGTTTGAATAATATTACATACATAAATATACTCACGGCTATAAATCCCTTGAAGGATCGACAGAGTTTCAGAATCAGAAAATTCTTTAGCTTTAGGTTAGCGGGGAAACGAAACATTTATACTACAACAAATAATTTTGGTGATAGATCTCTAACTGCATCGCCCAAAAAGCACTTAAAAGCCCCGCTCTTACGATCACCCATGGAAAGAAAGGGGAATAAGTATTAACTTTGGTATATATTTATTAGTATAGATAAACAATGGTTTGTACTTGTACTTCCTTATTTACATAAAAAAGGGCTCAGATACCACGCCATGAGATGCCTTTGGGGTGGGCAGAGACTATAAATTCATATTCACATTTACAGTCATCATACATTCTTACTATTTAAAACTATTTGATTTCAGGTTTCCTCCATGGTCTAATTCTACAATATTCATGAATTCATACAAACATACATATAATCACGGGCATAAATCCAAAAAAAGGGGTAGCTAGTCCTTTAGAGATAGAAACTCTTCAGCCACGTTTTGTAGTTGATAGGGGCAAGATGGTAGAAATAAAGTATCGTCGGTGATGGGTCTCCAAACGCATTGCCCAAAGACCACTTAAAAACGCCTCATACCCTTAGTCTCCTTATACGACACCCGTGGTTAGAAAGGGGTAGTGACATTCTAAGCCGGCACTACACATCTACTGATAATACCATTTACATAATACATTGTAAGCTCATCGCTACTCGTATACCCAAATCGGTTAATACAACATATGGACAACAATACCCAGTTAATGATACCGAAACCGCAATTTGAATGGAGTCGAACACAACAAGCATAGCTGACCGCAAAGGATGTGCAAATTACTAATTACCTTTGTTGGTGGTAGAAAAAAAACCATTTCTTTTTTCTTGGGACGGTTTTTTTGACAGAATTACCGTTGGCCGTATTCCAGTAATTTTATATTAATAAGGCTCTGTCTTTGAGACGTAAGTATGTCGATGTAATAAGTTTTAGTATTTAGTATCCCTCTGTTTTATATTAGCTGTGTAGTGTAGGACTAGAATAGCACTACCCCTTTCTACCCACGGGTATCGTGAGAGGTTACTAACGGTGTGGGGCTTTTTTAAGTGGTTATTGGGCGATGCGCTTGGAGGCCCATCACCAACAATACTTTATTTCTACCATCTTCTCCCCTATCAACTTCAAAAAGTGGCTAAGGAGTTTCTAGTTCTGAAGCTCTGGCTACCCCTGTAGGGATTTATGGCTGTGAGTATATGTATGTATGATTTATATTAAGGTAAGCGTGCGTCAATTCAAATAAAAATGATAAAGCTTTTTTGTCTCACTTTGACAGCCTTGATAGCTCAGTTGGTAGACCACCGTTTTTAATGCAGGAGACATGAGTTTTAATCCTGAGTCGGGTCTACGCCAGTGTCAGTGTGATATTTTCTTCATTCATATGTACATATACTACATACATATACTCACGGCTATATTTCCCTAGAAGGGGTATTATAAATTCCTTAGCCACTTTTGGAAGTTGAGTGGGGAAAAGATGGTAAAAATAAAGGTTTTTGGTCATGGGTCTCCAACCGCATCGCCCAAAAATCCAATAAAAAGCCCCAATACCCTTAGTCGCCTCTTACGACACCCATGGGTAGGAAGTGGTAGCGACATTCTAAGCCGGCACTACACGGCAAAGCCGGCACTACACGGCATATGTGTGGTTAATTTTTAAAGGTTCTTAACGGTAAGGGAAAATATAATGTCGAACCCACATGGCTAGAGTTGTCAAAGAGTATGCACTGTCAGAGCAGAACGTGGGTACTCTGAACACCAGATGACAATAGTCTCTCGTGATGCTCAGAAGTAATAGCACCTTATCGAAAACGTTGATTTTGAGTATAAAATAAAGTAAGCAATAAGAATATCAGATACTTTAAAATTTAAAAGTAATCATGATAATGAGAATCATCATTTCCAAAAAAGGCTGAGGAATTTCTAATACCTTAGCTCTGGCTACCCCTTCTAGGGATTTATTTGTTGTTGTTGTTGTTGTTGTCGTCCTATGGCACCCCACTGGTGCACAGGGCCTGCACAAGCTCCCGCCACGCCTTCCTGTCTGCCGCGACTTCCCAGGCCGCACTCCAACTCTGTCCCGCCGCTCGCAGCTCGCTCTCCACGCTCCGGCGCCAAGTGTGTACGGGACGGCCGCGGGCTCGCTTGCCGTCCGGTGGTTTCCACTCGAATGCGATGCTGGCGTTTGTGGTCGCTCTTCGAAATGTGTGCCCCATCCACCTCCATTTTCTCAGTGCGATGTCAGTCACAACTGGAGTCTGCTGGCATTGGTTCCACAGGTCCACGTTCCGGATTGTCATTGGCCAGTAAATGCGGAGGATTGACCTCAGGGACTTGTTGACGAAAACTTGGAGCTTATTCGTCAGCCCCTTTGTCACTCTCCACGTTTCACAGCCAAAGAGCAGAACGGATTTCACCACGGATTCGAAGAGGGAGATCTTTACTCGACGGGAAAGGACATTTGACTCCCAGACAGGTCTCAGTTGGGCAGGGATTTATAGCCGTGAATATATGTATGTATGTATGTATGAGAATCATCATCATCAGCCAGTAGACACTCTGCACATAGGCCTTCCCCAAAGATCTCCACAACGACCGGTCCTGTGCTGCCCTCATCTATCGGCTTCCCGCGACCTTGACTTGGTCTTTGTCATCAATTCAAGTAGAATAAAAAACATATTTGATATGTATAAGCAAAATTGTGCTACAGTTTTTTTTTATATCGTGTTAAGGTATCGCGTGCGAGCTTTCGGTTTTTTTGTACTTCCGTTAATACTTTTTGGTGATACATTTCTCAATACAAAAGCGTGAATATTTATGATTTAAAGAAAGATTCGAAAGAAATGATTTAGTAATGTGATAGAAGTTATAGCTACTCTGCCACTGCATATACTGGATTAGGAAACGGATATAGTAACATTTAACACTAAGAAAATTCACTACAATGAGTATAAAAAATATTACTATAGATTACATAAACATAACATAAACATAAACGTTCACGCCGCATATCCCCGAAGGGGTTGGCAGAGGTACTAATACTTCTGAACATCACGTGACTTTGTCACCTGGTGTTCAGAGTACACACGTTTTGCATGGACAGTATACTCACGTGATAGGGGGCAGGCCTATCGCCGTTTTGTACGAATACACTGTCACATGACTAGGTAAGTACAACTCAGCCATGTGGGTTTCCTCACGATGTTTTCCCTCACCGTTTACTATAGATTAATATAAACAAAAATATAAATTAATGCAATCGTAATATATCAGTGGGTAGAAAACCGTTAAACGTGCAGGTGATGAGGGTTCAAATCCCGGGTCGGTCTTTTCTTAAGTCATATGATGAATTTATCATGGTTGTTTTTAGTAAGGGGAATTATCCTTAGTAAACCCACATGACGTGAGACATGGGGGTTTACTAAGTCACACTGTCACATGTGTAGTACTTAAGTTGTACAACTTATCCATGTGTGTTTCCTCACGATGTTTTTTCTCACCACACATATTTCATTAAAAAAAACAAATTGGTGTAGACCCGACCTGGTATGTGAACCCTCATTGCCTGCATTATAAGCGGTGTTCTACCTAGTGAGCTATCACGGCTGTTTCGTAAAAGTATTAAGAATATACAATTGAAACATTTCGAAAATGCGAATCTTGGTAAATCCTTTTTAACCGACTTCAAAAAAGGAGGTTCTCAGTTCAATTGTTTGTATGTATGTATGTATGTATGTATGTATGTATGTATAATTGTCCGCGATTATCTCGAGTTTGGCTTAAGCTATTTGGATGCGGTTTTCAGGACAGTATTCGTTACATTTAGGAGAAGGTTTTAGTGCCTTAACCGACCAAAAAAAGAAAGGAGGTTCTGTGTTTGACCTGTATGTATGTCTGTTGGTCCGCGATTATCTCACGTTTGGCTTAAGCTATTTGGATGCGGTTTTCAGAAAAGTATTCGTTACATTTAGGAGAAGGTTTTAGTGCCTTAACCGACCAAAAAAAAAGGAGGTTCTGTGTTTGACCTGTATGTATGTCTGTTGGTCCGCGATTATCTCACGTTTGGCTTAAGCTATTTGGATGCGGTTTTCAGAAAAGTATTCGTTACATTTAGAAGATGGGTTAAAAGTTCTTTCACCGACTCGAAAAAAAGGAAGTTTCTTAGTTTGAAATATAAGTATGTATGTAAAGTTATCAATACTAGACAGAAATTTATCAATATATGTTAATAAAGTTTTTTTATTGGTAATAAACAGAGTTACTAAATTATTGAAAAGAAAAGTATATAAAAACATGAATAAATTACTCTTAATTATATTAAACAAAAAAATATATATTGCAACATCATGTTTTTCATCCTGGTCATTTCAATCAAGGCGCTTTCGTCATGGGGAATTTCGCGCTTTCGGAATGGTCTTAACCATTTAAGTAATTTCTTTGAATCCATATCACTTAAAGCCATCTCATCAAGGGATTTTACTCGACTCAACGCTACATATATATAAGAGTGTTTCTTCGCATTTGTGATAGGTGAACTTCTCTTTGCTCATCTGTTTCGGCAGCAAGAGCAGCACGCTGACGATATCTCTCATTCTGAAGACATATGTGTGGTTAATTTATCATGGTTGTTAACGGTGAGGGAAAACATCGTGAGGAAACCCACATGGCTGAGTTGTACTTAGTCATGTGACAGTGTATTCGTACAAAACGGCGATAGGCCTGCCCCCTATCACGTGAGTACACTGTCCATGCAAAACGTGGGTACTCTGAACACCAGGTGACAAAGTCACGTGATGTTCAGAAGTATTAGTACCTCTGCCAACCCCTTCGGGGATATGCGGCGTGAACGTTTATGCTTATGCTATGCTTTTCTATCTAGGCCCGCAGGTAAACAAAATAGTAACAAGTAAGCTAAAGTCATTATAACAAATATTATAACTACCTGTTAAAAAAACTATAAAATAAACGGACAGTAAAACTTATCACTCAAAAACTATCACTAATTTACTAAAAAAACTCAGAGTGATTTAAGAACTTATCACTAAAAAGTATAAAATAAAAAACAAAAACAAAAACTTCAAATTAAAAACTAAACAGAAAAATTAAATATTATTATTTTTTATTTAAAAAAGAACCGCCTTCAAAAATCCAACTGAAAAGTATAAAATAATTTTTATTTATTTTATTCTTCTTCTTCTTTTTGAAGTCGGTGCCAAACAGACAAATCCAAAATGAAAATTGCTACATAGAGAAAACCATACGAATAATAAATCAATCGATAGTGCCTCAACAACAGTAGGTAACACAATTGCGCTCAAAAATCAAGAAATTTCTTCCGCTCGCAACGACGTCGCTTTATAAAGGATGGAATTGGGGGACAGTGAGCGGTGCTTAGCCTGGTGTGCATGCGTCGCGTCGCACTCCGCAGAGAAATTCTCATAATATACATGTCACCGTAAAACTGTAAATACTAGTAAATTATAATTTTAGATAGATAGCGAGATAGTAAACTAACGTTAGGTTAGGTTATGTAAGATTATCAGATTTCAAACTAACGGAATTAACAATTCGACAGAGACATGCATGCACCGAGTTGGCACAACCAATACTTCTAACACTTTTTAAAAAGACGATCGAGAATCTAAATCACTACATAGTATAAAACAAAGTCGCTTTCTCTCTCCCTGTCTGGGATATACGGACATCCTTATGTATACTTTAATCTGTAAAACTACGAAATGAATTTTAATGCGATTTTTTTTATTAATTGATTAAAAAGGAAGGTTTATAAGGATGACATACGCTGATGGGGTGGAAAACTCACTCAACTTGGGCGGGCCACTAATATTCGTTCTTCTTTGTCATGAAAATTGGTTTGGCACCGACTTCAAAAAGAAGAAGAAGAATAAAAAAATAAATAAAAATTATTTTATACTTTTCAGTTGGATTTTTGAAGGCGGTTCTTTTTTAAATAAAAAATAATAATATTTAATTTTTCTGTTTAGTTTTTAATTTGAAGTTTTTGTTTTTGTTTTTTTTACTAAAATGCTTACATCAGGTTCCACCAAACAAATTTACAAAAAGAATTCAGTGATTCTAGAAGTTTTGTTTACAGGGATCCCATTGCATGATAGCTATCACAGTATTTTAATAACAACTGTGACAGCTGAGTGGGGAGAACCACCACCTATAATTCAGAGGTATGGGTTCCAATCTCAGGCCTACACTAGTACATCTTTTCTATAGTCATATCTGTGGTTAATTTATCTCAGGTGTGAGGGTAAACTTTGCAAGAAAACCCACATTGCTGTGTTTTGCATTGTTTATTCATGAGACCGTGCGTACGAAACGGTGATAAACCTGCACCATATCACATGAGTACAGTGCCCAAGCAAAACGTGGATACTCTGAACACCATGTGAACATTAATATTCGGGTAGGCGTGAACGTTTGAGTCTTGGGTAAGAAAATACTTTGTAGCTTTCCTCACGTTTTTTTCTTAGTTGAGATTCCATATAAATGTTCTACTATTTTTATACCTTATAAAAGTTTTTACTCTTAGGTTTTATAACAGATTGAACGCTTCCAACTCCAAGACGATAAACGTTATAATTTTATTTAATGTTTTTTGTTCCAAATATTATAGCAAATAGCTTTTAATAAAGACACTTTATTTTTCATACTGGATCTGAATACAAATTATATTTATTTCACAATTTACGGTTTTATTATTACAAAATTTTCTGACCAACTGTTTGTTAATATGTCGTTTCAAAAATGCTTTCAATTGAAAGAATTACCTTTTCAAAATATAAAACCTTAAATGGCTATTAGTCCATAAAAGTGACCGCTAAAGATCTCTTAGTAAACAAAGTATTCCCTGTTAACCACAAACGGTCGAGCAGATTCGAAGCGGTCTTTTTGACTGCTTCCCGCATCATTACATTAAACCGTCATGATTCAGCTTACCTTAAAATTAAGTAAGTCTTTTGTCAAAATAAACCACACACCGGTAGATTGCGCGGCTGCAAGATGCCGTATCCTGAACTTTGTTGCACAATCAATATTTAAGAAAACAAAACCAATGTCAAAGCATTGTCATAATTGTCACAAAATATGTCATATTAATAGCACTTCATGTTTCTTTTCTTCATATTTTGTTCGCTTAACATTCAATTATTTTTAATACATGTCTTAAATCATTAAACCTCATTTTATTTTAATTTATACTATAATTATTTTAAAATCAAAGGATTTAAAAATAAACAATTAAACATTGTTATTTAAACAAATAAACATATGCTTTAAAAGTTGTTATTGTTGAAATAAAATCAATAAATCTAGCTAGGTGGTCTTTTTAATCGACTGCGGGTCGCAGACACAAGAGAAATGTTTTACCCAAGTCATTTTCCGTTTTATGGTAAATTCTTGTTCAATGTAATTTATTTAGACTATTCACTAGAAACCTATTAATGCCACAGGGTAATGTGTACTTTAATTTGGTTATGTAATGATTTAATCTATCTCTTACCCCTGTTTCTGTTAGGGGTTGCGGGTTCAATGCGCGCTGTGAGCAAAATTTTTTGTGATGAGCATAAATGATTATTTCTCAGTCGTAGATGTTATTTATACGTGTATTATATAATACTAAATATATCGTTGTGCTAGTATCACATTATACAAATTTTCAGGGTGTTTGGGTACCTAAGTGATTTTTGGGCGATGCCGTTGCAGACCCATCACCAAAAACATTTACTTTACAATATTTTCCCCACTCAACTTCCAAAAGTGGCTGAGGAATTTCTAATCCCTTAGCTCTGGCTACCCCTTCTAGGGATTTATAGCCGTGAGTATATGTATATATGTATATTAATAATATTTGAATTTTCCGTACTCAAGTATTTCTTTTTTTAATAGCTTAACTACTCTAGGAACTAATGATAAGCTGCCTTTTTTTCACACAGACTAGTCAACTTAAAGTATTTAAAAAATAACAGCCGAGTGAAATACGAAACGGAGGGTGCCAATTAAAATATTGCATATCGGAACGTAACCGATAGTCATTAACTTGTTACGTCGTTCTCAGGAGTATTTAATTGTTGTTCTGTGGTATCATTATGGAGCATTGTCATCATTCAATACATACATATACTCACGCCATTAGTTCCCATTGGGATAGGCAGAGACTAAAGATCGCCTCTTCGTACGATCCTGGCAAACCCTTTTTATATCCATCAATATTTTCATACATGCTCGTTTATTCTTCGCCTGCCTTTTTGGCGCCTAAAAACCACTTAAAAAGCCCCATACCGTTAGTCGCCTCTTACGACATCCGTGGGTAGAGAAGGGTAGTGACATTCTAAGCCGGCACTACATGGCGCTTTTGAAACTACAGTTAATAAAAAAGTTAACATACCTGCATTCATATAAATAAACTGACGGCTATAAAATCCAAAAAGTAGTTTCTAGAGCTCTAGAATTAAAAATATTATCAGCCACTTTTGATGATAAATAGAAAATATTGTAAAATAAGGAAAGGAAAGCGCCGTGTAGAGTCGGCTTAGAATAGCACTGCCCCGTTTCTATCGATGGGTGTACGTAAAAGGCGACTAACGGTTTTGGGGCTTTTAAGGGATTTTTGGGCGATGCGGTTGGAGACCCATCACCAACTACCTTTACTTAACCATCTTATCCCCACTCAATTTCCCAAAAGTGGCTGAGGAGTTTTTAATACCTTAGCTCTGGCTACCCCTTCTAGGGATTTATAGCTGTGAGTATATGTATTTATGTATGTATGAGGAAAGGATTGTTGGTGATGGGTCTTCAGCCGCATCGTCTAATGATAACTTATAAGAAGCACTTCCTACAAGCCGACACTACACAGTAATGATAACCATATCGCTTATCATTCAATATGAGACCAGCAGGGCAAGCACGAGCCGTGTTTAAACTAGTTATCGCGTGGGATAAAGCAGCCATATTTTACGCACTTACTTAGTATCGTATACTGCCATCTGATTCTAACCGTTATCGTATAGATAAAATATCGCTCGTGCTTGCCCTTCTGCAAAGCTAGTACGAACGTCCTTTTACCTAGATATCGCGTGGTATAACACAGCCATCTCTATCGCACTTACTATTCTATTATACTATTCTGTCATCTTATTCTAACCGATATCGTGACGATAAAATAGTGCTCATACTAGGCATCCTGGGTGGCTGAAACCCTATATCTCTTATTTAACTCTCTTAATAACCCCTAACTTATGTCCCCTATCAACTTCCAAATGTGGCTGAGGAGTTTCGTTTCTAGCTCTAAGGTTCTTGCTACCCCTTTTTGGGATTTGTGGCCGTGAGTATATTATGTTTGTATGTAACTCTTATATACGACAACTGAGAGAAAACAGGTAGAAATCCTATTTTTATGAACTTCTATAACTCCAGTTTAATTCATCCGCTTTGACGTATTATAAAAATCACCTTAAGTACTTTGAAATAATTTAATGTACAGATGCGTTTGCGTGTTGAGCCAGCAAAAATAATGGGCAGGACCGGGGCCATTATTCAATTGACATTATTTTCGGGGGTCCCAAGTACTTAGTGAAATTGTTTGGCCCGGTCGGACAAATATTTTCAAAACAGGGGTCTGTCGAGAGGTTATTGTCAAATTGGCCGGATGATTGCCAAGGGGACTGAGAGCCAAGGAGTTTTACAATTATGACGTACCTCTTTGGAGGTGCATCTTCGTGAAGGTTAAAAGTGTCTGCAGTATTTTGAGGTGTTTATGCCTTACTAGTGTGATAATAACAAAACGATCTAGGTTTTCGTTAGGAACAGTGATTTTTTTAAATGATTGTTTCTTAAACTTGGATGTCATTTATGGAACAGAATAAAAAACTTTTTATTATGCATCACAGTTAAACATTTTACATAGATTTATGTTCTTAAATAGAAGTACAATTGGCGGTCTTATCGCTTAAAGCGATCTCTTCCATACAACCTTTGAAAACCTAAAAATAATGAAAGCAATAGGTAGATGTGCAAGACATAATAGAATGGGAGTGGCAGTGCAGTTTATATGTGTTATTAATATATATTTTTTACGATGTTTACTAATTTTATCTATTAACTTTCAAGTTCACTAATTAAGCGAGCCTTTGTTATTTTTAATAAAGTTATATGAATTACAAATCATTGTACCTTTTTAGGAGCTAACTGTATTTTTGTCATCATCATCATCAACCAATAGATATCCATCGCTAGACATAGGCCTCCCCCAAAGATCTCCACAACGACTGGCCCTGTGCTGCCCTCATCCACCGGCTTCCCTCGACCTTCACCAAGGATGCATAAAGTAAAGAGATTTGAATGCTCCTGTATAGCTTACCCATCTCCTGAAATGTAATTTAAGGCGTCTCGGAGATCAAACCTTGGACTGGACGATTAATGGTCAGAATTCTGGAACAAACTCTTAGCTATAATTTCCTCCCACAATTCCGCCGAATAGCTGAGAATTATTTATACTACTATATACATACATAATTACGGCTGTAAGCCACAAAAAGGAGTAGCCAGTGTTTTGGAATCAGAAATTTCTTAGCCATTTTTGGAAGTTGGGCAAGGAAACTGTTCTAAAATAAATATTGGTTGTGAGGGGGTCTCCAACAGTATCACCCAACAATCACTTAAAATACCATTTCACCTCTTATAACATAACATAACATATACTCACGGCTGTAAATCCCTAGAAGGGGTAGCCAGAGCTAAGGAATTAGAAATTCCTCAGCCGCTTTTGGAAGGTTGAGTGAAAGGATGGTAAAATAAAGGTTGTTGGTGATGGGTCTCCAACCGCATCGCCAAAAATCCCTTAAAAGCCCCAATACCGTTAGTCGCCTCCTACGTACACCCACCGGAAGAAATGGGGTAGTGCTATTCTAAGCCGACACTACACAGCATATACTCTTATAACATCTACGGGAAGAAATCGGTCACTGATATTCTAAGCCAGAACTATACAGATGACTACTAATATAGCTTACCGCGTCACCATTACAGTTAAAAATAGCCTATAACTAAGAATCTTAATCGTTGAAAAAAACCAGTTTGATTAACGCCGTACTTTTTGCATCTAAGGCTCGCGGTACATATGCAAATATTCCCAAATGACAGCCCCCGAAGGCTTCGAAGGAATTGAGACGAGGGAGGGAAGGAGGGACTACAAAGAGACCGCTTCGTTTGATCCTCCCGATACCTCCTGCACCTGGTATATCAATGATAAATTTATTACCAATACAAGTTTGTCTTGATTGCAAGATATTATCAGTTTTTGTGTGATTGATTGATTGTGAGTCAACGTTTTTTGGTTTAAAAATATATTCTTAAGGACTAACTACTTCATTATCTTCATCTTGGTGAATACATTCGCGTGAGTATATTTGTTTTGTGCATATATTTTTTTCGTGTTACTAATAGTAGTCCTGCCCGGCTAGTACGAGCGGTGTTTAAACTAGTTATCGTGTGGAATAAAGCAGCCATCTCTTACGCACTTACTTAGTATCGTATACTGCCATCTCGTTCGAACCGTTATCGTGTTGATAAAATAGCGCTCGTGCTTGGCTTCTGATCACAATACCATACCATACACCAAGGTAGGTTTTGAAGGATATTTCTGCTAGCTTAATATTTAAAATCACGATGTGATTTATATATATCTCCATAATGGCCGAAGGGGTTGGTAGAGGTACTAATCCTTCTAAACATCATACCATATTGTATGTGACAATAGAACTCTTTAGCTTTAGAATACATTTATTTTTATGTGACTGTCAATTGTTTTCACATCGTAGCGTCATTTTGAAAATTGCGTGTCTTCACCACCATGGATTTAACTCGTGAACATTTTCGTGCCATGATTTTTTACGATTTTCGGCGTGGTCTAACTCAAAAACAGTGCATCGATCAGCTTACTTCGACTTTTGGGGATGAAGCACCCTCAAAGACCACTGTGTATCACTGGTTTAGCGAGTTTAATCGTGGACGATCTAAGCTTACTGATGAAATTAAAGAAGGTCGCCCTAAAACGGTCGTTGTACCTCAAAACATCGATGCTGTCCGGGAACTAATAACTCAAGATCGTCATGTTACATATCGTGAGATAGAGGCATCTCTGGGCATTAGTATGACGAGCATACATAAGATACTTCATGAACATTTAGCTGTAAAAAAAATTTGCTCCCGTTGGATTCCGCACAACTTGAGTATTGATCAAAAACAGGCTCGTGTCGATTGGTGCAAAGAAATGTTAAAAAAATACAACCGTGGTGCGTCAAAAGCTGTTTATAATATCTACACAGGTGACGAATCTTGGATCTACGCTTACGACCCCGAAACTAAGCAGCAGTCCACGGTGTGGGTGTTCCAAGATGAGCCGAACCCAACAAAAGTTATTCGTGCAAAAAGCACATTGAAGCAAATGGTCGCTTGTTTTTTTGGTATAAATGGCCATGTAGCTACAGTGCCTTTAGAGAATCGTAAAACTGTTAATTCGGAGTGGTATACGACCATTTGTTTGCCGGAAGTCTTTGAACAAATAAGAAAGACTAACCGACAACGTAGAATCATTCTGCATCACGACAATGCTAGCTGTCACAGGTCGGCCGTCACAACTCAGTTTTTAGAAGCTCAAAAGATCGAATTGACAGGTCATCCGCCGTACAGCCCTGATTTGGCACCCAATGATTTTTATTTATTTCCAAATGTGAAGAAAAAATTACGTGGTCAACGTTTTTCGAGCCGCGAAGAGGCAGTCGATGCGTTCAAAATGCACGTTTTGGAGATACCTCAGTCTGAGTGGAAAAAGTGCTATGAAAATTGGTTTCAACGCATGCAAAAGTGTATAGATCTGAGCGGCGAATATTTTGAGAAGCAATAAAACCATATTAATTGATATATGTTTGTTTCTTTTTTTTATTCCGGATACATAAATAGCAGCCCTCGTATTTATTTATTTAACTTTTAAACTTTGGGATTATGACGCTGTTTAGAGGGGTCGCTATAGCCACGTTATCATCATTGAACACATTACCATACTCGGGTAACTTTATATGAAGCCTTGTATATACTTATCAAACAAATCTTCTCTACAAAAAAGTAATAAAATTGAAATGAGGTGATCCTCAGGAACCTTTCAGCTCCATCAAGAAATGTGTACAATCTGGTACGATTGATCCCCTCATCAATACGAAGCAAATGAGCCCATATTCTTACAACGTAGCGGGAGGTCCGTCAATGAGACATAAAATTTTATCACAGTGTGAGTTTTCCAATCACGATATATCCTATTTTGGGCTATTACTACCTACCTTGTGCCTAATTTCTTAATAATGTTTTGTAAATTAATATTAGTGTCATATAATTCGCAAGAGGGGTTCCGTACAATTGTTTTTAAAACGGCATAAATCATGTTGTAAATACACAAAATCTACATATGTATGTATGTCCCCACTAATATTTTATTTTGAATATTTATTCTTAGAGTAAATTTAGACTTTAGGTAATTAATATTGGAACTCTACTGATTTTGAGTATTTTTTTGTTAGCGACAGCAGAAATAGATCTTCTGTGAAAACTTCAATGCTATCTAGCTTTCACGATTCATGAGATAAAACCTGGTGACAGACACACGGATAGAAAGCCAGCCAGTCGGCGAAGCCTCAGTAATAGGGTCCGGTTATTCCTTTTTGGTACGGAACCCTAAAATTTAAATACATCCATACATATTCCCACGGCTATAATTCCCTAAAAGGGGTAGCCAGAGCTTTGGAATAAGAAATTCGTTAGACACTTTTGGAAGTTGAGTGTTGAAAAGATGGTAATAATAAATAATAATTATTGGTAATGCGTCTCCAACCACATCGCCTAAAAATAAATTAAGAAGCCCTTATACCCTTTGTCGCCACTAACGATCACCCACGGGAAGAAATGGGGTAGTGCTATTCTAAGCCGACACTACACAGCATAGCCGAAACTATACAGCATTAAAAATTAAAAGTTGTTATATTTATATCTTTGAGTGCGAAGTTCACAGGTGCCAGATCGTTAGCTTTAATTACACAAATTCCACTAGGAATTTTCACTTAAATTACCATATTCACAGCATTATAAACCTGAATGCTCATCAATAATAAAATTTTGTTCACTAGAACCTCATTTTGAGCGGAAATCATTATATTTAAAGCATGAATAACATGGGGTTAAATTCTCACTATGGTTATATGAAACAAAAGGAGTGATTTTCAGAAATATTAGTACCACTGCCACTGATTCCGGGACTTGCAGCTTAGGACGAAGTAAATCTGCTTGATATTCACCAAGAGCCGCCAACCATATATGATGTACCAAAACCACGAACTGTAAAGAGTAGAATACAAGATGGCTGATAGTAAGCAGTTAAAATGTTGGGAGATGTTCTTTATCTTTTATCTCGACACGACTTCTAAGTGTCTGTTTTGTCGACGATATTTCAAATGACACGTATTTATTTACCACGATTTATATCAACTTCCAAATGTGGCTGAGGAGTTTCTAGCTCTGAAGCTCTGGCTACCCCTTTTTGGGATTTATGGCCGTGAGTATATATATGTCTATGGTCTGGTTTACTAGTTGAGGTATTTTTCTAGATGGACAAAAAAGGACAAAGACCCTTAGTATGATATTGACGTTTGCTTTTTAACCTTGTTCATATGACTGTAACTGTAACAAGTAAAGTAGGCAGAGCTTCAGAAAATCAATTTTTGAGCCACTTTCAAAGTTAAGTGAATGAAGAGGTGGTAATTTGCCGTGTAGTGTCGGCTTAGAATAACACTACCCCATTTCTACCCGTGGGTGATCGTAAGAGGCGACTAATGGTATAAGGGCTTTTTAAGTGATTTTTGGGCGTTGTGGTTGGAGACCCGTCACCAAAAACATTTATTATTACCATCTTTTCCCCAATCAACTTCTAAAATTGGCTGAAGAATTTCTTATTCCAAAGCTCTGGCTACCCCGTTAAGGGATTTATAGCCGTGAGTATATGTATGTATGTATGTAATACATAACCCTTCTTCTGTATATTCGGGTAATAAAGAAATGTTCCAGATCCACAGAAATGATTTTTTCATTAAGAGCCTGCAAATATGATCACAGTACACCAACAATAATGGTTGTGTAGTGTTCACTTTCCCTACTCATGTCTTTCAATGGGTGACTAATGGTTTTACAGCTAAGCAAATGTTAGTTCGGTGATGTGGCTGGCGATCCATAGCCAACCATCCCTATTTTCCCTATATTTTCTCCCCTCAACTTCCCAAAGTGACTAAGGAATTTCTAATTCGAAAGCTCTGGCTACCCTTATATGGGATGAGTAGACGTGTGTAGGGGTAGGTGAACACTATAATCAATATCAATGCCAAATTACTGTATTGTTGCAATTTACATTGCTGTATTTTGTATGGTAATTGTGTTAAGGCACTTTTTAATTAATAATTTCTTTTAATTAAATATTTATTAAATATTTTCTCATCAAAATATTAAGTTAAATTATGTGTTTAATTATTTTTTCACATATAATTTGGCTAAACGTTATCTCATAATAAGCCAGAAGAAAAGTACTTTCCTACAAAATATTTTAACTAATGTGATGAAGTTATCCTGGGCTATAAAATCTTTTAGCGACATCTTACGGTGAGTAGAACCATTTTATCAAATGGAATCATATTTGGTTATATTGTCTATTACTGCCATCTACACTTCATGTGGGGAACTATTTCAATTATTAGAGAACTTTTAGTTCTGTTGGTTCAGAACTGTTTGTTTTTGTACAAATTGATGTAAAGTCACAGACTTGGTACTCTTTATTCTATGTGTAAGGTCCTAATTCATAATTTGAGAGACTATTAAAAAAATATATGATACAGAATAAATATTTATTTAGAAACGAAATCGTGCGTCCGTCTTTGTGAACATAGACTATTAACTCTACTACTAATGAACTAATGACATATAAAAAACTGTTTCTATCTATATGCAATAAAGAGTTTAAATAAATAAATAAGAACGTAGAATATAGAGATAATAATTAAATATCAAAACAAATCTTTTTGAATTTTAATTGCTGAATATTGATCGCATAGAATAAAGAGTATCGAGGAGGATAGGAGAGAGAAAGCATACTAAGTTTGTGATTGATAGAGTTTTAATGCCAAGTTCTTACAATTTCTAAACAAGTTTTAGTAACAAAGTACTAATCAGTCAAGAGAAAAACTGAAAAGATTATATAAAAACAATAATGTTTTTTTCAGAAACGATGCACTTAACGCCAACGAATATTACAATCAAAACACTTTATTTCATAAACGCTCTTTCAGGAATTTAGTTCAGTTTGAGACAAATTCTTTATTAGACGTTATCATTTGTGTCTACATAAGTCCATTGCAAAATTCGCAACACGCAATATTATGGTAAAACTAAAAACAACACCTTATTTTTATTGAGCGGAGCGACCGAAGCTCCCATGGATCGGCTCAAATGGCGAAAATTCCCTGATCGCCGTTTTCTGCTACAACCAGGCCAATTTTGTTCATTGTCTCTGATATTTAAATATCAGATTAGAAATGTCTGTGTCGTGACGTGAATTTTGATTTTACAGTCCACTTGTCGTTAGAGTATGTAAAAAACAATATGCGCTGAGTATAGGAGTTATTTAAAAATTTAGGAGATATTAAAAACTCACACACAAGTATTCAATCTTTAAAATGGTATCACCTGCTGTCATCTTATTATGCCCTGTTACTGATCTGGACTATATTTTAGTCTTAGTGTATTGGTGCAAAATCATGATAGCTTACAAAAACGCCTGTAGGTTGTTATGTAGCAATAAGTTCTTAAAGTACTTATGCTCTTTGGTCAATAAGTTTTTTTATTAAGGCTCTGTGGCTGTGTGTCGGTTTAGAATAACACTTAGCAAAGCATAGCATTATAAAGAGGGTAGTGGGCCACGGTAATATGGGGTGTCATACGTTTCACCGAATGTGGCTCGAAAGACGTTGGCGCGAATAACGTTTCACCGAAAATCTTTTGTATCGTTTATCAGTTTGACAAACAGATTATAATTAATGTCTTAATCTTATTAATATTAAACATATTTTCTTTGAAGGTACTTTGATTTTTTAGTTATTGATGTTATTTGCATCCACCCTCAGTAAAAATAATTGTATGTATGTGTGACTAATTTAGAATTTATTCGAGCTCCAGCTCTTAATGTGTATTTAATAAAAAAAAATATATACATATTTTCTTACATAATTTTACACATCTTTACTGGTTTTTTGTACAATTTGGTTTTATGTTTGTTTTTGTCATTTATGTTTTGTCAAAACGATGTTTTTTATGTAGGATTTTTTTGTTGAAATTTTTGTTACCTTGTAAGATGATGGCAGGAGTTTACCTATTTTCTGCATCAACTAAGTACTTTTCATGTATTTATACGTCAGAAAAAAAATGTTGTATGGGTAAAAATGTTTTTATTAAATCTTTTCAAAGTACTCTCCACCAGCATCTATACAAAGTTTCATACGTCTAAACCAGTTTTCGAAACACTTTTTCCAGTCCGCCGCAGACACCTCATTTACAGCCCGCTGAAACGCTGACAGCGCATCTTCCGGCGATGAAAATTGTATCCCTTTGAGTTGATTTTTTATTTTAGAGAATAAAAAGAAGTCACACGGTGCCAGGTCAGGGCTGTAAGGAGGGTGACCCAAGAGTTTGACCGACGTGCTGTTCAGGAAGTCCGTCGTTTTGAGCGCGGTGTGAGCGGGCGCGTTGCCGTGGTGAAGCAGTAGCCCGCGGAGCCCTGTGTTTGGTCGATTGTTGCTTACAACTGAGAAAACTACTGGCAAGCATTTAGTAGTATACCAGTCTGCGTTAATACTTCTTTGATCTTGTAAAGGAATTGACACCAAATAGCATATTGAAAAAACTTGCGATCAAAATCTTCCCACCGCACCGCTTCTAGATCTCTTCACTTTGGTAGGGGTCGCTTCGTTTTGAAATACCCAAACCGTCGACTAGCGCTTCGTTTCTAGATCGTATTGATAAATCCAGGACTCATCACCTGTAACGATGTCGTAAGCACGCCGAGACGAGCCAGCATCAAATTTATTAATCATATCACGACACCATTCCATCCGGGCCTGTTTCTGTACCACGGTGAGGTTGTGTGGCACCCAGCGTGAAACTATCCTCCTCACGTGAAGATGTTCGTGTAAAATCTCATGAACGCTTCCCGATCCAATCTGCATAATGTGTTGAATCTCTAGATACGTTATTCGCCTATTGTCATGAATTTAATTTTTCACTTCCACCACGTTTTCATCCGTAACAGCCGTTAGAGGGCGACCACTTCTTTCTTCATCCCGCAAAGTTAATCGACCACGCTTGAATTCGTTATACCAACAATACACGGTTGCCTTGGAAGGCCCTTCATCCATAAACGCCATTTAAAGTCAATCGTATGATTCGTCTGGTTTTAAGCGACATTTGAAATCGAAAAAAATCCTAGCGCGAAAATGTTCCCGGCTCAGATTCATTTTTCAGTAAGACACGACAATTTAAAATAGCTCGTAAAAAATAAAGAGGGAAATTTTAAAATTGGAACGTACCTTTTTTTTATTCATAAAGACTCATATTTTCAGTATACATTACAACCGGCCAGTGTTTCATACATTAAAACCTTTTTTCGCAATACTTTCTGAGTGGCCTGGTATTGAGTTTTTGCGCTACGATTAAATGGCAAAGAAACAATAGTTACTAATTAATTAATTAGTTAATAATTTTAGACTCATTTAGTCGAGGTGTTAGAGCTTCTAGTGGTTTTTATACTCGTAAGTCTCAAACGGCAGTCCTTGTATTCTTTGGGGGTAGGGCTTTGCGCCGATACAATAGCCGTAAGGCGGGCGTGCTTGCTTGAGGACGTGGTAAACAGCGGGGTACTTTTACAGTGAGTATTTTTTTGGTTGTATAATTTTGTTTATTTCATGTTTCTTATTGTTTATATACATGTAAACTCAGTAAACATATATTTTATATACAAAATCATGAATTACTAATTTATTCTATGAACTTAATAGGTTGTTACTCATTATTTTATACTATGTGATGCCGAATATTATGCGATTCAGCTGTCAACTACGATTCATAATACTAATAGGAATATAACGTATGATAATTTAGTTAACCTCTATACCTAATGCTCAGAATCTGTTTGACAAAAATGTTACTTCAGTTGGGACATGAAAAACAGAACTACCTAACCATTTTACTGAAAAGAAAAACCTGGAACTGAATAAATCACAAACATTGATTTTTCATGATAAGCTTACGTTGCTTTCATATGTACCTCCAAAGCTAAGTAAGAATAAAAAGAAAGACGTTAGATGTTGTACACAATGCACTACAAACCAGATGAAAATCAATCCGATCCGATGGGTACGGTTCTAGGGTTCAATAGGATTTTTTATCTTTCGTTATAATTCTTTGGTGTGTTTTTAAGTTAAAATCAATAAAATAATTATATAGAAACCATGCAAGTTGTACCTAGAGTTTCATTTCATTCTGAACCAAAAAATATTTTTAGCTCAAATTTAAAAGACTATAATAGGCTATAATAATAATTTAAAAGATGCTTTAATGTTTTTTGACATGAATTCCTCATGTGGGGATTATTACTCATAAATAAAAGATGTTATTAAAGGAAAGAAAAATTTCGACACTGGCGGGGTTCGAACCCGCGACCTTCGGGTATACGCCCCCGTCGCTCTGCCAACTGAGCTACAGTGTCAGTTGGCATCCAGCGCGAAATTTCTCTATCCTTTGTTTCTTTTTTACACGTTCAAGTAGTGTTTGCGTTTCCTACCTCCGAATTTTAACTAAATCGGACGGCCACTTGTCTACCTTTTCAGATAGAATGCAAATGTTGGGAACGCCTAACTATCAATAATTTAATGTTTTTTGACATGAATTCCTCATGTGGGGATTATTACTCATAAATAAAAGATGTTATTAAAGGAAAGAAAAATTTCGACACTGGCGGGGTTCGAACCCGCGACCTTCGGGTATACGCCCCCGTCGCTCTGCCAACTGAGCTACAGTGTCAGTTGGCATCCAGCGCGAAATTTCTCTATCCTTTGTTTCTTTTTTACACGTTCAAGTAGTGTTTGCGTTTCCTACCTCCGAATTTTAACTAAATCGGACGGCCACTTGTCTACCTTTTCAGATAGAATGCAAATGTTGGGAATGCCTAACTATCAATAATTTAATGTTTTTTGACATGAATTCCTCATGTGGGGATTATTACTCATAAATAAAAGATGTTATTAAAGGAAAGAAAAATTTCGACACTGGCGGGGTTCGAACCCGCGACCTTCGGGTATACGCCCCCGTCGCTCTGCCAACTGCCAGTGTCGAAATTTTTCTTTCCTTTAATAACATCTTTTATTTAAAAGATGCTGTTTAATGTCGGTTTAGGATAGCATTACCCCATTTATTTCCGTGGGTGTACGTAAGAGGTGACTTAGGGTATTGGGGTTTTAAAGGCTTTTCGGGGGATAAGGTTAGAGACCCATCACCAACAACCTTTATTTTACTATCTTTTGCACTGTTAACTTCCAAAAGTGGCTGAGGAATTTCTAATGTCTTATTCCTCACTCTGGCTACCTTTTTAGGGATTTATAGCCATGAGTAAAGAAAATATGTTTAATATTAATAAGATTAAGACATTAATTATAATCTGCTTTTCTAACTGATAAACCATACGAAAGATTTTCGGTGAAACGTGATTCGCGCCAACGTCTTTCGAGCTGGCAGTTTTCGAATTCACGTACTTTCGAGCTGTTTAAAACCCTTAAGGGGATGAATATAATAAATTCAATTTAAGCAGTATTTAAAAAAAATAAAGATGTAAATAAGTTCAAGTTTTTTGATTCAGCAATAAGAGAATCTCAATACTTAATTTAATCTCCTATTTCAACCACTTATTTGACGTGGTAAATAGAATCTTGAAACAAACCATTGTACCAAGTTTCTAGATACAGTAATTTATAATTCTCCATACAAGTACTAACTTTCATCCCCTATTTCAACCCCTTTCAGTCATTTTATAGCAATATAGTATAGCTAACATCCTTTCTCAAATATCAGTCCATCCAATAATGGATGTACCAAATGTCATAAAAATCGGCTGGGTGTTTTAGATCTGAAAGCGAAACAGACAGACGTACAGAGTTTCTGTCGCATTTATAATATTAGTATGTTTATTTTGATTTTATGCATTATGAAACGTACCCGTATGTTGAAAATTTATGTTGCCCACATTTATCGTAAAGTAACACAGGGTCTTTAGAAGAATCCAGCAAATTGGTACGGGTCCTATTTTAAGACTAAAGATTACGTATCGGTTACACGTGTAAGTTGGCACATACATTTATTTCTATACGCTATAATTTTTACCTAAAATAGCAAGAGTTGTAAAGGTCTCTATTATTTATTGTGTACTCTAGCAGTGTATTGCCGGTTTAGAATATCACTACCCCTTTCTTCCCATGGGTGTCGTAGGAGGCGAGTAAGGGTATGAGGCTTTTTTAAGTGGTTTACGGGTTATGCGGTTAGAGACCCACGATACTTTATTTCTACCGTTTTGTTCCCTATCAACTTCCAAATGTGGCTGAGGTGTTACTAGCTCTAAAGCTCTGGCTACCCCTTTTTGGAATTTATAGCCGTGAGTATGTATGTATGTATATATGTATATGTATATGTATATATATATATATATACTTATATTATAAGTATATATATATATATACTTATACTTATACTTATACTCACGGCATAAGTATAAATGAATATACATACTGTGATACATATCTGAAAATGAGTGTTTATCTATTAATGTACTCTACTGGATTGTATACAATACCAACGCTTTACACAAATACTTTTTGGTTTCAATTACAAAGAGGGTAAACAGAATTCAATAAATTAACGTCTTTTGCTGGAAAGAGACGTCCCTTCAGATTTTCACAGCAGAGAGAGAGAGTAAGAGAGAGAAAAAAGGATGTAAGAAAATATTGTGTGTATGTTTATAAATGAAGTTAGCGAGTGTTCAAGATGAAAATAGTCTTTGCCTACCCCGAAGGAAATTAATGGCATGGGTATATATATGTTTGTGTGCTAGTAGAGACTAGTAACACTTTGCACGAAACTGGGTAACCTCTCGCGTTTCGTATTCATTCATCAATGTTTTCATACATGATCTTTTTTTTCAACACACTTTGGAACGCGTGGTTTGGTTGGTATATTTTCATTATGATTATGATTAATATTATATTTTAACAGCCGTGCTGTGCTGTGCAGTTCTGCTGTGTAGTGTCGGCTTAGAATAGCACTACCCCATTTCTTCCGGTGGGTGTACGTAAAAGGCGACTAACGGTATTGGGGCTTTTAAGGGATTTTTGGGCGATGCGGTTGGAGACCCACCACCAAGAACCTTTATTTCACCATCTATTCCCCACGCACCTTCCAAAAGTGGCTGAGGAATTTCTAATTCCTTAGCTCTGGCTACCCCTTTCTTGGGATTTATAGCCGTGAATATATGTATGTATGTATGTATGTAACAGCCGTGATAGCTCAGTGGGTAGAACGTCGCTTTTCGTGCAGATGATGTGGGTTCAAACCCCGAGTCGGGTAAACACTATTTTGTCTTTTCTAAAGTCATATGTGTGGTTAATTTATCTTGGTTGTTAACGGTGAGGGAAAACATCGTGAGGAAACCCACATGACTAAGTTGTACTTTGTCATGTGACAGTGTATACATACAAAACGGCGATAGGCAGGCAATTAACATCAGGTAACAATGTCACGTAATATTCAGAAGTATTAGTACCTCTGCCAACCCCCTCGGAGACATACGGCGTGAACGTTTGTGTTTGAGATGATTTATATATTTAATGGCAGTTTTTACGTAAGTTCATCCACTCGGTGCACGGCATCAACGGCATGTCAAGATGAAGGTCAACGTGGCTTGTAAGACCGGTTGGTGTGCAGATCTTTTTATTTGCTGTCAAATTAAATATAACTTGGTTTTTTTTTGTACTTCATCCACAATTTTATAAACATTTTAAAAGACCTTATATTACTATTTTTTTTATAGCTTGCTAGCTGCTAGACTTTTCTTGCCTATGACTGAAGTTATGTTATACAAAACATGAATTAGAATTTTATTGGAAGGTCTTTTAGCTGATAGAAATTTAGTATCTATAGTGATGGGTCTTCAATAGCCTCTTACGACACCCGTGGGAAGAAAGGGGTAGCGACATTCTAAACCGGCACTACACGGCAGTTCATTTGAATCAATTTGAAAACTAATAAAGATCATTTAGATTTAAAATTAATGTGCGAGAAGTTCGCTTATAGTTACAATTATTCATGCCACGTTAATCATTAGATGAGCGAGGAATTATTAATTGTAACTTATTAAATTTCATAAATCTTTTTGTGTACATCATTTTTTCAGTAATATTAGATGTATTTTAGATAGTAAATTATCGCAGAAGAACACAATACATACATATACTCACGTACTCGTCAGAGCTACAGAATCCGAAAATTAATCAGCCATTTTTGAAAGTTAAATGGGGAAATAACTGTAAAAAAAAATCTGGTGATGGATCTCCAACCGCATCGCCCAAAAATTACTTAAAAGGCTCCGATACCATTAGTCGCCTCTTAACTTCACCCATGGCAAGAAATGGGGTGGTGCTATTCTAAGCCGACACTCCACAGAAACCTGTGTAATGATAAACAAAAAGACACAGTGATAGTAAGCTGTTTTCTAGCCTGAATTCAGTGCAATAAAAGTCACGTCATGAGCAAAATATAATTTAAAAAAATACGTAACAACTTTATATATTACGATTACAATAAATGTTACAAAACTGACCTTCATCTCTAACAGCCCTAATAGCAGAAAAATAGTATTGTCTATCTATTAATGTTTCAAAATATTTGCAAAACATTATCAATCAACGAGTAATTAATTACAGACAATGGTTCATTCATAAAAGTTTACTAATGATTGTATCGGTACAATAAATATAATTAGCGAACGTTCACGCCGTATATCCCCGAAAGGGTTGGCAGAGGTACTAATACTTCTAAACACCACTTGACATTCTCACCTGGTGTTCGGAGTACCCACGTTTTGCTTGGACAGTGTACTCACGTGATAGGGGGCAGGCCTATCGCTGTTTTGTACGAATACACTGTCACATGACAAAGTACAATGTAGCCATGTGGGTTTCCTCACGATGTTTTCCCCCACCGTTAACAACCATGACAAATGTGACTTATGTATTACTTTAACCACACATATGACTTCAGAAAAGACAAATTGGTGCAGGTCTGTCTAGGGATTTGAACTCTCATCGTCTGCACGATAAGCGGTATTCTACCCACTGAGCTATCACGGTTGCACAATAAATATATCTCCTTACCAACGTACACAAAGGTACGTACTACGTATCGCAAATCATCATTCATTCTCGCAATCTTAGCAATGAGACTCACACTTACCGTCCATTAAAAATGACCGTATAAAAACCAGGCACAAATAATTATCTGGTAGTCCGACAGCAAACGTCAACGGCCATGGTATCTGAACATAGATAAAAATATTTTCATGTGCGATAAAACAAAAACAATGTGTGTATTCATAAACATTGTCGTGTGCCAGTTCTTTATCTTCACTCTCGCCGCTAGTTTAAATTTGGAACAGTACTTAGTTAAAAGAAATAAACTAATAAAGTACGAAATAGATGCGTCAGTTGGCGGGAATATCACACTGAACCCAGAAGAAAAAAAAGTAAACGAATTGCTTCTTAAACTCAAAAACGAGACACTGAACAAGGTTTTTGAAAATCCAAGCAGATTTAGACTCCGGAAAAATTTTGATGCAGTAAAAAATGAAATACAAAATTCTACCATTTATAAAGTTTTAAAATTTATGCCTAAAGGAGCTTTATTGCATATTCATAGCAGTTTTATTATGGATGCAGAGTATTTATTGAAGCTGACATATTACGATGATTTGTTTGTATGCTTTTATTCAGATGAATTGAAATTTCTATTCTCAGCTGATGCGCCCCAGCGACCTTGTTTAAGTGGGTGGCATCGACTTCGCGATAGACGACAACAATATAACAATGTGAATGATTTCGATAGATATCTCAAGAGCAAGTTCAGCTTGTACTACGATGAATCGGAAGACATTAATACAATTTGGAATCGTTTTGAGCGAATACACGATACAAAATCGGGTCTGTTGTCTTATAAACCAGTCTTTGAACAGTATTTCTATGATTCCCTCAAAAAGATTTACGATGACAATATTTTCTATGTGGAAATTAGGACAGGCTTAAAGAACTTGTATGATTTGAATGGCACTAGGTATGACTCAATGGCAGTGTTACAACTTTATAAACAAATTACGGAACGATTTAAAAATAACTATCCAGATTTTATTGGTGCTAAAATTATTTACTCAAAGTATCGGAAAATTAATACGGATTCTATGAAACAATTCATAGACACAGCTATACGATTAAAGGAAAAATATCCAGATATACTTGCTGGTATAGATCTGGTAGGACAAGAAGACTTGGGGAAACCATTACTAGATTACGTCCCATACCTTCATGCAGTGAAGGACAAATTAAATTTTTACTTTCACGCTGGCGAAACGAATTGGTATGGAATGCCAACAGACGAAAACTTGGTTGATGCTATTATGCTGGGTACAAAACGGATCGGTCATGGCTATGCTTTGATGAAGCACCCACGACTTCTAGAGGCAGTAAGAAATAGAGACATTGCTATAGAAGTTAATGTTGTATCGAACAAAGTGCTAGGGTTAGTGAGTGATATAAGGAACCATCCGCTCTCTCTGTATTTGGCTCTTGGACTTCCTGTGGTGATATCGAGTGATGACCCTGGCGTGTGGGGCGCTGCACCACTTACAGACGATTTCTATACCGTATTCATGGGAGTTTCTAGTAAGCATTCTGATCTACAGTTGTTAAAGCAATTGGCATTAAATTCGATTAAATATAGTGCTATGAATGATTTGATGAAACAAACCGCGCTTGATTTGTTTGAAGACAAGTGGAGGAACTTTACATTTCATGTATTGAAAACATTAGTTTGATTGTGATAGATAAATAATATTAATAAGAGAATTGTACAAAATGTAGTTTTAGTTTAGTTTATATATAAAATAATGCAAAACTTTTTGTTGAATTTGTTGTATTTTAAATTATTTTGAATGCATGAACTTTATATTTTATTGTGAAGAATGTGGTCTGAGATTTTAAGTTGCATGGATTCGAGTCCTGAATCGAGCTGAAACTCCACGCCACGCCGCCATTTCTAAACTCATATGTTCGTTTAAAATTTAATTAATGGGAGGGAAACAACGAGAAGTAACCCGAATGACGATCTTTTATTTAGACATAATTATGGCATTTCACTTCACCTGCTAATATACTAACGGAATATATTCCTAAAACGGGGTAGCCAGATCAATTTAATCAACATTTTCTCAGCCACTTTTGGGAATTCAAGGTTGTAAATATATAACATAACATAAACATAAACGTTCACGCCGAATATCCCCGAAGGGGTTGGCAGAGGTACTAATACTTCTGAACATCACGTGACTTTGTCACCTGGTGTTCAGAGTACCCACGTTTTGCATGGACAGTGTACTCACGTGATAGGGGGCAGGCCTATCGCCGTTTTGTACGAATACACTGTCACATGACTAAGTACAACTCAGCCATGTGGGTTTCCTCACGATGTTTTCCCTCACCGTTAACAACCATGATAAATTAACCACACATATGTCTTTAGAAAAGACAAATTGGTGTAGGCCCGACCCAGGATTCGAACACTAGTCGCTTGCACGATAACCAAGTGTTCTACCCACTGGGCTATCACGGTTGTAAATATATATATACATCACAATGCTCTCATCAGAGATTGACTTTTAATTACATCGCTCTTATAATATTTAGTATATCTGCCACCCCTCGAAGAAAATATGGTGACCATATTTTTGTCAACCCTTGATTCAGTGGTTCAGACAAAAATTATCATGATAATAACATTATCATCTCTGAAAATGGTTTTTCAAATAATATAATTATATTGAAGTGTCAATTACGAGTATATGCTTTGTATTGCCGGCTTAGAATGTCTCTACCCCTTTCAACCCACGGGTGTCGTTAGAGAAGACTAAGGGTATGGGATTTTTTAAGTGGCTTTTGGGCGATGCGGTTGAAGACCCATCACATACATACATATACTCACGGCTCTAAATCCCTTGAAGGGGTAGCCAGAGCTAGGGAATGAGACATTCCTCAGCCACCTTTGGAAGTTGCGTGGGGAAAAGATGGTGAAATAAAGGTTGTTGGTGATGGGTCTCCAACCGCATCGCCCAAAAATCCCTTAAAAGCCCCAACACCGTTAGTCGCCTCTTACGTACACCCACCGGAAGAAATGGGGTAGTGCTATTCTAAGCCGACACTACACAGCAAACCATCACATCACCAACGATAATTTATTTCTACCATCTTGTACTGTATCAACTACCAAATGTGACTGAGGAGTTTCTAGCTCTGAAGTTTGTGGGATTTACGGACGTGAGTGTATGTATGAATGTATATTGTATGTGATAACCGTGATAGCCCAGTGGGTAGAACACTCGGTTATCGTGCAAACGACTAGTGTTCAAATCCTGGGTCGGGCCTACACCAATTTGTCTTTTCTAAAGACATATGTGTGGTTAATTTATCATGGTTGTTAACGGTGAGGGAAAACATCGTGAGGAAACCCACATGGCTGAGTTGTACTTAGTCATGTGACAGTATATTCGTACAAAACGGCGATAGGCCTGCCCCCTATCACGTGAGTACACTGTCCATGCAAAACGTGGGTACTCTGAACACCAGGTGACAAAGTCACGTGATGTTCAGAACTATTAGTACCTCTGCCAACCCCTTCGGGGATATTCGGCGTGAACGTTTATGTTATGTTATGTTATGTATATTGTATGTATGCATTGAAGTCGTCTTTGGCACAAACTTTTTGTAGAATATTAAAAAAGTAATTTAGCAAAAACTTGTTCAATATTTATGGCGCCTCGTGGCTGTTGTATTTTTCATTTTTCTTATTAAAGGTAGTCAGTGTAGGTCAATACTTTACCACTTAAGTGGCGAAAGTAATTGCAGACGCTTAGATTGAACTAGAGCAATATTAGGTAGAAAAAAATTGGAACAATTCAAATGCAAAGTCAAATCTTTATGTAAGAAACGTATACTACTCATCATTCACGTAAAGGCTTGGCATAAGTACTATTTGCTATTACATTTTTAGTGTTCACATTTGTAAAATATCAATTAAAGTCACATCTATAAATCACAAAAAGGGGGGGGGGTACCTAGAACTTCATTTTGTAGGTTTTATGTAAGAAATTCATCAGGTATTTTTCGAAGTTCAGTAAGGATTTCTTTTAAACATATATTATGTATGTCACTATTTAGGTGACTAACATCCTATATTATCCTGAGGTATTAAATACGACTATCGCGGGAAAAAGGTTGCTGATATTTTAAATCGATTACAGCTTTGTTTGTTAAATAATTTATTCCCGTCTTTTCTCATATGTGGCACTTTAGAGTTTTAGCCAAATATCAAAAAGCTTTTATTATTACATATAAATTGTGTATAATGAGGAGTTGTTAGTATAATCCAAAAGGAATATTTTATTTTCTTCTTTTTAGAGCATTTAAATAAAAGCTTTTTCTTAAAAAAATTTTTTGCTTAATTTTTTTTATTTTCTTCTTTTTAGAGCGTTTAAATAAAAGCTTTTTCTTAAAAAGTTTTTTTACTAAAAATTTTTTGATAACCATATTGTAGTAGTAGACTAAAGGTAACTATTCCGCCATCCTGCATGGTCCGCCATATTGGATTCAGAATGACGTCATATTCTTTTTCTAGTCACTCTTAACAAGCCCTTTCATTTAATACCCATATTGTAGAAGTAGACTAAAGGTAACTATTCCGCCATCCTGCATGGTCCGCCATATTGGATTCAGAATGACGTCATATTCTTTTTCTAGTCACTCTTAACAAGCCCTTTCATTTGATACCCATATTGTATAAGCGGATTAAATATAACTGTTCTGACATCTTGTATGATCCGATTTAGAATGACGTCACATATCTTATCATATATTGTCATCCAAACAAAATGCGTCCACAAAATTTCAGCACAAACGGTTGAATATATCTACTTCAAAATTGAGTTCAAAGATGTCACCCGAACACACAAATATACATACATTGCAAGTTAAATAAAAGCTTTTAATAAAAGTGGCGATCGATAGTCTCTGCCTACCCCAATGGGCACCAATTGCGTTGGTATATGTATGTTTGTATGCTTTTTTTGTCGAACTTGCAATATATACCTCAATTATCTTCGAGATTCGCGTTGCAACTTGAATATTGCCAGTATTTCATTATTACATACATACATACATATACTCACGGCTATAATTCCCTAGAAGGGGTAACCAGAGCTAAGGAATTATAAATTCCTCAGCCACTTTTGGAAGTTGAGTGGGGAAAAGATCGTAAAATAAAGGTTTTTGGTGATGGGTCTCCAACCGCATCGCCCAAAAATCCAATAAAAAGCCCCAATACCCTTAGTCGCCTCTTACGACACCCGTGGGTAGAAAGGGGTAGCGACATTCTAAGCCGGCACTACACGGCATTATATATATTTCATTATTATTTTTTGCAAAAGCTATTGCTTCTCATTTTACAATGTTATTGTTCAAGCGACAGTGTCAACACAAAGAGTATCAACGTAATACAGATATAAAAGTACTGAACCTTTAAAGATTTTTGAAATCAAAGTAATCGAGTAAACTAGTTTAATTTATTTTATGCAATGATGATAGGCCATCTTCTTACAAGACGATAAAACTATTGTGCCGGAAGCCAGACAAAGGATGCTTTGAGCACAGTTGTTTTAACTTAACAATATTACATTGAGCTTAAATATAGGTTCTACGAGCATATCAATAATGATGAGCATATATTGGCACATCATTATTCAAAGATTAATATTCAATATAGATATGTATTTTGTATGGAATTATTATTTATTTTCGACAATTGGTTGATCAGTTTTGGCACCAGGATTATCCTGTCGAACGTCTTCGGTAGCATACATACATCGTCCTGCAGCAATCAATAATAGATTTAGAGGAGCCCTTACCACCGTCAACTTATCAGCAATCCTGGAGCCATCAGGTTTGCTGCGGGGCACTGGTATAAGATCAGACGATATTTTATAGATACCATGAATAAACTCAAACGTTCACGACGTATATCGCCGAGATAGTTGCCAGAGGTACTATTGCTTCTGAACATCATGTGACATTGTCACCTGTTCAGAGTACCAAGTTTGCTTGGGCAGTGTACTCTCGTGAAAGGGGCAGGCCAGGCCTATTGCCGTTTTTTGTACGAATACACTGTCACATGACTTAGTAAAACTCAGCCATGTGAGTTCACACCGTTAACAGCCAAGATAAATTATCTACTCTGTATCATCTGAAACATGGCTTCTACTCAAGCACCTCTGAGGCTCAATGGGTATTTAAGTTTCACGACTACTTTAGCCAGATACTTTTATTAAATCTAATGGTTAATTATACACAAGATAAATTTATCTCAACAAAGATCTATAGCGATACTAATGAAGGAAGATTTCAGTTTTACACTTTACAAATTGTTTTAGTTCTGGCATCGGCGCGGCAACCGTAGTAAGTCTGGAATTGAAGTTTTGAATAAAAGTAGAAATTATCTAATTATTTATTTGCCATGTAGATGTTTCCCTCAACGTTAATCACCTCTATAAATTAATATAGTTTTAGCACCGACTCAGGACTTGAATTAACGTTCTTGTTTAAATGCTGGAAAGCTAAATAAAAAATATGCACAAAAAAATGCTACTGAGTTTCCAACCCAGAAAAGAGTAAGAAAAAGAGTTTTCTATTTTATTATATTCGAACGCACGACGAACTACAAAGCAAAATGTTCGACATAAATTGTGAATAGAACTCTTACACCGTTTCTCCAAGAGCTATCCAATACTTACATACACTCATACATACATAGACTGCCAAAATCACAACCCTTCTTTTCGGCTTTGGCGAAGTCAAGTAAAAGTCTAGGAGGAAGAGGTAAATGTAATCTCGCAACACTGCTTGTAGATTAATTATTCGTAGAATAAGTAAGTAATAAGATACAAACATACATACATATACTCACGATTTTAAATCCCTAGAAGGGGTAGCCAAAGCTTACGAATTAGAATTTCCTCAGCCACTCTTGGAAGTTAAGTGCGGAAAAGATGGTAAAATAAAGGTTGTTGATGATGGGTGTCCAACCGCATCGCCCAATAATTCATCATAAAGCCCCAGTACCCTAAGTCGCCTCTTATGTACACTTACGGGTAGAAACGGGGTAGTGCTATTCTAAGCCGACACTACACACCTGGATACATACCAGCAACAAAACAAAATGTTCCAAATCCATACTAATATTATAAATCGGAAAGTGAGTTTGTTTGTTTGTTTATTTGTGCTTCTTTCACGCCGCAACTACCGAACCGATTGCTTTGAAATTTTGCAGACATATAGTTAGAAGTCCAAATTAAATTATAAAGTACTTAAACCGGAATCACTAATGGATTTTAGCAGCGAAATCTTCAACCTTTCAGCTGAAACCTTATAAAAGAGCGCGGCGTTGTTTGCATGTTTAACAATAAATGGCGCTGTCGGTACTTTCTACATCGCGGTATGATTTCTTCTTTATTGGAGTATATAAACCCAAATTATATTACATTAATGATACAGGCATTGATTCCGACATATTTTGGTATTTGTAACTTGAAATTATAATAATAGATCTGAGATCATCGTTATTCGTTACTTGCATTTTACGAGTCATTTACTTAGTTGTAGTTGCAGTTGACTGTTGCTCGCTTTCTTTGGTGTCCTTAATTCCTTTCCACTATTGTATTATATTGAAGTATTTAATAGATTTTAGGTTTTTCGCAGTAGGCTGAATAATAGTTAGGTTAGTTTAGTGCGCTTTGTTCGTCGTTTAGATTTTTATAGTTTAGTTAGGGATATTTTTTGGTTCCTACTATTTTAGATTGAATTGTGTATTTTAAAGATTTCAGGTTTTAAGCAGTATTTGAATAATTGTTAGGTTAGGTTCGTCGCTTTGTTGGTCGTTTAGATTTTTATAGTTTACTCATATTTACGCAATGCCTCGCAAACGTAAATCTAATTTATCGAGCACCTCATATAAAGCTTGGGCAATGAAAATTGCGCGATCTCAGGAATCGTCTCTCCATGCTGAATTAAGAAACATAAAACTTGGTGCGATTGAATTTATGATATTCATCTATCAATCAATTATCTAAATTCTATAAAAGGGTAGCCATAGCTTCAGAGATAGTAATTCTTCATCCACTTTTGGAAATAGATTAGTTAAATAAAGGTTAAGGAAAGGTTAGGGAAAAGTTAGTTAAATAAAGATTTTAGTGATGGCTCACCAACTTCATCTCATCGCCCAACAATCACTTAAAAAGGGTCAATGTCCTTTATATCCTTTACAACGCCCGCGGGAACATAAATGATTATAAAAAATAGAAGTTAAGATAGTGTTTTGGTATTTTGAATGTAAACCGGATGCAAAAAATGAAGTCCACGCGGACGAAGTCGCGGGAAAAAAGCTAGTAAATGTATAAAACGCTTGCGCCGTTTTCACCCAGCGCCATCCAATTACTAGAGGAGTGATATCGCAATGGTGCGCAACTGTGAATGTTGACGCCGAATGCGTCGCATGTCGCGTCCGGCTGTAAGACGCCTTCAGATCACTTCGTCACGCACACCCATTAACGTTTGTTACGCTACGCACTTCAAGATTTTTGTGGCTGCTTTTTAGGTTATTTATAAAAATCGGGATTAACCAACGAAAATTTTAAGCATAGTCCCGATTTTTATAAATAATGTGTTCACATCGAAAGTGTTTAAAAAGTATTTTTTAAAGTAAACACCCTCCGAGGTTCAGTGGTGCAGCGTTTTGTTCAAAATACGGAGGTCTCGGGTTAGATAATCGGGAGGTAACCTGAAATATTTCATGTGTAAAATTTAATCAATTTGGGAGAATGTAGCAAGCCTGAAATCTTTGCTACTATCACGGTAGTAGTCATTTGCCTGTCACCCGCACTAAGTTAGCGTGGTTGACTATGGCCAAATTAACCCATATTATAGAGTAAGCTTAAAGCCCTCGGTGGGGACATATATGAGCTGTGATGATTAAGTGAATGTAATGACTCTGAATAGGCTATTTGACTGTAATAAAAATATTCATTACTTTTGTTTCATTAGTCTTTATATTTCTTTTTTGGAGCAATATGTAATAATGCGAGATACAACTATTCCATTATTTCACTAAAATCCGTCTTCTAAAAAAAGTATTTTTGATGCAACTGTCATGTGACTAAAAACGACCGTGATTGGCTATTTCTTTAATGCGGAATTGACGTCATTTGTGCTACTGCCGCCATATTACTTAAAGTCGCGTTTTCGCGGCACATTTGAATATTGAAAGAAAGAAAGAAAGAAAGAAATTTTGTTAGGGCTCCTTATAAACAAATTAACACCGTAAGATAGTTTTCAAAACTTAGTCAAATAGCCTATTCTCAAACGGCTTGAGGGCTTTATTAGGGACATTCTCTATTTGATGTAAATGTGTCCTCCGTGGTCTTCCTCTTATATCATTAGTCATTACCATCCACATTGGCTCTATACATGCCTTTCATCAATTCAACTTCATCTGTTCTCTTTATAAGCTCAAACCATCTTATAATTAACCAGGCGTTAAATCAACAGATGTTGAATGTATACCACATTGTAACATCAATTCAAATATCCAGTATAATTTGGCTTTAAAACTCAATGTGTTTTTATTTTCACGCATCTCTGTTAATGGAGCCAGCGTAACTAATTACGCATGTGTCTGAAACCGCCCTGAACATAAATTTTGGTCGCGCAATTATATAGATACGACTAATTTATTTTAATGGATAGATAGTCGTCACTTCTAAAATAGCAACACTGAGATTTTAAATTAAGATTAAATGATATTGTTTTATCTTTTTATGACTGAAAGTTTGTTTTTTAAGGAAATAAAGTCAAAAAATATTCTTTGCAAAAAAAGCAGTTGTTTTCGCAAATGTATTGGTAGAAATAATAAATAAATTTATTGAAAAAAATATAAGGATTTTTTTCAGGACTCGGTCTCGAGTGTCTTGGAATTGAGACTGAGTTAAGGTAAGCAGTTTAAAAATACAGTAAAAACTAATAATATGAAATTTATTCATTTTTACCAGATTTGTTTAAATCAAAATCCAAATCCATTTAAGCCGTGTAGTGCCGGCTTAGAATGTCACTACCCCTTACTACCCACGACGCCCACGGTGGTGTCGTAAAAGGCGACAAAGGGTATGGTGCTTTTTAAAGTGGTTTTTGGCGATTCGGTTGGAGACCTATCACCAACGATACTTTATTTCTACCATCTTTTCCCCTATCAATTTCCAAATGTGGCTGAGGAGTTTCTAGCTCTAAAGCTCTGGGTACCCCTTTTTGGGTTTTATGTCCGTGAGTATGTATGTTTATATTTTATTTAAATCGTTACTTCAGCTAGTAGATTAATATTAGAACATTATTTATGAATAATACTCTCTTCTATTGCTCTATTCTCTAATATTGCCGTGTAGTGTCGGCTTCGAATAGCATTACCCCGTTTCTACCGATGGGTGTACGTAAGAGGCGACTAACGGTATTCGGGCTTTTAAGGGATTTTTGGGCGATGCGGTTGGAGACCCATCACCAACAACCTTTACTTTACCATCCTTACCCCACTCAATTTTCCAAAGCTGGCTGAGGAATTTCTAATTCCTAAGCTCTGGCTACCCCTTCTAGGGATTTATAGCCGTGAGTATATGTATGTATGTATGTACTCTCTTTTATCAGCTAACGGACCAACCATACCACTGTGATTCCAATCAACTACAATGAAAACTATTACCATTATACAATTGGAAATATCTGTGACCACATATTTTTATTGCAATTAATTTATGACCGATTGATCAAGAATACGAGTATCTCTCAGTTGACTTTTAATGTACCTTTATACAAAGTACATAGGTATACCCACGGTCATAAATCCCAAAAAGGGGTAACCAGCACGTCAGAGCTAGAAACTCCTCAGCCACATTAGGAAGTTTTCATCCCAAAGTGACTTTTAACCCGACTATTAAACAATTTACATCTATTTACACACATTTGTACACTTAACTTAAAAGTGAAAAATAATCTACATCTTTTGCCGTGTAGTGCCGGCTTAGAATGTCGCTACCCCTTTCTACCCACGGGCGTCGTAAGAGGCGACTAAGGGTGTTGGGAATTTTTATTGGATTTTTGGGCGATGCGGTTGTAGAACCATCACCAAAAACCTTTATTATACCGCCTTTTCTCCATTCAACTTCCAAAATTGGCTGAGGAATTAATAATTCCTTGGCTCTGGCTACCCCTTCTAGGGAATTATAGCCGTGAGTATATGTATGTATGTATATATGTAATCTATACTTATAATAAATCTGTAGGGAGGTCAATTCTGTACATGAAATATATTTTCAAAATAACTATCAGGGGGTGGTTGATTAGGGATCGATACTGATGCCAAAAAAGCAATCAGTAAAATTTTTGTCTGTCTGTCTGTCTGTCGGTTTGTATGTTACTTATGGAAACAAAAACTACTCGACGGATTTTAACGAAACTTGGTAAAATCATTTTCATACTCCTGGGCAGGTTATAGTATACTTTTCAGCAGAGTAGGGAATTTTGGGAAATTTTGGGAAAACGGAAAAATTACGGAAATATTCTACATAAAATTGTCTAAAAAAATTTCCGCAACAGCATATGTCTATCTTTTATGGTTGACTCACAACAACACGTGTAACTCCTGATAGCTTAGCAGTTCCGAGCATTCTGATTATATTTGTTTTCTCTTACGTTTATAATACTCTCAATCACATAGTAATCGCTATATAGAAACACCAAAATTATACATGAAACATAATAGTCGCACGCGATCAAATCCAAATCCTTACTAATTTACATATTACATACTAGATGGCGCCAGTAGTTGCATCAATTAAAACCTAAAAATTAGCTTAATTTCGGAGATACTGATCTGAACCGTTCATAAAAGCGCTTTCAAAATCACAAAGTTACACTATATTCAGACATGAGTGCTGTAAGTGGTAATAAAGGCGCTAATTTCATAACGCTTGAGCAGTGGTTGAGGAAACCTCCGACATTTTTAAAACTACGCTACCCGTGCGAAGCGGGGCCGATCCACTAGTACATTAATATATTTGTTCATTTTTGCTCTATGTTAAAAGTTCGGAGCCACGTGGTCAGTAAATATCAAATTCAAACGTTCACGCCATATATCCCCGAAGGGATTGGCAGAGGTACCAATACTTATCAACATATTGACACCTGGTGTTTAGAGCACCAACGCGCAACGTCTAGCTTAGACAGTGTACTTACGTGATATGGAGCAGACCTATCGCCGTTTGCTACGAATACACTTTCAGATGTCTAAGTATAAATTTTAGAAAAGACAATTGGGTGTAGGATCGACCTGTGATTTGAACCCTCACCGTCTGCACGTTAAGCGATGTTCTTCCCCATGAGCTATCACGTTTGCCAGTTATTAGTAAATATCAATGACCTAAAATCAACAAAAACCCTTAAAATGAAATATGTAAACATATTAAATCTAAATAGCATCGTGAATCTCCGACATAATTAATTTAACTTACTTAATTTCATCTGTATAAATTATCCATATTACAACTAATGTATAATTGTTTTGTTTTCAATAGTTATTTTAATTTGCAGAATTAACCATTGGTAGAAACTTTATAGGTCAAGAACTTCTCTGTATTTTTGTCTTATTTGAAATATTGTGTACCGTTTGTTTCTTAAATAAATAAATAAATAAAAAAAACAGCGCCTAAACTTTATTCTTGGCGCCATTTTCAATTTTCGTGGCTATTATACTAGAATTGTTTTTAAGATTTGTAATGTTTTAAAAAGAAATATTTAAGAAAAATAAACTTAATTGTACCAGCATTCTGTTCCATTGCAAAATAACAATCCATAACTAATTGAAAAAGTAAAATTAGTTAAATATTCTTGCACTCTCATACTTTGTGTAATTAGATACGCTGCTATCGCCTTTTACCTAAACATCAAAGTAAGTGAGTGTCACACTCAAACACTAATAAAATATTATGTTTACCATTCTTTTCTACAGTTAATTTAACATAACATAACATAAACGTTCACGCCGAATATCCCCGAAGGGGTTGGCAGAGGTACTAATACTTCTGAACATCACGTGACTTTGTCACCTGGTGTTCAGAGTACCCACGTTTTGCATGGACAGTGTACTCACGTGATGGGGGGCAGGCCTATCGCCGCGCCGTTTTGTACAAACACACTGTCACATGACTAAATACAAACTCAGCCATGTGGGTTTCCTCACGATGTTGTCCCTCACCGTTAACAACCATGATCAATTAACCACACATATGACTTTAGAAAAGACAAATTTGTGTAGGCCCGACCCAGGATTGGAACTCACGCCCTTCTGTTTTCGGGCGGGTGTTCTATCCACTGGACTATCATGTCGTCTAAACATACATACATGCATATACTCACGGCTATAAATCCCTAGAAAGGGTAGCCAGAGCTAAGGAATTAGAATTTCTTCAGCCACTTTTGGAAATGTGAGTAAAAGTAAAAGAAAAGGTTGTTGCTGTGTAGTGTTGGCTTAGAATAGCACTACCCCATTTCTTCCGGTGGATGTACGTAAGAGGCGATTAACGGTAATGGGGCTTTTAAGGGATTTTTGGGCGATGCGGTTGGAGACCCAACACCAACAACCTTTTCTTTTATCATCTTTTCCCCAATTTATTTAAATTTACCGTAATTCCAAATTGACGATGATTGAATATATTAACATACTCGTACATAACAGCCGTGATAGCTCAGTGTGTATAACACCGCTCTTCGTGCAGACAGTGCGGGTTTAAATCCTGGGTTGGGCCAATACCATTTTGTCTCTTTCTGAAGTTATATGTGTTTTTTGTTCATCATAGTTGTTAACGGTTAGGAAAAACATCGTGAGGAAACCCACATGGCTAAGTTGTACTTTGTCATGTGACAGCGTATTTATTCAAAACGGCGATAGGCCTCCCCTATAACTTGAATACCCTGTTACTGACTAAAATGTCACATAATGTAAGAAGTATATATTAATACCTTGCCGTGTAGTGCCGGCTTAGAATATCACTACCCCTTTCTACCCGAGGGTGTCGTATGAGGCGACTAAAGGTGTGGGGCTTTCTAAGTTGTTTTTGGGAGATGCGGTTGGAGACCCATCACCAACGATACTTTATTTTTTCCATCTTCTCCCCTATTAACTTCCAAATGCGGCTGAGGAGTTTCTAGCTCTGAAGCTCTGGCTACCCCTTTTTGGGATTTACGGCCGTGAGTATATGTATGTATGTATGTATTAATACCTCTGCCACTTTTTTGGAGATATTTACGGGAAAGTTTGGAGGAGTTTTGTAATTGGAGTGACAAATGATCATTATGCTACCTTAAGTGATGCAGTGTAATGCCAGCTTAGAATGTCACTACCCCTTTCTCCCCAAGGGTGACGTAAGAGGCGTTTAAGGTTATGAGGCTTATTTAAGTGGTTTTTGGGTTGATGTTGTTGGAGAACCATCAATCACCAAAGATACTTTATTTCTACCATGCCGTACGTACGTATGATAATTAAAAAAATTACAATATAAAAATTGTATTCATTTATTTACCCTATTCGAAGTAACAATACCAATCTACACTCCCGATCGATATATTTTAATTTAAACGTTTTTATCCATTCATTACTAACAGATATAGTTTCACATAATTTTAATGTTTTTGACATAAAAACCTCATGTTGGGATTATTACTAATAAATAAAAGATAAATAAAGGAAAGAAAAATTTCGTGAAAATTATGTGATAGTTAGGTGTTCTCAACATTTGCATTCTATCTGAAAAAGAAGACAAGTAGCCTTCCGAATTTGTAAAAAATTCGGAAGTAGGGAACGGAAACACTACTTAAAAAGTGTAAAACAAACAAAGGCGAGATGAATTTTGCACTGGAAGCCATTGACACTGTAGCTTAATTGGCAGAGCGACGGGGGCGTATACCCGAGGTCACGGGTTCGAACCCCGCCGGTGTCAAATTTTTTCTTTCCTTTATTTATCTTTTATTTATTAGATACAGTTTCATTGCATCTATTATTTCAATCATATCCCAATAATAGACAAAAAAGTTAACAATATTTTGTCCAGTTGGCTAAATTATATCCCGTTGAAGATCTTTAAGTTTAACAATTTTAATCTTCCTCAAGCGAATGCAAATCTTTAACTATATTATCAATAAACCTTGTCCAGCGGATTTCAAATTCATGTACCAACTTATCTTTATTCGCCGCTGAGCTGTAATACAACGAATTCAGAGCCAATTTCTTCAATAGTTTCAAATCAGCGTGTCGACTTGCTACTCCTACGAAGGTCACGTAAAAATCATGAGACAGAGGATCAGCTCCCCATAAACCAGGATCATCACTAGATATCACCACTGGAAAGTCATTCGCCAAAAATATCGCCAACGGATGATTCCTTACATCATCGACTAGTTTTAAAACACTATTTGATATGACATTCACTTCTATACCGATATTCCTTTTCTTCACTTCTTCTAATAGTGCCGGGTGCTTAACTAACCCGAATGCATGACCTATTCTTTTTGTGCCCAAAAGAATAACATCAAACAGATTTTCGTCGCTTTGCAAACCGTACCAATTCGTTTCCCCAGCATGAAAAAAGAAATCTAATTTTTCTGCTGCTTCTGCCAATAAATCGAGGTAAAATTCAGTTGGAAATCCCAAATCTTCTTGTCCAACTAAATCGAATCCAGCAAAGAAATGTGGTAACTCATTTTTTATCGTCGTTGCTGTTTTTATGTATTTCTTCATTGTTTTATGATCGACGGTTCGCAATGGAGCATAAATAAGTTTTGCTCCGAGAAAATCAGGATTTTCACGTTTAAAATCTTTATATACTTGATAGTAAGTTTTTGCGGTCTCAACGGAATCATACATATTTCCATTCAAGTCATACAATGGAGGAAGGACACTTCTTATTTCTAAATACATGATGTTGTCGTTTTTTAATGCTCTAAGAGTATCGAAAAAGTACTGCTCCCATATAGGTTTATAGCTAAATAATGGGCCTGTTCTTATAAAAAAATCTGCAAATTTACCCCAAACCTTGTTGATGTCCGTATATTCTTTACCGGGATCATCAGTTATAATACTGAAATGTTTCTTTAAATCCTCATCAAACTTTTTCACGTTGCCAGAAGAAAATCTGGCTTCTTTCATTAGTTGCCATTTCGATGGGCATTGTATTTCAGGAGTTTTATTTGAGAATAGCATCATAATGTCGTCACAAGTAAAGCACACAAACAAATCGTCCCAATATGTTAACGTAAGTACATAATCGGCACTAAGAAATCCTGTATCATGGCCATGTAAAAGACCTCCTTTGGGCATATCCTTAATTATTTGAAAGAGTTTAGTTTTCTTCACTTCGTCTTTGTATTTAAAGAAATGTTTGGATACATTAAAAAGTTCGGGATGTAAATACCCGTCATCACAAGTTTGTATTTTCAAATCCATTATAAAATTATTTGCTATTACTTCATTATCACTAAGAAGAATATCTGATCCCAGCATGGATTTACTTTCTATATCAAGCAGTCTTCTTTTCTCCGCACGGATAAAGTCTACATCGTTGGATATCACTGTCGCACTTATTAATAACACTAAAAATACAGTTAACTTGACCATCTTCAATACTGTCTATCATTAACCTAAATCACAATTAAATAAAGACAGATAAACGTTGATGTCAATACAGTTGTGAAACAACTATTTTATGGAATCACATTTTCGACTTGCAATATTTTTGCAACTAAACAAAACAGTCCACTTCTATTCGAATTCCTTTGTGGGAATAACGATGACTACAAAATATAACCCAACAAATAATTCGTGTTCTTATCGGATAGTAATATTTTATCGACTTTAAATCTTTTTTATCGATTCGGTTATGCCCAATACATTGTACAATGTCGGATTTGATGGTATCAATTTTCCGCTTCAATACTTCTAACTGAAATTGATCTTGGATTTTTTACTTCAATGGGTAGTAGAATATTTACACTGTCGTCAAATGCACCAATACTTTATTAATAGGGCCCAGTTTACATGCTAGTGATATATTTTATCGAACTGATTACGTTATCATTTAAGATAATAATGTGAAATCAAATTTGTGGAAATGAAAAAAGCGCGTGGTAACTAACAAAATTACATAACAAGATAGATAATATAAATATGGATAAATATTTAAAAAATACTAAAATCGTATACAAGTCTTATAATCTATCTACTATCGTGTGTTATCGATAAATTTATGCCTACCCTAAAAGCAACTATTTGTGAACGATGTGTACATCGTCTTCTCCAGTCAGATAAACATTAATCCGAAATAACAGACAATTAAATTGTAATTAATACCCGCAACCGTGATAGTCCAGTGGGTAGAACACTCGGTTATCGTGCAAACGACTAGTGTTCAAATCCTGGGTCGCGCCTACACCAATTTGTCTTTTCTAAAGACATATGTGTGGTTAATTTATCATGGTTGTTAACGGTGAGGGAAAACATCGTGAGGAAACCCACATGGCTGAGTTGTACTTAGTCATGTGACAGTATATTCGTACAAAAACGGCGATAGGCCTGCCCCCTATCACGTGAGTACACTGTCCATGCAAAACGTGGGTACTCTGAACACCAGGTGACAAAGTCACGTGATGTTCAGAAGTGTTAGTACCTCTGCCAACCCCTTCGGGGATATTCGGCGTGAACGTTTATGTTATGTTATGTTATGTTATATATAAATATGGATAAATATTTAAAAAATACTTAAATCTTATACAAGTCTTATAATCTATCTACTATTTATCGATAAATTTATGCCTACCCTAATAGCAACTATTTGTGAACGATGAACATCGTCTTCTCCAGTTAGATAGACATTAATCCGAAATAACAGACAATTAAATTGTTATTGAATTAAGTTTCTAATTTGTGAAAAAGATGCAATGTTCAGTAAAAACGTGGGAACTCTGAACAACCAGTAGTTGTATTGCAAATTTCATTGGAAACAAGTCATACGGATCAAATGATGAAATTTTATACGTTAGAGCTATAAAGAACTTATTAAATTTTATTCCGTTGTTATTGTGCCTCGTTTTTGGAGACCCATGCAATTTGAAACCCATCACCAACGAAGATTTATTTCTACCATCTTGTCCCCTATCAACTTCCAAATGTGGCTGAGGAGTTTCTAGCTCTCAAGCTCTGCCTTCCCCTATTTAGGGTTTATGGCCGTGAGTATTAACAGCAATTACAACTACATGTCATTTATGAAGTTACAAAGTCATGTATATCTATATTTCATTTAGCACTTGCTAATATACCTAAGCTAAGCTGTCTTGTGTCGGCTTAGGATAGCACTATCTCATTTCTTACTGTGGGTCTGGGGCTTTGTAAGTGATTGTTGGGTGATGTGGTTGGAGACCCATTATCAATCATCCTTTATTCTACAACATTTTCCCCACTTAAGTTCTAAAAGTGGCTGATATTCTAAAAATCTGACTACTCCGTTTCGAGTTTTATAGCCGTGAGTATATGAATATCAAAATGGAGCTTAATAATTAATAAAATAATAACAAATGTCCTTCCCTATTATATGAATAGGCTTTCTGTCATTAAAAAAAAGTTTAATTTATAACCTTTGGTATGTCATGTAAGAAGATAACGACCATTTATATCAAAATTTATATCAAATAGAGAATGTGTTTAGTCTCCTCTTACGACACCCGTGGGTAGAAAGGAATAGTGAAATTCTAAGCCGACACTACACGGCAAGTAAAGTGAACTTAAGTAGCTACTTTATGTAATAAATACATACATGCATACATGTACTCACAGCTGTATTTCCCTAGAAGGGGTAACCAGAGCTAAGGAATTATAAATTCCTCAGCCACTTTCGGAAGTTGAGTGGGGAAAAGATGGTAAAAATAAAAGTTTTTGGTGATGGGTCTCCAACCGCATCGCCCAAAAATCCAATAAAAAGCCCCAATACCCTTAGTCGCCTCTTACGACACCCGTGGGTAGAAAGGGGTGGCGACATTCTAAGCCGGCACTACACGGCAATAATAAATCATCATTAAAAAAGATAAGATACAGTTTCCTATTAATGATATCTTCAATTAGATGCAAATAGATAAAATACGATGAACGATAATTAATTATTTACAGAAGCTTAGTGATTAACACATTATTTTAACTGAATGTCATCCGAAGTATAATCGACGACGTCCGTGGCCGAGTGAATAGGTCACTAGCTTCTCGGTCCGAGGTTCGATCCCCGCTGAGAGCAACATTTATGTGGATGAGCATAAATGATTGTTTCTTAGTCTTGAATGTTATTTATATATGTCTTATATAATATATTGTCGAGTTTGTATCCCATAATACATGTCTTACTTAGTTTGAGGCTAACTTGATCTGTGTATAATATATCCGTATATTTATTAAAAAGCAAAACAAAGCATATAAGAAAACATTGATGGTTGTAAATGAAGCTACAGAGGTTTGCCAGGATCGTACAAAGTGGCGATCGATAGTCTCTGTATCGAAAGTGTAATTTCATGATTCTCCGAAACTTTAAGTGTTTTTTGTCAGAAGCCTTCAAATGTAATTACTACAAATATTTGCCTTGAAAGTGCATACTAGCGCAAAGAGATAAGCCTATTTAATTTTAGCTGAACCAGCATAGCTAGTGTGAGCGAGCTTTTAACTAGATATCGAGTGATATAAAACAACCATCTCTTAAGCATTTTATTAATATCGTATACTCTCATCTCATTCTAACCGATATCGTGGCGATCAAATAGCGCTCATACTAACCTTGAGTTTGTATGAAACTATGGAGTAGGTATATTATTACTTGACACAGTATGAAGAGTATGGTAACAAGTGACAATGTAGTCTACTAAGCTAACTTAGACTTATTCTCGTGCTATAACTACAATAAATATATTGCCTTTTCATACATACATATTCTCACGCCCCGTTAGTTCCCATTGGGGTAGGCAGAGACTATCGATGGCCACTTTGTACGATCCTGGCAAACCTCTCTAGCTTCATTCACATCCATCAATGTTTTCACACATGCTCTTTTATACTTCGTACTACGGACACCTGCCTTTTTGAGTACATTTTCTATCCATACATACATACTGATCCAAATGTGTCCTCCGAGGTCGTCCTCTACTAAAATTACCTTCCACATTGGCTCTATAGATCTCTTTTACCAATTTATTGTCATCCATCCTCTCTATATGCCCAAACCATCTCAACATTCCTTTTTCTATCTTTCTTACAATATCATCTTCTACACCACATCTTTCACGAATCACGTCATTCCTCACACGATCACATAACCTCACATTACAAACTTTTCTGGAAACCTCATTTCTACTGCATTCACTCTGCTGTCATGCTTTTTCTGCCACACCCAACATGCCTTTTTATACAGTTCAATAAAATAGCAATTGCCTCATTTTTATATATACTTATGGCTTATCGATATATTCACTGTAGCATTTTATACTGATTCTTTATATCTGTTTGTTTCTTGTGGCTAAGGTCTTAAACCAATAAATTATAATAAATAGATGTTTTACTTCCACATATCTTATTAACACGTTTTTTTTAATAATGCTACTTTTATAGAAAGCTATTTTATGTATACTTATTTAATAACATTCAGTCATATACTTATATAGTTGACTCACACTATTCGGGCGGGAAAGACTCCAGCCGTTCGGTGATCGAGATGTTTATGGGCTGTAATCAATCATAACTTAAAATAATTTTCTATATATACAGTACTTTTACGTACGACCGTAGTATTCAATTAAAACACCAATTTAAAATTCGGTGGCTGTGTAGCTTCAGCTCAGAATAAAACTAATCCAGTTCTTCCCGTGGGCGTCGTACAATGCGACTCAGGGTTTACTTGTTGGTGAGGCGAATGGAGACTCATCACCTACAACCTAAAATCCTTTGGTTTTACAACTTTCCCTACCGTGATCTGCCAAAAGTTGTCGAGGAATTCCTAAGTCTGAAATCAGGGCTAGCCGTGAGTATACTCTATGTAGTATATATGATGTAGAGTATAATAAGCATAAAGCATAAACGTTCACACCGCATATCCCCGAAGGGGTTGGCAGAGGTACTAATACTTCTGAACATCACGTGACTTTGTCATCTGTATACGAGTATGTAGGTACGAATTGTAAGTAAGGAGTGAAGAAACTACTACTAATTACAAAATACTTGTCTGTTCATTGAACTAAAATTTGCACTCTCATTAACAATACAGCAAAGCATAGTTAAAGTATTATCTCATTCTTTACTCATCACAATAATGTCTTAGGGTGCGTCGCAATCAGAAGATTAAAAGGAAAGGTGATAACACTTGTCCCCGCACGCAGTACTCTAAAATATCATACATGGATTATGCAGTGAATTCGCGCGCAAAGCTACGCGTCCTTCGGCGGCCATTTTTCTTTTTACTTTTTTTAAACCCGCCTGTAGGGTTGTACTGTGCTATTCAGAGTGCCACTTAATCCGCCCCAACCCTTCTCGGTTGCATAAAATCAGCATGGCGGATGAGACTAGCTATTTATTTTTTATTCCACATTCTTTTCTCTGGGCCGTTTTGAAAGCGAAACCCTTCGCAAAGAAGCCGCGGGTTGTAATTTACACCAGCTTTTATGAAGCAAAACTTAAATTTAACGTTTAAACTTAGCGCTCTATTCAATTTAGCTTAAGTGGTCTGCGCTTACTTACTAAATCATAACTTGAAAATCTCTTCAAACTAATGGGACAGCTTAAGCAAAAATAATTAACCTTAAGTATCAAAATGAAAATTACCAGCTCGTTTTACATCCGCCTATCAAATACTGTTATAAACTGCATAAAATCAGCAAGCTCAGTGGGAAAGTAATTCGTCGGAATGTCAAAAAGAAACTCGAGCCTTTCTTTACTCATTCATACATACTTACGCCATTAATTCCAATTGGGGATGGTAGAGACTATCAGTCGACGGTTTGTATGTTCCTGACAAACCTAATCCGAGACAGTTCGAAAAGCTTCTATTGATTTTGGTACAACCAAGAAGTGTAAAGATTCAACGCACTAGATATTTAGAAGTATCAGTACCCCTGCCTATCTTTCGGGGATATACGGTGTGAACTTTGAGTTTACTTTGTAAAACTAAACAATGAAAACTCGGTTAATTAATCTTATGTCGCAATTTTCAATTGAATGCATAATGGCGGAGATAGCCATAACATTCCGTACAGAATACAAATTTACTGGATATAACATTAAATTTAATAACAATCAATTTTTATATCGACAACAACATCGCTTCAATTACGGTCATCGTATTATTAAAACAAATACAATGTGAACACGAACAATGATATTAAATTAAGTAATAAACGTACAAGAGAGATGGAACACACTATTCGTTGAATGATCGATCACATTAGTAATTCGGTCTGCGAGCTGAGCAGCACGCTTCGTTCCACGCGACTTCATGACTTAAAATCATGAAAAGTGTTCTCATAAACCTATCTTCTTTCTACCTAATCGTGACAGCCACAAATATAGTCTATAAAACGAAACGCGCAGAAATTTTAGAAACCGAAGCATTACAGGCCGTCGGTGGCGGAACTCAATTGACCGACAAAGAAGATGCAATCAACAATTGTCTCATGCGCTACAAGTTCAACGAGGTCGACTATGCGTTCGATAACCCGCGATATTTTAACTTCTCCCATCACTACTTCCACTACAAGGACCAAATTCAACATTCTAAAGTTTATCAGATCATAAAGAAGATGCCAAAAGGCGCCGCATTGCATGTACACGATATGGCTTTAATGGGATCCGATTACTTGCTAAATATCACGTATATGGACAAATTATACGTTTGCTTCGAAAAGGAAAATATACAGTTACAGTTTTCAAATGGAACACCAAACAAAACTTGTGCTAGTAATTGGGAATTGATGAGAAACGCCCGAGCCTCATCGAAAAACGTCAAAGAATTTGATTCGCAATTGAAAAAACATTTCACTATAGTGGTCAATGACCCTGATAAGATGTATCCTAGTATAACAGACACATGGTCAGTGTTTATGCAATATTTTATTACTGTTGTTCCAATGTTATCGTATCGACCTGTGTGGGAACAATATTTCTATGATGCTCTTAACCGTTTTAGAAACGACAATATAATGTACGTAGAAGTGAGGAGTATCCTACCTCAACTATATGAATTGGATGGTACAACATACGATCCTGTAGTAACAATGAAAGCATACAAAAAAAGCGTGACTCGATTCAAGAAAGATTATCCAGATTTTATAGGCGCAAAAGTAATATACGCTCCATCTAGAAAGGTAAATAGAGAACAATTAGACAAATATATAGCAGTAGCATATAGGTTAAAAAAAGAAGTACCTGATATATTTGCTGGATTCGATCTTGTCGGTCAAGAAGATTTAGGTAGTCCCTTAATAGAATTCGTGCCTCAACTAAGCGCTCATTCAAAAGATATAAATTACTATTTCCATGCTGGTGAAACTGATTGGTACGGAACGGAGACTGATGATAACATAGTTGATGCAATTTTATTGGGAGCAAAACGTCTTGGTCACGCTTATGCTTTAACAAAACATCCTCTACTAATGGAAGAAGTGAAGAAAAGAGATATAGGTATAGAAGTTAATGTTATATCTAATGCTGTACTTTCTTTAGTGCGTGATGTGAGAAATCATCCGTTAGCAGTATTTTTAGCTCAAGGTATGCCAGTGGTGATTTCTAGTGATGACCCTGGAGTTTGGGATGCAGATCCATTGTCTCATGACTTGTATGTGGCTTTCGTTGGTGTTGCAAGTAAGATGTCTGATTTAAGATTAATTAAAACTTTGGCTTTGAATTCAATAAAATACAGTTCGTTAAATACAACGGAAAAGGCTCTGGCTTTTCATCAATTTGATGTTGAATGGCAAAGATTTGTTGATAATTTTAAATGCTTTGATATTAAAGTCACTGCTGTTTGAATAATTGTTTGCATCGAGTCATCATAGATTTAATAGTGTCATAGTTAGTTAGTTTTTATGCATAACTTACAGTTAAATAAAATAATAATATTCTTTCTTTGTGTTTTAATATATTTTTCACTAAATCTTACACTAAGTTAAATCTCTTCTCTCTTACGCTAAATAAATAACCTATCAACGTATAACGTACCAATGACCCAATTAAACTTATCATCCCATTTGTGACGAGATAAAGTCATATAAATAAACGCCGTTGCACGCATAAAAAAATATCATAATCAGCGAGTGATCGCACGGAAAAAGCGATAAGCAGAGGCACGATAGTCCGATGCGCCCTGTTAGATGAGAGACTCTTGAGAAGCTTGAGAGGTTTGCCAAAATGGGGATCCATAGCCTTTGCCTACCGCAGTACAGTGACAGAACTTAAAATCTCTCAACCACTATCTCTATACTCTACTAAATATTCTCAAGCAACCTCATGCTACGTTATTTGTAATTTTATTATGTTTACATTAATACTGGTTATGATTGGTTGGATTAATGGAATTCCTAATTTCATCTTACTTATTTGAGCGCGACTGCCAGGTAACAGGACCCAGAAGAAGGTAGGCTATTTGTACTGAGGTGTTGCATATTGTGTACATTATAAACTTTCTAGTAATATTTGTTTCCTTTGGTAGATACGCTGGTGAAATTATTATTTAGTAAGTATTGCTTTAAAATTCTCGTTATATCTTCATCTATTTCTGAAATTAATTAAATTATGTTCTGAAATGTATTTGATTCGATAATCATTTTTATCTGGTTGACAGCCCGGTGCAGGATGACCTCCTACGGATCCTCTACTAATATATCATAACGCTACATGACATTATTATTTTACTACTTAATACCGTCGGTACCAAGCAGGGGCGGATTACATATAAAGAATGTGGTCGTTCAACTAATAGAACCACAAACAAAAAGTAAACGTTTCTTGATAAAAAAATAAACTCTCAAAAAACTGAAAAGAAAAACTTATTTATCTTAAACTTAATTATAACAACACATAATGTAATAAAATATATATTTTTAACTATTTAGTGTTTTTGGTGGTTCATTATTGTTACTAAAAAAACTTTCTTATTTTAGTTCAACTTAAAATGCACTTTCGATAAGAAACATTTTGCTACAACTAAAGGATTTTAAAAGCAGTATCCAGTGCTTACTGCTTAGTTTAGTGTTCCCCGCAAAAACAATTGGTATTATTTCTATTGAAGTCACACCCCACTTTAGTTGCTTTTTCGTATACTCGTACTTATTGATAAAGGGGCGGTAAACGCCACGGGTTTCGCACTGAACAAGCCATTATACATTTGCTCGTTTATGGTTATATTTAATATACTTATTTTAAGAAAAAAGAAAGATTTGTTTGTAATGAATAGGCTCGCAAATAGCTCGTCCAAAAAATAACTTTCATACGTTCTTAGCAAAAGTTTTTGGACAAAACATAGGATATATAAAATCACGCCAAATTTTTGGACGGCCATGATAGTCCAACAATGGTTAGAACTCCAACCCGTCACGTGAGTTCAAATCCCGGGACGGGCCTACACCAATTTGTCTTTTCTAAAATCATATGTGTGGTTAATTTATCATGGTTGTTAACGGTGAGGGAAAACATCGTGAGGAAACCCACATGGCTGAGTTGTTTTTGACATGTGACAGTTTATTCGTACAAAACAGCGATAGGCCTGCCCCTATTTTTTAGTACATCTGGCTACTATCAGTAGTACATGTCTGCTAAACGCTAAGCCACAGTATGTTAACACCTTATGGTGGGGAGGGGACATATAAAATAATTGTGTTAATGATGATGAATGTGTAAAGAATGCTTATATACTTATACTCACGCCAATAATTCCCATTGAGGTAAACTAACGGTATGGAGACACTTTGTACGATTCTATCAAACCTCTTATTTTCTTCACATTTGTAAATCTTCTCAATTCAAGCTCTTTAATACATTTCGGAATAATTATTGATTTACAAAAACATAAACATAACAGGTATAAACATAATTCGATCATGTTTCACTTTATAATAAAATAACGTACACAATATAATAACTAAATAACAATATTTTTTACTCAAATCTACTGACAACAAAACAATGTTTAAAATTACTAAAACTTAAATGTGTAATATATAGCATCATATTATATATTTATTATATTATATAGATATTTTTATATATTTTTGTATATTAGCCGTGTAGTGTCGGCTTAGAATAACACTACCCCATTTCTACCCGTGGGTGATCGTAAGAGGCGACTAAGGGTATAGGGGCTTTTTAAGTGATTTTTGGGTGATGTGGTTGGACCCGTCATCAAAAACATTTATTATTACCATCTTTTCCCCAATCAACTTCCAAAAGTGGCTGAAGAATTTCTTATTCCAAAGCTCTGGCTACCCCGTTAAGGGATTTATAGCCGTGAGTATATGTATGTATGTATGTATGTATATAGCATCATACTTATATCAACTTGCTCCGCGACCTCATTCAGGGATTTTAATATATTTGTCTCAAATAGAATTGATAAATACAGCTCAAAGACCTACATTACATAATGCTGATGAAACAAAAATAAAAGTTGACGTCATTCAAAACGTAATATGAAGCAGTGATAACTGATATTGGTCGGTTATTTATAAATAACCAACTCCCAGTAAAGTGAGAGAAAACAGATACATATATATACTCACGGCCATAAATCCCAAAAAGGGGTAGCCAGAGTTTCAGAGTTAGAAACTCCTCAGTCACATTTTGGGAGTTGAAATGGGCAAGATGGCGGAAATAAAGTAACGTTGGTGATGGGTCTTCAACCGCTTAGCCCAGTAACCACTTAAAACAGCACCATACCGTGTGTTCCGGCACATCACTAGTGCTCGGAAATGATTATAAAACGTTTGAGGGTAGTGCGTCATGCTACCCACTTATTCTTTGTCACTTGCGTACGATTCTTGTTACTGTTAACATTATTTCGGCCAAGGTGTAATTATTAATAAATACACGCAATATATCCTGGAGTCAGATATTTTATTACTATTACCATCCATACAATCCATACATAGTTCCTGAAGGATCGAACACCGTGTGTAGAAAGGGGTAGTGACATTCTAAGCCGGGACGACGCGGCAAAGTAAGTAGTAAGTTTGTAAGGGAGTTGATATAGGTTTTTAAGTGATTCGTTTCACATACTATGATTTATGTCTTAATTTTTCTCGTAAATACTGCCAAAAATATATGAGGAAACTTGATTTCGACGTTGTGTCAACGCTATTTGAAACCCGTGTGAAAACAGTTTCATGTTAAAGATTGTAACATACAACGAAACTGCACTTTATAAATAAACTGCGTAGCAACCAACACATTGAGTTCAGTACTGATTGCAGTTTAGGGCTCCCCGGAAAAATAGGTTGATATTGATTGTTTGGAAAATATATAAAGTCTGATTTGATGATATTGATATGACATGAATAATATATATGTTGGTGGTTAGTTCATGGTGTTAAAATTTGATGTTTAACATTTTAATAATTTGTTGAAAAATATGATGAAAAAATAATAATTGGAACATGCTTTGTTTTCATAAAAACCGTATAGGCTCCACTGGCATAACATACATGTGAACTCATTATGTGTCTATATACGCGTAGCTTTAAGATCTGTAACTTTGATGTTTGACTTTTCATTTAAACATTATAGTTATTCAATAAAACTAAATAAACTACATTTATCCTGCGCGTGTTTCAGTAAATTTGACGTAAGAGTGAGCGTAATAGCTGCAAAATGCGGGGAGGCCCTTAACAATAGCATTATAGTCAGCATTATCAATGGCAATAACTTTTCACACATATTTCACAGGAAATATTGTTCACGCCATACAGCTTTGAATAGCACTAACGCATTTGCTCTCGCGAGTGTCGTGATGACTTAGTTAGGGTATTGGGGCTTTTAAATTATTTTTGGGCGATGATGTTGGAGACCCATCACCAACAACTTTCATTTTACATTTACATACGTGGGTTAAAATAATGTGAGTACAAGAAATGATCTTGAGATTAAATGAGGGAGAAGGGAAGAATCCTTTCGAAGGATTTTAAGAACAATGTAAGGTTACATATGGTTGAGCCTATTTAATATCGTACTATAATAGAAATACCGGAATTACGAAGAATAATGCGGTAACAGTATCTTTGCCAGGTCTACCCATCTCTAAAACTCGTAAAATAAAATAATTTTTAACAAAAAGAAAACCGACTTCATAGAAAAACAACCGAAAATAAACAATCTAGTACTAAAAAGTACGAAATAAGTTTTTTTAAATTGAATATGAGTACTGTGATTGATACCTTAGCAATTTCTTTATTCCACACGCGTCAGTTCAACCTACCTAAATCTTAAAATTCTCTTAAATTAATTTGTGAGCCGGTGCCAGCCTCGATGATAATTGATAATAAGAAGTGTGTATTTCGCACTTCATATACATGTAAAATGTAGGGTACCTTGTAGTTTACCCTACAGTAAATTGATTTTTGTACGTATTATCATTTAAAACGTTAGGCGATAGATATATATTGTTAAGATTGTAATAATCAGAGATAGATAGCAGGGTGAATTTACTTTTGTTTGTCTGGCACCGACTCAAAAATTAATTTAAGAGAATTGTAATATTTAGGTAGGTTGAACTGACGCGTGTGGAATAAAGAAATTGCTAAGGTATCAATCACAGTACTCATATTCAATTAAAAAAAACTTATTTCGTACTTTTTAGTACTAGATTGTTTATTTTCGGTTGTTTTTCTATGAAGTCGGTTTTCTTTTTGTTAAAAATTATTTTATTTTACGAGTTTTAGAGATGGGTAGACCTGGCAAAGATACTGTTACCGCATTATTCTTCGTAATTCCGGTATTTCTATTATAGTACGATATTAAATAGGCTCAACCATATGTAACCTTACATTGTTCTTAAAATCCTTCGAAAGGCGATGGTCTTCAATTCTACATCTCAAGAATGACTCAAACGCTCACGCCGAATATCCCTGAAGGGGTTAGCAGAGGTAGTAATACTTCTGAATATCACGTGACATTGTCACCTATTGTTCAGAGTACCCACGATTTATTAGGCAGTGTTCTCACGTTATACAGGGCAGGCCTATCGGCGTTTTGAACAAATACACTGTCACATGATTGTGAGTTTCGACAGTCCCCTCGATTTCCTGGGATGCCATCATCAGATCCTGGTCTCATGGTACTTTCTCGGTAACAATAACATAACAAAAGAAATTTTGAGTGAACCTGTATTTCTCTTCATAAAAGCTACGAAGAGGAGTATAAATCTATATAGAATGTGGAAAGAACTGTTTCCTAATACCTAGTGATTGAGGACCCACACCTTCCATCATCAGCTCAGCAGCATAACAATATGATTTTCAAAAGCAAATGCCAATATAAGTTCAGAAAATATGTAAAACGCGGTACATTTGCCTATAAAATTTGAGGGTTCCCTTCGATTTCTCCAGGATCCCATCATCAGAACCTGATATCCTCATCATGGTACCAATCCGGGAGTATCTTCGTTCGAATAAAAAAATAATAATCAAAATCGGTTCATAAATAGCAAAGTAATCGGCGAACAAACATAAAAAAAAAAAAAAAATATACCGGTCGAATTGAGAACACTCCTTTTTTTGAAGTCGGTTAAAAAGCGTAATGTTGAAAATCCTCTGCGCTTATGTTCAAATCACTTTTTTCGCTTCGCTGTCTCAAAATATAGGCAATCATCAATACATTTTTAAAATAACTGTCATGTGGCTAATTAGGATCACATATCCGTGCATAACTTGTTGCTATTCAAACATGTATACTTCATAGATACAATTCTGAAAGTACGGCGCAACGGTGTAGTATGCGAGTGTGAGAGGTTTGTTCCCATTAGTCCTGATCTGTCTTTCTTGTTCCTAGTTCAAATAAAATTATTATGGGTCATTATTTGAGTATAGCATATTATGGAGATCTTTCGGGGAGGCCTATGTCTAGCAGTGTATAGGCTGATGATGATGATGATTTGAGTATAATAATGAGTACATAGAGTGTGGCCTTTTAAACAGGCTGAGGAGTCGTTTATTCTATATTTCTGGGTACTATTTTTACGTCTTACTAGGTAAAAATGTTTAGGTGAGGTAAAGAGTACTTAAGAACATACATTCCCTAGAAGGGGTAGCCAGAGCCAAGGAATTATAAATTTCTCAGCCACTTTTGCCACTTTTACAGCCCAAAAATCCAATATAAAGCCCCAATACCCTTAGTCGCCTCTTAGGACACCCATAGGTAGAAAGGGGTAGCGACATTCTAAGCCGGCACTACACGGTACCTAAGAACCTTATCGTTTGTGGGCCTTTAGCCGTGTATATTATGTTTGTAGTTAGTGAATGAGAAGGAATTGTAATGTTACTTACGAAACGACACAAATTATATTATTATTTGAATATTATACATTTTGAGCTGCATAGTGTAGGCTTAGAACAGCAGTAATCTATTTCTTCCCGCAGGTGTCATAGGAGGTGACTTAATGGTACTTTAAAGTGATTTATGGGTGATAAGGCTGAAGACCCATAACCAAAAATATTAATTTTAATATTATTTTCCTACTCAACTTCAAAAAGTGGATGAAGATTTTTATGCTTAAGCTCTGGCTACCCCTTTTAGAGATTTAACCCGTAAATATATGTATTAATTAATATTGATTTGGTCCCAAAAAATATAGTTAAAGCATCTTCAAAAATACCTATATAGTTTGAATAGTGTTAGTGGGAGTAAACCGTAAAAACCACATACAAACGGAAGAGTGGGACAACTCCATTGACGTGGAGTGACTCTTCGCGACTCTTGTTAACGAAGGCATTGTTGTCAGCCGTGATTGGCGCAGTACCCTGATTATGAGTATGGAAATGTATGTGTAAAGAGGAACAAAACTAGATTCAATGGAGTCTACAGTGAAGTTTTAAGTACATACATTCGTGATGTCATGAATTTTAAAATATTCATACAATGGATAATCGTATTTTTGATAAGTTTAACAGGGCTGTTAGCTGTGTAGTGTCGGCTTAGAATAGCACTACCCCATTTCTTCCGGTGGGTGTACGTAAGAGGCGACTAACGGACTTGGGGCTTTTTAAGGGATTTTTGGGCGATGCGGTTGGAGACCCATCACTAACAACCTTTATTCTACCATCTTTTCCCCACTCAACTTCCAAAAGTGGCTGAGGAATTTATAATTTCTCAGCTCTGGCTACCCCTTTTAGGGATTTAATGCCGTGAGTATATGTATGTATGTATGTATGTTTAACAGGGCCTTAGGTGGCATATTTTTAGGGTTCCGTAGCCAAATGGCAAAAATGGGACCCTTATAGATTCGTCATGTCTGTCTGTCTGTCCGTCCGTCCGTCCGTCCGTATGTCACAGCCAGTTTATTCCGAAACTATAAGAACTACATTATTAAAAATTGGTGCGTAGATGTATTCTGTAAACCGCATTAAGATTTTAAAATAAAATCTGAAAAAAAAACCAAAATTTTTAGGGTTCCCCATACATAGAACTGAAACTCAATTTTTTTTTCATCAAACCTATACGTGTGGGGTATCTATCAAAAGGTATTTGAAAATAATGTTCAGGTTTCTTATATCATTTTTTTCAAAACTGAATAGTTTGCGCGAGAGACTTTTCCAAAGTGGTAAAATGTGTGTCCCCCCCAAATAACAATAATTTTACTATCACAGGCCTTACGCATAAAACGAAGGAAAACCCGACTTATATTTATATCGTAGATAACACGTCAATCAAACTTACAACGAACTACAAAAACTTGTATATTACTATGTTACCTACCTGCTGCTAGTGCTGCTACGGAACCCTTCATTAGCGAGTCCATCTCGCTCTTGGCCGCTTTTTATTTAATGCAGATGACAAACGAACTAGTTTAAAACATTATTCAATGTTACACTCACTACACTGAAACTTACAGATCTAAATACTTCGGACGCATACCTTTTTGAACACACTCTCTTTTTAGACCGGTGTGTCCTCCGTGGTAATCCTCTACTGACATTACCTTCCACATTACCAATTTAAAATCATTCATCCTCTCTATGTGCTCGAAGTATCTTAACATTACTTTTTCTACCTTTTTATATCCTTTCTCACCACACCTTTCACGAATCACACTATATCTCACTCGATCACATAACCTTACATCATAAACTTTTCTGAGGGACCTGAACTCTATAAATATGGGTAATCTTAACATAAAGTGACATGACATCCTTTTACTTCTCTATTTGTGCCTCCTGCATAAGACGACAACGTTTAGAGGCCTAACACGAGGGCCTTTTTATGGACTCCAAAAAGTTCAACCCCTATTCCCCTTTTAGAGGAAAGTTTTGTCCCTCCCACTCACATAGTTTATTATAAATTGTAAACCAATAGTCACATCGTAACGAACGAGGTACTAAAAACATCGGAGCATTCTTATTTTTCAATAACATAGTTTCACTAGATATGGTCAATAACATTAGAAAATGCAACTGAAGGCCTAGTACGAGTGCTACTTTATCGACAAGATAACAATTAGAATGAGATGGCAGTATACGATACTAAGTAAGCGCCAAAGAGATGGCTGTTTTATATCACGCGATATCTAGTTAAAGGGTCGCTCCTACTAGCTATGCTGCCCCCGTAGCATGAGGCGTGTGAGAGTGAGTATGTCATGTGAGAAGTGAGATACTGACAGATTTTGTATGAGCAATCTGTCAGTTTCTCACTTCTCATGTGTCAAACGCGCTCTCACAAGCCTCATACTACCAGTGCAGGTCACCACGTGATAAAGATCAAATGATTTTCACAAGCATTTACCTTCTTAACAACTCTACTAGGAAACAGTGTCTGAACTAAACGATATCATAATAATAAAGTGATTCTGTTCAGCGAAATGTGTGGTAAACATTACTAAGAAATAATTCATAACAATAGTCAATTCAAGACGCAAATAAAACAATCATAGAGACTCAAAGTGTCTAGTTACAGATTCAAAGAATTTAATTGAATAGTGTACGTTGGAAAAACCAATTGATTAAATGTACATTGATAAACGCCTTTGTTTCTAATGGAAAGTTTAATATAGTGTTAAGGCCTAGGAGATATTAGTGATAAGGGTATGTCAATTAGTCACTTTTTTGTATTTTTTTTTATGTAAATGTAGTAATAATTTTTTTGAAGATTAATATTTTGAACGTCTTATAATATTATAATACTAGCTTTTTGCCCGCGACTACGTCCGCGTGGACTACATTTTTTGCATCCAGTTTACATCCAAAATACCAAAACACTATCTAACTACACTAACTTCTTTTTTTTGTATTTATGTTCCCGTGGGCGTTGTAATAGATATAAAGAACATTGAGACTTTTTAAGTGATCATTGGGCGATGCAGTTGGACGGTTGGACGGACCCCATTCAACTTCCAAAAGTGGATAAAGAATTACTATCTCTGGAGCTGTGGCTACCCTTTTTTGGGATTTATAGCCGTTAGTATATTCTCATGATTGATTGATGAATGAATTTCACACATTCCTTTTTGTAGTTGTTATATCAGTCAATCGCATCCAGATTCAAATTTCTAGATACATTGTATTTATAGATCAAAAATCTGTATAATATATTTCAATCTCTATGGAGATGAGTTCCAAAAAGCCTTTTTGATTGTTCATAAGAAACATGAAACAAACCATTTTGTAACCAAGTTTCTATGTTCAAAAATGAAAATATCTTGAGTAAGTATGGATAGCAGTTTGGCGACCCGGTGCTGCCCCCTACACTGACTATTGGTGATGTGTGAGAGATTGCAATCATCGGTCAACAGATGACGTTACTGAATTAACATTGAGATAACATAACGTTCATAAACATAAACGTTCACGCCGTTTATCCCCGAAGGGGTTGGCAGAGGTACCAATACTTCTGAACTCACATGGCAGCGCCATCTAGTGTCCAGAGAAGGTACCTACGTTTTGCTTAGACAGTGTACTCACGTGATAGGGGGCAGGCCTATCGCCGTTTTGTACGAATACACTGTCACATGACTAAGTACAACTCAGCCATGTGGGTTTCCTCACGATGTTTTCCCTCACCGTTAACAACCATGATAAATTAACCACACATATGACTTTAGAAAAGACAAATTGGTGTAGGCCCGACCCAGGATTGGAACTCACGCCCTTCTGTTTTCGGGCGGGTGTTCTACCCACTGGACTATCATGTCGCATTGAGATATTTACTATTATTTACAAACTATGTATTCTGAGGCTTAAACAGAATATTAATTTATGCGTAAGTAAAACATAATATATCTATGAGAATATTAGTTAAAAATAGTTAAAAAAACAAAAGCTATAAACATATTCTCAAACCTACCAAATGAATACGCAAAATTAATACAATATACTTTCAATTATCTTTATTCATATATATTCGCATAGTTGAATATGAAAAAGAAGGATTAGTGCATCCTATTATTCTAACCTAACACAAAAGCAAAAAAGTCTCAAAAAGACTTTAATCACCCGAGATTCGAGCCTGGGTCATCCGTAAGTTTAGTTTTAACCTATCGGTATACAGCTACGCCACAGAAACATTAGAAATGTTGTCAAATTTGTGATATGGTATATATCTAGTAGCCATACTATTGACATACAATTAAATATATACATACATATACTCACGGCTATAAATCCCTAGAAGGGGTAGCCAGTGCTAAGGAACTTGAAGTTCCTCAGCCACTTTTGGACGTTGCGTCGGGAAAAGATAGTGAAATAAAGGTTGTTGGTGATGGGTCTCCAACCACATCGCCCAAAAATCCCTTAAAAGCCCTAATACCGTTAGTCGCCTCTTACGTACACATGTCGGAAGAAATGGGGTAGTGTTATTCTAAGCCGACACTACACAGCAATTCATTAAATGGACATTTATTTTGATGAAAATGGATAAAAGTTTTTAGTTAGTTTAGTTTTAGTTTTTATCATAAAACCCTTATTTTTTTCAAAAACACTGAAGAGTCTGATAAAGTCGGTCAATGAAAAAATTAATCGTGTAAATATGGGGAGCAATAAGTTGGTGATGTGAGAGAGATTGCAATTATCGGCCAATAGATGGCGCTACTGAATTAAAATTGAGATATTTACTATTATTTATTTACAAACTATGCATTCTGAGTCTTAAACAGAATATTAATTTATGCGTAAGTAAAGTATAATATATCTTTGAGAATATTAGTTAAAAATAGTTAAATAAACAAAAGTTATAATTATATTCTCAAACCTACCAAATGAATACGAAAAATTCATACAATATGCTTTCAATTATCTTTATTCATACATATTCGCATAGTTGAATGTGAAAAAGAAGGATTAGTGCATCCTATTATTCTAACCTAACACAAAAGCAAAAAAAAATACGCAAAAAGACTTTGACCACCCGGGATTCGAACCTGGGTCTTTCGTACTTAGTGTATACCATACGGTATACCGCTACGCCACGAAGACATTTGTGTAAGTCTCAAATTTGTGATATCCTATATATCTAGTAGTCATACTATTGACAAACAATTCAATTATTTTGATGAAAATGGATGAAACCCTTATTTTTTCCAAAAAGACTATTAATGAAGTCCGATAAAGTCGGTCGATGAAAAAATTAATCGTGTAAATATGGGGAACCATATAAAAGTTATGTTTTTTTATGCTCCTGTGGGAACCCTTGCGAAATCCGGGATAAATTATATCCTATATGTTGGCCAGGTGTATAACCTACATTCATGCCAAATTCGATCAAGATCGGTCCGGTAGAATTAATGTGATGAACGGACATACAGACAGACAGACAGACAGACATTTTTTTTCAAAAATAGTAAATTTGGCTTCAGTATCGAAAATAATACATATTCCACCGGTTTTTATTTTTTTTTCTTCAAAGTACAGTTTTGACCTCGTTACAGTCTTATTATAGTATAGATTTATGACTAAAACTAAATGTACCTATATTGTTATACTACAATATGGGCAGCCGGCCCATCAGTCCTATCGGCCCAGCAGTCGCTGACATATGCGATCAGGGAAATTTTGCGATTTGAAGCGATACATGGGAGCCTCGCTCGCTCCGCTCAAATACTATATAATACACATATAAGGGTGGTTTTTTTTTTCGTTGTACCAGTAAATATTTTACTATAAGTATAAAAAAATACATTATTACGCAATTATTTTATTTTGTCATATCCATTAATAACTAATCTTTATATTTCATTTGAAGTATGTACTGGAGTATTATTAATTATAGCTTAAATTAAATTATTTCATTCGATGGGAGCATTTCAACTTTCCACTGAGTTACAAAGTAATTTCATTCTATTTCCATAGGTTTTCATCTACTGAGTTACGTTTTGTTTCATGCGATCCTAAATAGTTTTCATTATCTAAAACATTATGATACTTTCCTAGTAATATATGTTTAAAGCAAAAAGAAGGTTTTTGAAATATTTTTAAAGCTTTTTTGTTTTGTGTAAAATGCGTAAAATTTGGCAGTAAAAAAATATTTTTAGAAAAATGTTATACGGGACAATAACTCAGTAGAACACTGTCGTCTCCAAGTGGAAACTTTAAGGTGAATTCACAGCGAATGTTGTTTAGAGTGTGAAATGAAAATATTGTTTATTACAATTTTGAACGTTTATTTTAAAACATATATGTCAAGATACCAATCAGAAACTTAAAAATCAAATAACATATTTAACAATAAATAAAGATTTGATTTTTAAGTTTCTGATTGGTAATTTCTTTATTTATTAGTAATAATCCCCACATGAGGTTTTCATGAACAAAAAGATTTAAAAAATAACATATTTCGTTATAAAATATGCGAAAAAACCTATAAAATTACCAAAAATAGTCTTTCGAACAAATCTCGCCAAATTCTTAAACTTACAATTATAAAAAAACTAATCAAGAAAAAAATATCCTTATTAGATAAAACAAAATTTACAAAAACAATGATTCTTTTTAATGAGCTAAGTAAATAAATTGGGCACAATACTGTTTTTCGATCATACAAAACGTGCTCAGTAAATAATGGATAATCCATGAACTACTGTAAGTGGTAGCTAATACGGCAAAAAAACGTTTTAAAATTTACCCATAAGAAAACAAAAATTGCGATTTTTCCCAAAAAACTACCAAAGGCTTCGCGTATAATTCTTTTTGTATTCCTAGTATTTTTCTGATTAGATTTTAATGTTTCTCTATATCTTTTCATTCGTTATGCTGAAGTGAGAGCCATTATGAAGTTTTATTTCTTCTTTTACATCATATTTAGGGACCAATAAAATAATTTTATGATTTCCCCCTTTATGCTCATAATAAATTATTAACATAATTTCCTATTATTTGTTTTAACAAACAAACAAACAAACCCCTTTTGCTGGCCACACAGTTCTTTATGGAAAAGTAAAATAATATAATTGGGGTTATAAAATATAAAATTATGACTTTATGACTTAATATAGTTAATAATAATTTATATTGAATCCATCAAATTACAATATGCACATGGTTTTACAGTTCCACTGAGTGACAATCCCATCCACTGAGAAATATTTTTGGTTAAAGTCACTCAAGGGAACGTAACGTATCGACTAGCGTCCGAAACAAATTAATGTTTCTGTTTGAAATTTTTATTTATCTAAAAATATGAACCAAAATATGCAAATGCAATACACTATGGTTTATAACAAAATAATAAGAGTTACGATAATCTGAATACAAACCTCAAAACTGCCGCAAGTCAGTGGAGTTTCTTATTTACACTTTCGACGCCCTTTAACAAAACGTGTCTAGACAAGCCGGTCGCTGCTTACAATATGTAGTGAAAACAAAGATGACCGTTGGCACAATACTTAAGGTTACTAGGGAGAAATAATATAGGATTGGTGGTACTAATATTTCAGTAATATGATAACATACCAACGTCACTCAGTGTAATTTTCCTCGTGTTACCAATTTTGGTTTTCTAACAAAGTCTTTAATTTAAGCATTTAAAAATGATATTCGCTTATAAATTGGAAGAGTAAATAAGGCTATACTATTTTCTACGTTTTGCAAATAAAGCAGTGCTATTAGTGTGCCAAAAAATGGATTTTCTAGCCTATTTTCAATGCTCGTTGGTCGTGGGACATGGTCGAAGTAGGGGTATTGTCAACTTTAATAATGGATAAAATTTAAATGTCTGGTTTATGCTTAGATTAAAACTTTTTATGAAGTTGCTTGGTATTCTAATTAGCTACGATATCATATTTTCTTTATATCAAGTTTATCAAAACCGTGAAAAATCGTGGAATAGCGATGGGACATGTCAAAAAGTGCAGGTACAACGAAAAAAAAAAACGCCCATAAACAATATCTACGACTGAGAAACAATAGATTAGTCGGCTATTCCCAGTAGTCTTACTTGGATAGTCTTACCAGTAGGACTATTGGGATTTTTTGTCCTAATAGACTTACCAGTAAGACTACTGAGAAAAAAAATCCCAGTAGTCTTACCAACGAATAAAAACTCTTTGGTACATCTAAATGTTGCAACTTTTATGTAGACCATATAAGATTAAAATTAATAGACATACTTCCTTAGTGAAATCAAATGTATGAGTTAAAACTTTATATTTTCTCAACTGATACCCTGTCCTCTAATATTTTATCGAGATGTATTTCTCATGAACTAAATAATTCACGATACATATGGGAATGGGTTTGTTGTTGTAATATATTTTCCTCCAGAATGTAGACTACGTCAAGGGGTAAAATAACTTTAACAAAGTACAAAGTACTAGGGTAGCATAAAAATATAAAAACAGCATAAATAAAAGAGCTAACCGGTTTTATACAAAAATATCTGTTAGAGTTTCCACAAACAAATATTAACTTTAACATTATATCATCCAATAGACATCCACAGGGGGCTATAGGGTTCCTACAAAAATCTCCACAACCGCTGGTCCTGTGCTGCCCTTGTCCATAGGCTTACCGCGGCCCTGACCAAGTCCTCGGTACACCTTGTGGGAAGACTACGCAAACTCTAAAAACTGTCTTACTAACGTGATTCATCAAAAAAGTCGCGCCGCTCGTCTAACGTAGAGACAGACAGACACAAAAATAGGTGCGAATGGTGCGACAAAGTGGAAAAATATTATAGGCGTTTATAAGTCAAAACAATTTGTAATTTATGCGCTCCTAGTACTTCAATTAAAAGTTTGAATTTTCGTAAATTTTTACTCCTTTTGTTATAATTTCCAAAAAAAACAACCTTAATCTCATTTATCCAAATAAATAGCTAAAAAGTGTCTAAAAATGTACATTTAATATTAATAAACCAGTAAAACTGAATATTACCATCAAGTGTATGTAAACATATTAAAAACAATGATAAATGCAAGGCCTATGTTTTAAAAAAATATAAGTCTAACGGGAAAAATACGACATAGACAAAATCTTACTTTCGGTAAGACTATTGGGGAAAAAGTTCCCATTAGTTCTACTAGTAAAACTACATGGATTAGCCGTTTTACTCATTTCATATTTAAGCGTAATTCGAATCAGGTTTACCAGGATTGTACAAGTCATTGCCATTTCCAAAGGGATTTAATGGCGTGTATATACATACATACAAATATTTACGACTATAAACCCCTAAACGGAGTAGCCAGAGCTTTAGAATGAGAAATTCCTCAGCCACTTTTGGAAGTTGAGTGGGGAAAATATGGTAATAATAAATAATTGTTTGTGACGGGTCTACAACCATATCGCTCCAAAAGCCTTATTTGCCTCTAACGATCACCCACGGGTAGAAATAGGGCAGTACTATTCTAAACAGACACTACACAGCAAATCGTATGTATTTATTTACCTATACAGTGCATACGTACCAAACGTACCAAGGCCTGCCTCCTATCACGTGAGTACACTGTCCAAGCAAAACGTGGGTAGTCTGAACACCAGGTGACGATTGTGTCGCAAGGTGAAGTACGAGTAGCATACCCGCCCCCTGATTACGCAGCTTGCGACTGACGATTGTGTCGCAAGTTGCACGATTGTCGCTGTCAACGTCATAAATTGGTATACGATTTGACACTTCGACAGCGGCAATACTGCAATTAGCGACACAATCGTGGTCACTACAGACACGTCAGATCAGAGGGCAGTGTTAATGTGGACATTGCTAAAATACCGTAACTCTGTCGAATGCTGGCTCGTAAAATACAAGGCGTAGTGAGATCCATCAACTACTGTTCTTGGACGGCTATTTATGTTATTTAAATATATGATTAAAGTGAAATTCAGATAGAAATATGTGACGAAATCTATAAGTCCCGTTTTATGACCTCCGGAACACTGAAAATGTGTTGAGAAGTTACTTTCTTGTAGTTTCTTCTTCTTAATATCTTAGCAAACAACGGCAGGCAATGGAAATTATAGTTTTACCATTTTTAAAACCATTTGAGAAAAAATACCTTCTGAGTTGGAGTCAGCCCCCACATAAGTCGTCATTTTCCTCATGGTATTATATCATATCAGATATAAATATATATTCTCTTTTGCTTTTTTTTAACAGTCAGTCAGTCAATGGTTATAAGTTTTATTATAAATAGGCAAAAAATTTACATAAGAAACAATAAAATTTTTATAAATGGAGAGTGCTCAGTTTCAGTAAAAAACATAACTATTAGGTATTACATACATACATACATACATATACTCACGGCTATAAATCCCTTAACGGGGTAGCCAGAGCTTGGGAATGAGAAATTCCTCAGCCACTTTTGGAAGTTGATTGGGGAAAAGATGGTAATAATAAATGTTTTTGGTGAAGGGTCTCCAACCACATCGCCCAAATATCAATTAAAAAGCCCCTACACCCTTAGTCGCCTCTTACGATCACCCACGGGTAGAAATGAGGTAGTGTTATTCTAAGCCGACACTACACGCCATAGGTATTAGGTATTACTAATAAATAAAGAATAAATACAGGAAAGAAATATTTCGACACAGCACAGTGGTACCGCCATAGGCCATTAATCGGTAAAGTCGACTATTAAATACTATTCATTTTATTGTTTTTACCGATAAACCGATAAACAAGCTATCCAAAAAGTATAAATATGTCACCCTTTTCATTTGAGAACAATTTGCTTTTGACCCTCAAAGTGAAAGCATCTTACCCTTATGCTCGCCGTTATCAGTGACTCATTTGAACATTGTTTATGCGGTAGTGAATTCTCAGAATTGCATTGTTTGTGAGTGACTTATGGGATATGAATTTCCAAGAACAAGGTATGTATTACAATTCAGGTACATTTTAAACCGTTATCTGTCATATTAGAACATGTTTGTCCCTTCTAATGTACAACAATATTTTGTTTAAAAATTAACATTATTTTGACTTTTCCTAAAGTTTTAAGAGTATGTCAGATATCGTCAATGGTTCTCACATAGTACAATTTTAAGATTAAAGTGTCTTCTTTCGAATACAAAAAAAATCAGCCGCCAAGAGCTGCCTATGTAGCTTCTACGAGTTCTTAAAGCCTACTGCGTAGACTCAAAATTAGCAAATTCTCAAAACCCGATACAACAGTTTCAACTTTTCTTTCCAGGTTATACGATTAAATGTACCTTTACAAGGATGCATTTATTTTAGGTATGGCTATTGGAACATGGCGGAACAGTTGCACAGAAACATAAACATATTTTAAGTAATTTTCGAGAAGTATGAATTAGAAACCGCGCATCTTTTGATTCAAGAATATCCGTGGTTGAACCTTCCAGCTTCCGTCCACAAAGTGCTCATTCACGGGGCTCAGGTAGCGCAACACGTTTTAGTATCGTTCGGGGAGTTATCTGAAGAGGCAGCTGAATCAAACAATAAATTCTATAAGTCCTTCAGACGAGATCACACGCGCAAGATGTCAAGAGAAGTTAGTAATTCGGATTTGCTAAATAGACTTTTACTCAGTTTGGATCCATTTATTACTGGCCTTCGAAAACTCCCCCGTCAGAAGAAGAGTGTTATGTCTAAAGAAGTGTTACATCTACTAAAAGTTTGATTTATATTCCAATTTATTTGTAGTATTTTTTTCAGTTTAGTAAGATATGCATGTATACTTAGCTGTAAGTTTAAAATAGAAATAGTTATAATGTATTTTTTATGGTAAAAATTGTAAATTGACAATTTTATTAATACCAAAAAGTAGATATTTCGTAGTTTTCATTAGAAATAAATTAATATATTTATACCTATTTATTTTATTTCTTTGAATTGTATAAAAATCGTGGTGGTGGTATACTTTTACTTCTTTATTTACTTCTAACAATTAAATACATCATTAGTATACAATCTTAAACGTTATTTTATTGATTTACCCAAAAAAAAATGCAAATTAAGAGAGTAAGGTATTTATGACCGCCCTTGTATGGCGGCGGTACCACTGTGCACAGGCGGGAATCGAACCCGCGACCTCGGGTATACGCCCTCGTCGCTCTGCCAATTGAGCTACCGTGTCAATGGCTGCCAGTGCGAAATTCTTCTATCCTTTGTATCTTTTACACTTTTAAGTAGTGTTTGCGCTCCCTACCTCCGAATTTTTTACAAAGTCGGAAGGCCACTTGTCTACCTTTTCAGATAGAATGCAAATGTTAAAAGGATAGAAGAATTTGACACTGGCAGCCATTGACGCGGTAGCTCAATTGGCACAGCGATGGGGGCGTATACCCGAGGTCGCGGGTTCGATTCCCGCCTGTGTCGATTTTTTTTTTTCCTTTTGTTATTCTTTATTTATTAGTAATAATCCCGACATGAGGTTTTCATGAACAAAAACATTCAAAATTAGCTATTAGGTATTATATATTATAGAATAACAATCTTATTCATTACTAGACTTATATCGCTTATTATAAATACATTTCCTAAAACAAATATACACTTAATTTATTTAACAAAACTTAAATAATTTTAAAGAAGTGCATCATTTTTTTTCTGTTAGAGAAGCAATAATTCAAATATTATATTAACATACTATTGAATTGTTTTCTTCTATAGATTGCACAGACATATATTATCTAGACCAATCTGTTCCCGAAGGGTCAGCAGTGGTAATATTTCTTCTAATTTCAGAACAATATAATGTTTGCATGACTTGTTTGTCTTTTTGACATGTTTCTTAATATTTGACCACCAATCGAGCTTAGATATTGCTATTACATAATCATCATACTCAGAAAACCAACATTAAGATTTAGGTAATGCAAAAAAAAACTAATTGCAACTTTTTCGTCTAAAATTCTGTAGTTTTTGAAGACAAAGCTCTTTGAAAATATATTTTGCCAGTATAACCTCATATGGTTCGTTACCAAATTAATGAAATTATTTTGCAAGATCGAGACATAAAATGATACAGTCAAAATGATGCTCCTTGCACCATATATTTACTTTGGCATAAAGTAATGATGACAACACTGATGGAATGCGAATAATAAAAATGTGAGTATAAATTAATCTTCTCCTGCCGGCACAGCATCTTCTAATCTCTTTATATATTTCACTCTTAATTCTGTCGCTGCATCACCTTTCAATTGATCCTGCAATACAAGAATTTATGTATTTAATTATGTGTGTCTGCGTTATGTAGAATAGCCCAACTCCATTTAATTCAGTGGCTGTCGTACGAGTAGACTAATGGTCTTTTTTAAGTGATCCTTTATTTTAACCATCTATTCCCATATGCAAACTCCAAAATTGGCTGAGTAATTTTCTCTTCCCAGCCTCTGCCTACCCCGTTAAGGAATCCATAGCCATGAGTATAGGTAGATGGTTGGGTAAGTATACATGTTTTTGGACATTTACCTCAAATGTCTATAATTTATAGATGTTCTATTCAATACTTGACTGGAATAGATTGCTTTTCTTGATTGACCACCAATAGTAAATTATGTAAAAATTAAGTGTAAATAGTTTCTTTTTTAACTCTTCTCACATAATAATGTTTTTGCTTTGCAAGAATCGAAATCATTTCAATCAGTGAAATGGACTACCTCTTCTACAAATGAAAAACATATAACGTCCACAGCGGGGATCAAACTGCATGCTCTATACCCACAAGTATCCAGAACCAAACCACTGGAGCACTAGTAGTAAAATTCCCCAATTTTTTAATGTATTTTCTAGAACCCCTTACTACCCCTTCTAGGGATTTATAGCCGTGAGTATATGTATGTATGTATTTTCGAGAATATAGCCATGAAAAATACTAATCAATTAAGCAAATAAAAAAAAACTACACCAGCGGGACTCAATCAAACCCACGACATCCGGGTATATGCCCCTGATATCGTGGATGCCCGGCTGGCACCAACCCACCCGGATGTCGTAGGGTCGTGGGCTTAATCGGTTAGTAATAATCCCCACATGAGGTTTTAATACAAAACAAAACATAACATATAACATAAACGTTCACACCGAATATCCCCGAAGGGGTTGGCAGAGGTACTAATACTTCTGGACATCTCGTGACTTTGTCACCTGATGTTCAGAGTACCCACGTTTTGCATGGACAGTGTACTCACGTGATAGGGGGCAGGCCTATCGCCGTTTTGTACGAATACACTGTCACATGACTAAGTACAACTCAGCCATGTGGGTTTCCTCACGATGTTTTCCCTCACCGTTAACAACCATGATAAATTAACCACACATATGTCTTTAGAAAAGACAAATTGGTGTAGGCCCGTCCCAGGATTTGAACACTAGTCGTTTGCACGATAACCGAGTGTTCTACCCACTGGGCTATCACGGTTGCAAAACAAAACCTAATTACGAATAAAAATAGTTAGCTATCTTCAATCTAACCTGCACAAACCAACACTGTACGTCAAGTTGCACCATCTGCAATGCCCCGCGAATAGCACCAAGTATCAGAGAGCAGTACTTCAAATTGGTGTTTCCCGGCATCTCTACCCACTCGCTCAATGGACAGTGGTCCCAGATGAGTGAGAATTCATCGCCAGCACTGCTCCAGCTTGAAATAGTTGGCTGCATGTTCAGATATAATCTGGAAGTCAAGATCATAAATCAGTAAAGTTAACAGCATAATGTGCAATGTACAACTGTGATAGCTCAGTGGGGAGCAATCCTGGATCAGAAGTACCCCAATGTGTGTGTTTTTATTAGTCATATGTGTGATTCATTTATCATGGTTGTGAATGGTGAGCAAAGATGGACATTGTATTGATTTAATATGAATGGAGGATCCTATGAGTGCACTGTCCAAGGAAAACGTGGGTACTCTTGACATGGTATTGAACAGAAAATATTAATACAGTAGTTATGAGTACAATCAAAAGAATAGTATCATATTCACAAAAGTATTGAAATAAAATTACTTTTCTTAAGCGTCTAATGATGTATCTTATGCATCTGAACATTAGAACAGCTTGGCGGAAGGTGTGGCCGAAGCTTGTGCAAGCCCTGTGCACCAGTAGGGTGCCATAGGACAACAACAACAAGCCATTTTATCTCTATTATATGTAACTTTAATACTGTTTTGCAGGAAAAAGAAAGGAAACTGGATTTAATTTTCCAAATGAAATAAAACATACAAATGATGAAATGCCATCCATAAGTAGTAGTACCTCTGCTGCCTTTTTATGGATGTACAGAGTAAACATTTTAACTTTGAGTGTATTATGGCAAATTTATATTAACTATCAATGATACATCATAACATAACACACATACATTCATCACTTCATTTTTAATTTTTATATACAGATGTAGTACACTGATCAAATTAACGCCAACACCCGATTTCTGAATTGAGTATTCAAGCTGAGAACAACTTTAGTATTGTTCTGTCTCATTCAGTTGTTAAGATTCAAATGCGACAGAATGCTACTTAAGTTGTCCTCAGCTGGAATACTCAATTCAGAAATTGGGCGCAAGACAAGTACACTTAATCAATTGTGGTTAAGGTTACTCAACACTAATACATTTAATAAAATATCAATATGCATATGAATATCTTTCAAGACTGAGAAATAAAGATTCATATTCATCATATAATGTAACCATCAACAGAATTTGAATAAGCAATTTCCAAACACAGAATCTAGACACCCACCACTACCCCATTTCTTCCGGTTGGTGTACATAAAAGGCAACTAAAGGTATTGGGGCTAATAACAATTTTTGGTTGATGCGGTTGGAGACTGAGCACCAACAACCTTTATTTTACCATCTTTTCCCTACTCAACTCTCCAAAACTGGCTGAGGAATTACTAATTCCTTAGCTCTGGCTTCCCCTTCTAGGGATTTATAGGTGGGTCCATGTATTTACATGTATAAAAAAAGTATATTTAACATCTAAACAAAAAGGGCAAAGCCCTGTAAACTTAGGATGAGTAGTGAACTAATATTGGCATAATTTTCATAACAGAAAGAATAAAATTGATTAAAAATTATAACATAAAATTAAAAAATTAAAAACTTAATAAAACATACATACATACATACATATACTCACGGCTAGTATTCCCTAGACGGGGTAGCCAGAGCTTTGGAATGAGAAATTCCTCAGCCACTTTTGGAAGTTGAGTGGGAAAACGATGTTGATAAAAATGATTTTGGTGACGGGTCTCCAACCACATCGCCCAAAAAACACTTGAAAAGCCCCTATACCCTTAGTCGCCTCTTACGATCACCCACGGGTAGAAATGGGGTAGTGTTATTCTAAGCCGGCACTACACAGCAAAACTAAAATTAAAAACCAATAATAGGAACAAAAACATATGATTATAAAAATGATTTCACAATAGGTAAGTCTATTTGGGCTTGTGTGTGTGTGTGTGAAATCTATGTGTGTGTAATAATGTTACATGTATGATATTGGGGTAGCTATTCCAATGAATAAATTATTTGTTTCTTTATTATTCTATAAAAAAATATCTGGACTAGCTCCAGTGTGGTGGACTGGACTTAATTACACTGTCCAGCTTAGGCTTGGACCCCTCAGTAGAGACTAACAAGAGCTGCAACAATGAATTTACCTGAATGCCTGTTGAATTTTATCAGCTGTCTCTCTCATCTCCATGCAACGGCCGGATGATGTTCGAGCTAGGAAATCTTCTATCAACCTTACGCCCATGTTATAACCAATCCTCTCCAGTTGCTTATTGACATCCTCAGGATTCTCAATCTCCTTCAACATTTGTGATACTAAGGCACCATACGTAAGAGTCAGCAGCTCTGAATTCTGAAATGAGATACAATTGTATAAGTTTAGAAACTGGAATTAATACAAATATTACTGTTGGGCATATTGCACTTACCACTTTCTTTGCATCCAAACGAGATGTTTGACGTGACATTTTTAATTATATTTGATGACCGGTGGCACAAACTACAAAATATTATGGATCATAAGATACTAATACTATTGAACTACAAACAAAACTGATCTAATAAAATAGAATAGCAAAATTTTGAGAAAATAATTAAATTGTTACTGTCTGTCATCAAATTCCAAATATCATTAGTTAGTTTATTTATTTACGGCCCTGGAAACTAGTCCTTTCAGCCAGTCTGTTTTTACATTTATACTTAAACTCTACACATATGTAATTATATTTTTACAACAGTTGTTGAAATAAACTTAAAAATAGCACTATAATATTTTGGAACACTTAATAACTCATTTAGTACTTTAGGTATTTCCTCTTCGGTTAATAATTCTATGTCACTGGCTAAGATGAGTCTCTGAATTGTATACTTTTTACATTTCATAATAATATGTTCTAAGTCTTCATCAATATTGCAAGTTTCACATTTCGGATCACTCACAATCTTCAATTTGTACAAATGTTTACGGGTCAAACAATGACCAAGTCTTAATCTTGATATAGTTGTTATAAATCTTCTGCAATCAATTTCTTTGTGTATGTTGTACCATGGATGGGCGGGCAAGACTTTCTGGATCTGGGCATACCATCTGCCCTTTTCAGAATTAACTCGAGACCAATAGTCATTCCACAATGATCTCATTTTCTTCCTGAATATAGGATAATAATCAGTGAATGGACATTTCAATTTGTGGGAGTGGTCTTCATAATCATCACTTTTTGTGGCTGCATCAGCAATCTCATTTCCAGTAATGCCTGAGTGGGAAGGAACCCACATAAATTCAACCACTGTGCCTTCACTATCTAAACTTAGTAACAATTGCTTAATCTTATACACAAGGTAATTAGTATTAAAACTAATTTTATTTGACTCTAATCCTAGCAAAACACTTAATGAATCTGACAGAATCAAACATTTATGTACATTATTTAAATTATAAATATAACAAAGTGCGCAGTAAATAGCATAACATTCTGCTGTAAAAATGGAACAACAGTTATTCAATAAAAAGGTTTTACTAAGTTTTTCCTGGGGATCATAAAAAGCTGAAGTGACTTTAACATCTGTTTTAGAACCATCTGTATAAATTCTGTAATATGAATTATTTATTTCAAAGTATCTGGATAAGTCTGCTTGATTATTGATTTGTGTTTTGTTTATGGTTACATTATAATTATAGCATGCTTCATAGTCATTATTATAGAGTGGCCACACATTTGACTGATATATGTTATTAAGACATGTGTTTTTAACATCATTAAAAATTCTGCACATTTGAGGGGTATTATAGTAAATAATATCTGTTGGAGTAAGTGGGGCTGAATGGTCCAATGATCTTATTATTGAATCAGGTATTTGTAGTTTATCTAATAGAATTGAATTTTTACAAGATACTGCTTTAAGGGCAAACCTTTGAGCTATAAGTAATCTACGAATTTGTAATGGTTCAATACCTGTTTCAACTTCTAAAGCATTAATTGGGGTAGACTTCATGGCACCAACTATGATCCTAAGTGCATTATTTTGAACAACATCTAATTTTTTAAGTAATGTGGGACTTGCATTCAAGTAAGCTAAACAACTGTAATCAAAATGACTCCGTACTATACTTTTGTAAAGTAAACATAAAATTTTTGGATCTGCACCCCAGAAAGTGCCAGTTAAGTATCTTAGAATGTTTATCCCTTTTAATGCTTTTTTGATAATATAATTGATATGTTTATCAAATTTTAATTTGTCATCAATAATTACCCCTAAGAACTTTTTTTCTCTATTTACAACAATATCACTATTATTATATATAATATTTACAATTCTTTCTTTGCCAAAAATTAATGCACAACTTTTATCCCCATTAATTTGAAGATTCAAGATTTTTTCATAGTAGACATTTAATTGTTTTAATGCAGTATTCATCTTAAGCTCAGCTGTTTTGAGGTTTTTATCAGAACAATATAAAAGAATGTCATCAGCGAATTGTAAAATTTTAACATCTGCTGTTACATATTTATTTATTTGGGAAGTGTACAAATTGTATAGTATAGGAGACAGAGTAGCTCCTTGCATTAAACCTTTATTTGTAACATTAGGGCCATGCAAAATATTATTATACTTAACATACAGAGTTCTGTCATTCAAGAAATTAAAAATCCATTTTAATAAAATTCCAGGAAGGCCTATAGATGATAAAACTTGAATAAGCTGCATTAATCCTGTATTGTCATATGCACCCTGAACATCAAGAAATGTACATATAGTTGAAGACTTGGAAAGTTGACTATTTTTAACATCTGAAATTAAAGCAACAAAACTCTCTGCACAACTTTTGCCCTTACGAAAACCAAACTGGTTCGGAGGTAATAGGTTATGTTTTTCAGTGTAGTAGTCTAATCTCATTTTGATTATTTGTTCAGTAATTTTTCCTATACATGAAGCCAGAGAAATGGGTCTATAGGAATCAGGGTTCAATGGCGATTTGTCACATTTTAAGATGGGTAATATACATTGTGTTTTCCATTCATTTGGAACTATTTGATTTTTCCAAAGACTGTTAATTATATTTAAAAATGTTTTTTTACTAGAACTATGTAAATTCTGAATCATACTATAAGAATAATTATCAAGACCTGGTGTAGTGTTGCGTCTAGAGCCTAGTGCTATTTCTAATTCAGTACTGGTAAAATCTTTAATTAATATCTGGCTATTACTAAGATCATTATTTTGTGAAAATAATGTATTTAAAGAATTCATGTCAATCTTATCTGTATTAGTTAACTTATTAATAAAGGATGGGATCCACTCATCATTCTTGAAACAATTTCTATTAGTAGCTACTCTTTTAAACCTACGTATATAGTTCCATATTTTTGTCATAGGAGTGGTTCTATTTAATGACTCACAAAGATTTTTCCAACTATTTCTTTTGTTCTCATTTATAATCTTTTTTTTCTGAGCATCTATCTTTTTATATTCAATAAAGGAATTAATGTCATATTTTTGTCTATATGTTTTTAATGCCTCTCTAGACTTCTCAACCATATTTTGACATTCATCATTCCACCATGGGGCAGGAACTTTTAATTTAGAATTGGACTTCCTCTTACACATCAATGGTATACATATGTCTCTAAGTTCATTCAAAAATTTGCAAAAAGTATTATAATTTTCTAATGGATCTTTATTGTTAAAAGTATAATTTAAAATAAGATTTTCTGATTGGCATAAATACTTATCCCAATCTACTTTATGAAACAAATATCTCTCCATATTTTCATTAACAGAGTAACTGTGTGGCTTAATGATAACATCAATAAAAGTGGGATAATGGTAACTGCCCAAGGGATCAGTTCCAACATACCACTCACACAACGGGGCTATTTCTGAGCTGACTGTGGTGACGTCTATAGCAGATTGATTTTTATTTGGGGCTTGCACAGTTGTTGGCGAACCTGTGTTTAAAATACATAAATCCAACTCATCAAATAAACTGTACAAATCATTACCTCTAGTATTTGATGCAGCGCATCCAAAGGCTAGATGATGAGCATTAAAATCTCCAGATATAATGCAAGGTTTCGATAATCTATTGATTATATTTCTAAGTTTATTAATTTTAATATTTTTATACCTAGGAGGACAATAAAAAGTGATGATGGACAAAGGACCAAGATCTGTGATAAGTGAAACTGCTACTGCCTGTATATCTTCATAAAAGTTAATATCTAGTTCAGTATATTTTAAAGTATTTTTAATAAGTATACCTACTCCTCCGAAGCCAGTATTAGAGTTTTTGTAAAGACAATTATAACCTGGAAAATGAGCATGGCTGTTTGAAGACTTTAACCATGTTTCATTAGCTAGATAAATGTCTACTTTATTTTCAAGTAGAAATTGTTTTAAAAGGGTTTTTTTACTATTAATACTCTGTATGTTATGCTGCACTATTCTTATAAAGTTATCCATTATTTGGTTTTAAGATTATTTAATAAAATTTCTTTAATTTTCTCTGTGTTTCTTGGTGTATCATTGCTATTCCCTATTATTACCAATGTTTTAATTATGGCATTAATTATATCCATGTTATTTACTATGTCATGGTGTTTTACATTATTATTTGTACATTGGACTGCTTCGGTTATTTTTCTAGGCAAAGGTGGAAAAGACTTAACATTTGTATTGTTACTAACTATGTTTGCATAGCTTAGGGTTTTCTTTTTATTAATTTTAGCTTGTTTAATCGGACATGTTTTAGATATTGCCAAATGGGCCCCCCCACAATTACTGCATTTAATTTCATTTTCCTTATTACAGTCTTTGTAGGAATGCGCACCGGCACATATGGAACATATTTGATTATTTTTACAAATTTTTGCTGAATGGTTAAACTTTAAACATTTAAAACACTGGAGCAGAGGAGGAATGTATGGAGACACTTTTGACCTCCATCGGTCCAAATAAATAAACTCTGGTAATGAACTAGATACAAAAGTGACAGAAATTGATTTTAATGGAAATAAATTACCATCTTCATCCTTCTTCATGAATCTCCTTATAGAAATAATTTCATATTGGCAGGATAGGGATCTAAAAAGGTCCTCATTACCCATCTCTTCGGGCACAAACTGTACCACTCCCACTTTCTCGACAAAACTACTTGGAATGAATGCCCTGATACCATGCTTTTCTATCAATTGTTCGCTGTAGTTTAAGAAATCATTGGCAGCAGTTGATTGTTTGAAATTAATTTTCAGTTTGTAAGCATTAATCCTGTTCATTTCATATTGCCCTTTGATATATTTGCTAAATAGCGACTGAATCTGAATGGGGTCTCTATTACCGATTTTGTCATCGTTAACAGATGCCACGAACACTGCATATTCATTCAATATTAAATTATCAGGATAAACTCTGATATAGTTTGCTTTAATGAATGGTTTATACTTATCCATATTACTGGTAATTTTGCTGTCAATTTTTCGCTTCTTAGTATTTGGCGCCACACCGCCACTATCGGTGGGCATTTTGATGGTGAGAACTAACCAAATAAATTAAATTTACTACTTTAATAATCAATTTAAATATTTAACAAATTTTAAACTCCCGCTCTCGTAGACTTCCCGCCAAAAAGTCTTCCAAATATCAACATAACGAGTGTTGCCATTATTAATTATTCTCAATTATTGATATTAAATAAACATACCCTTTTTATATTATAAACCGATAAAGGACATCAAACTTAACAACTTTGCCTATGAATGCCTATCTAAAATATTGTAATTTTCAAAAAATAATAATAATTAAAAATTGTCGTACCTAGTTCAAACTGAGAATGTATAGAATGAGATGCCTTGCTTCAGTGAAAATAAGAAATTTAAAAAAAACATTTGATCTATGCTTTTCGCTATGTAAACAAAAATATAACTTCTTTCGGTATTTTTCAGTTGTATTGATCGTCGTTGAAAAATATCTGTCTGTCTGTCTGTCATATTAGAATTAAAGACAAGAGCGTGGTGTATACAGCCGGTCAGCCTTAGTGAAGCAAGGCTGACACAATAAAAGTACCTGGGTACAAAGTCATCTTCTGTACTCTGATTTTAAATTGGCCTAGACCTCGCTTTGATAACATACCCTTTTTATATTATAAATCGATAAAGAACATCATACTTAAAAACTTTGCCCATGGAATGCCTATCTGAAATATTGTAATTTTCAAAAAAAAAAGATAATTAAAAATTGTCGTACCTAGTTCAAACTGAGAATGTATAGAATGAGAATCTTTGCTTCAGTGAAAATAAGAAATAGAAAAAAACATTTGATCTATGCTTTTCGCTCTGTAAACAAAAATATAACTTCTTTCGGTATTTTCCAGTTGTATTGATCGTCGTTGAAAAATAATATCATAAAAATAAACCGGTAAGCGAGCGATTGAACTGGAAAATACCGAAAGAGGTTATGTTTTTGTTTACACCATAGATGAAATGTTTTTTTTTATTTCTTATTTTCACTGAAGCAAAGAATCTAGTTCTATACATTCTCAGTTTGAACTAGGTACGACAATTTTTAATTATCTTTTTTTTTTGAAAATTACAATATTTCAGATAGGCATTCCATGGGCAAAGTTTTTAAGTATGATGTTCTTTATCGATTTATAATATAAAAAGGGTATGTGGCTTAGACCTCGCTTTTATAACATACCCTTTTTATATTATAAATCGATAAAGGACATCAAACTAAACAACTTTGCCCATGGAATGCCTATCTAAAATGTTGTAATTTTCAAAAAAAATATAATAATTAAAAATTGTCGTACCTAGTTCAAACTGAGAATGTATAAAATGAGATTCCTTGCTTCAGTGAAAATAAGAAATAAAAAAAAAAATTGATCTATGCTTTTCGCTCTGTAAACAAAAATATAACTTCTTTCGGTATTTTCCAGTTCTATTGATCGTCGTTGAAAAATAATATCATGAAAATAAACCGGTAATCGAGCGATTGAACTGGAAAATACCGAAAGAAGTTATATTTTTGTTTACACCATAGATCAAATGTTTTTTTTTATTTCTTATTTTCACTGAAGCAAGGAATCTCATTTTATACATTCTCAGTTTGAACTAGGTACGTCAATTTTTAATTATTATTTTATTTTGAAAATTACAATATTTTAGATAGGCATTCCATGGGCAAAGTTGTTTAGTTTGATGTCCTTTTTCGATTTATAATATAAAAAGGGTATGTTATAAAAGCGAGGTCTAGGCCAATTTAAAATCAGAGTACAGAAGATGACTTTGTACCCAGGTACTTTTATTGTGTCAGCCTTGCTTCACTAAGGCTGTCCGGCTGTATACACCACGCTCTTGTCTTTAATTCTAATATGACAGACCTCCGTGTATAAAAAAATATAAATGTCATAACAAAAGCACGTTGTCAACTTGATCGCAAGATTGTTGTGTTGAGGGAGGATTATTGAATTTGAATTGAACATGGTTATACATTTATAAGAAAACTAATTGCCAATAAGTTATAATGGGAAAAGCAAAGTATAATGCAAAAGCTCGGCAAGTTGTGAAAACAAACGTAGACAACTCCACAACTAGTGAGGTATGCTTAAACCAGTCAATATTTTTTGGTTTTGTGTAAGAAGTCAATAGTTAAGGTGATAAATCTTCATTTTCATCGACAGAAAGCTTATAATTATGAAAAAAAAACTATTTACCAATATTCGAATCCATTAGCATACTGGTTTGTAAAATAAAACCTTCATATTACATCTGCTCAGCTGAGGCACTGCTGAGTCTGATCTGTTTCTATTATACGACTCAATTCATTGATTTTCATTGATTCTTACAGTTGTCATTGATTTCATATTCATAGGCTCTCAATTATTTTTTTATGACTGGTATATTTGGTCTCATGCTTTAAATAAATTCAACAAATTTAATTTTAGGTTTTGTTTTTTTATTTTGCCACAAATTTATAGTATTTTACCCTCCATGTATGCCGTTGTTGAAGATGTCCATGGTCTAGTTGGTAGCTGTAAAGTTTTGGGGTCTTAAAGTTGCAAGTTAAAATCTTGCTGAGAGTATTCATTTATGTGATTGTTTTGTATACTTATCTAGGGGCTTTATTGATATGTGCAATATGTGTGTAGTTTTTATTTATTTTAATTTTTACATATTTCATGACCTAGGAGTGTAAAATACTTTGCAGAGTTAGACTTTGTACTTGCTCCATTTGTTACGGAGTCACTGTGGCTGCATTCATCTGTAAAATTTATATAAGCTGGGAAAAGTGTTAGTGCGTGGTGTCATATGATAAAATAAATATAATATCAATGGAGGACAGTTAAGGATCAGTAGCTAATGATAATGATGATGGCAATGATATAAATTTTATTTCCAAGTGGATAGGAAACAGCTTCAAATAATTATTTACTTTTCCTTATCCTTCTACTGATGTTAAATGCTGCATAGTATGAGATATTGATATGGGAGCTATATTAGGAACTATTAACATTGAAAAAATTAAAGGTACAATGCAAAACAGTTTTGGGATTAACTTAAGCATAATTATTTGTGTTATTTTCAGATCAGATTGGAGTTTGGAACAAATGAGTATGGCTCAAGTGACACAAGTAATCTGCTTGCTCTGCCATCAAAAAAACGAAATACAAAAATAATTGTTGACAAAAAAGAAAAAAATACCAGATTCCTTTCAAAAGCTCACAGAAAAAGACTTGAAAAAATAGTTGAAAAGAAGAAAAAGAAAGAAAATGTAAGCTGCTTCTTATCATAATATTCCGTTTTTCTCAGGCTTTATTTACATTGACCATTGAAATCAATTTATTTATATTATAGATATATAAGTATAATTTCAACTCCTTTCTTTTACAATCTTTTACTCACTGAACTTCCAAAAGTGGATGACAAATATCTAAGTCTTAAGCCTTGGCTACCCCATTTGGGATTTATAACTATGAGTGTATGTAAGTTTAATCTTCAAGCCTAAAATAACTATTAGTCCACAGTATGAAAAAAGCACTTTATTTTAAACTTTATATGCTCATGTCTTCAAATTAACTGTTTGTGGTTTGAGCCCTTTCTGATTAACTTCATTAAATTTAAAAACTTATTTATTAAATCCTATTAATATTATAAGTGTGAAAGTTTAGATGTTTGGATATTTTAGGAGAAAAGGCTCCTCAAGTACATAATTTATATGGATGAAATTTGGCAGAATGGAAGATAATGACCCAAATTATGACATAGGATACTTTTCATCCGGGAACAATTTGACCAATAAAATATTCACGGCTGATAGAACTAAGAGTACCAAAAAAACACCTTAAATTTATTCATAAGCTAATCTGACAGTACAAAGTCTGTCGGGTCAGCTAGTAAAAAAATATAATTAAAACTACTGTAAAAGTAGCTAGTAAGTCTATGCTAATTAGAAATCAATCCACTATTATTTTTGTATTCTCATTTACTTGTTCTGTGTATATTTTTAATTTCTTACTTTCCAGAGAGCAGCACTTTTAGAGTCTTTATCTAAAGTCCAAGCATCACCAGATGAGGTCAACCAGCTTACAACTATCTCTTCGGTGCAGACAATAGGCTTGAGAAAACTTAATGAACTTAAATCGAATACATTATTACAAACAAGCTCTTCAAATGAAATTGAAAATCGGAAGTTTAGCACTATAGCTGGTAGGTACATATTATTATTTCTCACACAGCTCATATTATTTAATATGTCATAGGTTATTTTCAAACATGTACTGTGAGCTTAAATTAGTACTATCCCATCACTTTCATGGGTGTTGTAATATCAAAGAGAGTTGCAGTATCCAGAGTTTCAGAAAGCTCATTTCTCATTTGAATTTAGAGTTTAAGAGGATATTACATACAACAACATAACATTCACGCCGTTTATCCCCGAAGGGGTTGGCAGAGGTACCAATACTCCTGAACTCACATGGCAAGCGCCATCTAGTTTCCAGAGTAGGTACCCACGTTTTGCTTAGACAGTGTACTCACGTGATAGGGGGCAGGCCTATCGCCGTTTCGTACGAATACACTGTCACATGACTAAGTACAACTCAGCCATGTGGGTTTCCTCACGATGTTTTCCCTCACCGTTAGCAACCATGATAAATTAACCACACATATGACTTTAGAAAAGACAAATTGGTGTAGGCCCGTCCCAGGATTGGAACTCACGCCCTTCTGTTTTTCGGGCGGGTGTTCTACCCACTGGACTATCATGTCGCTAAGAGGATATTAGCAATCAAAAAATTAATCCTCAGTGATGAGTTACTAATCAACCAATTATAACTTAATGTACCCTTATTCAATGCATACCAAACTCTTGGAAAGACATGACAGCACTTGCAGTAACAGACACTTACAGGCATTTGAAAGATTTTTTATAAGGTAATAGCCCGAGCATATAGCAAGAACTGATATGAAATTGTGCTTATAATATTAAATTAAAACTAATAATGTATTACACATCTTAAACTCTCGCGGTTTGTAGACATTATAAATAACCAACGAATATGTTTTTAACGTAAGGGATTTAAAAATATTTGTTAGTCCCAATTATTATATACTTACTTACTTATACTCACGCCCATTATTCCCATTGGGGTAGGCAGAGACTATCGATCGCCACTTAGTACGATCTTGACAAACCTCTCTGGAGTCCCTTACATTCATTATTCTTCTCATAAATGCTCTTTTATTCTTCTCACTTCGGACCCCGCCTTTATAAGAAAGTTTTCTCTCTGGTCTAGAAACGTTTTACGAGGCCGTCCTCTACTAACAATCCCATCCACATTGGCTCTATATAACTCTTTCGCTACTTTATTTTCATCCATCCTCTCTATGTGTCCATACCACCTTAACATTCCTTTTTCTATCTTGCATACTACGTCATCTTTCAAACCTACTCATTCACGGATCACACTATTTATCACTCTATCACACAGCCTTACATTACATATACTTCTGAGGGATCTCATTTCCACTGCATTAACTCTACTTTCATGCTTCTTCTGACATGCCTAACATTCACTACCATACATCGGCGTGGGAACCAGAACAGCATTATGCACAGCCATTCGAGCCTTTTCTGACAACGACTGGCTCAACATCAGATTATTATATATGATGATAATGTATTATTTTATGCTATTGCCTGTCTTTGTGCTCTTGATAAATATTTAAAATAAATGTTACAGGTGCAAAGAAGAGAATACGTCTTTTGAAATTAGAAAATAATGAAAGCAATAGGAAGAAAGCTAAACATGATCCGAATGTAGTAGGTTTAGAAAAATCTAGTGATGAGTCAAGTACAGATAGTAGTGATGATGATGGTAATGAATCTGATGTTGATATAATAGAAAAGGAATGTAATGTTTTGAAAAATGACGAGTCTAATGTCAAAGTCGATAAAAATGACTCTATTGTTGATGTTGACGAAATAGTTAAGGATGCTAAAAAAATTGATAAAACTGACAAAGAAGATGAAAAAAAAGTTACAACAAATGAAGAAGAAGTAATAGAAATAAAGAAACCATTATTGGGACGGCCTACTCAAAATGTTCAAGTGAAAAGAGATCCTAAAATTCAAGTAGCTAGATTGAAACTACCAATTCTTGGGGAAGAACAAAGAATCATGGAGCTTGTTAATGAAAATGAATTCTTAGTTGTAGCTGGTGAAACTGGTAAGCAATTTTAAAGAAGGATCAACATATCTTGATATTTTAGTCCAAAATTTTGCCTACAATTAAGTAGACCCATTTTCAACTGCTGGAGTAAGAAAATGAGACTTTGCTAAAGGTGTAAGCATTTCTATTTATTCTTAAGTCATTTGTATGCATAACTAGGTTCAGAAATCATTTCCCACATTTACCTGTAAGAGTGAGAATAAAAGAGAAGCTTCTAATTCTTACAACTTAGTACACTCTTATTTCCTTATCTATACTAATATTATAAAGCTGAAGAGTTTGTTAGTTTGTTTGTTTGAACGCTAGAATCTTAGGAACTACTGGTTTGAATTGAAGAATTATTTTTGTGTGGGATAGTCTATTTATTGAGGAAGGTTTTAGGCTATATATCATTACGCTGCGACCAAAAGGAGCAAAGAATCAGCAAAAAATGATGCAAATACAGGAATAATTATTCATATTTTAAGGCCTCCGTTGTGTGCGCTGCGTAAACGGCTTAAGTTACCCAAAAAGTATGTATAAAGAATTATTCCTCTTTGAATGATCTAAAAAAATATCCGCAACAATATATGTCTATCTTTTAAGATTGACTCACTATAACCATTTTTATGGTAGTCAAACTTGGTCGAAATTAATGCATTATGGCCAATTATTTTTCATAATGTTTTATCAACATAATATTAATCCTTATCCAAATAAATGTGTTTTTGATTAAGAGTATTTAATTGTAAACAAAATTGTCCTTGACATCACTTAATTTAAATTAACACCTTAGAAGAGAATACATTTTTAAAATGACTTTGCAACAAAATTGTCACGCGCGCTTGGAGCGCTAGACAAGACGGACTGACTGACTCAATGCTCAGCCGAAACTACTATACTTATAAACTAACACACATACATACATACATATACTTATGGCTATAAATCCCTAGAAGGGGTGGCCAGAGCTAAGGAATTAGAAATTCCTCAGCCACTTTTTGGAAAGTTGAATGGGGAAAAGATGGTAAAATAAAGGTTGTTGGTGATGGGTCTTCAACCGTATCGCTCAAAAATCCTTTAATAGCCCCAATACCATTAGTCGCCTCTTACGTAAACCCACCAGAAGAAATGGGGTAATGCTATTCTAAGCCGACACTACACAGCATAAATACAAACTTTAAATTTAAAATGTGAAAAAATTGTGAGTACACTATGAAAAACCCCTTTTGTGTCATCGCATGACAGAGACCCTCAACGGGTCAGTTAAATATTTCAGTTCAACGACGTGAAAGTCTACACTTTTGACAGTACGAAGTCTGTCGGGTCAGCTAGTTCTCTATAAGCATTATAAATAATTTAAGTGAAACTTTTGCTATGACTAGACTTAAAAAGCCCCATTGTTTAAATTTCAATTCGCAATCTTAAAACTATTAATGTATACATTTAAAGAAACTACATTTCATTCTAGAAGTTGGCCAGTGAATGAAATTCGACGAACATACTTCCAGTAAGACTATAATTAACCCTCGGCGTGCCTGGTAGAAAAAAGTTACATGGCGTGCCTGGTGGGTCGGTGAGACCCTAAATTTAATTTTTTTTTTCTCCTACAAATTGATATCAATGTAGTATATTTTTTGATTTTATAATAAAATTAAACATGTTTTTTGGGGTTTTAAATAAAATATATGTTCGAATTAATAATATTTTCAAAAGATTTTTTAATTAAACTTTTACCTTGTTTTTTAACGTAGAATTAAACATCTTATGTTCATAAACATGCAAAATCAACTAAAACTAAAGAAATCACAATCAGACTTTGGGGATCATAATGCACATACGTTATCTCATATTTTAAGCTAAAATAATTAGTCTTCTTCATTTCCGACATCATTTTTAGGAACATAGCAATTTCCATACTGGAAAATTGCATGTTCTATCACTTTGATGATCACATGATCCTTTCACTACTGGAGCAGGCCCCGGACTGAGGTAGTAGGCGGAGGGCGACAATCAGTTCACTACGGTCAGCTACTGAGAGCGGTTGCGCGCGAATTTCAAATTACAATGAATTATAACGGTTTATCGGCTGCGGTGGGTCTCATAGACCCAACCAGGCATGCCGAGGGTTAAACTTCCTTGCTTTAGAAAAACAATATTAATCTATTCTGATTTTTACCTGCCCATAGACTGACAAAAGTTTGCGCTAAATAAAAGTGTATGTTATGATAGTGTCAAATACATGGTAGTGTGTGGAATGCATTTGTCATTGATTTAATTTAAAATGAATGATGCTATATGAAAATTTAATTTAATTAATACTTTATGCACCCCTTACATACATACAATATATATTCTCATGGCCATTAATCCCAAAAAGGGGTAGTCAGAGCTTAGAGCTAGAAACTCCTCAGCTTTATTCTATATGAAAATTTAATTTAATTAATACTTTATGCACCCCTTACATACATACAATATATATTCTCATGGCCATTAATCCCAAAAAGGGGTAGTCAGAGCTTAGAGCTAGAAACTCCTCAGCCACATTTCGAAGTTAATAGGGGAGAAGATAGTAGAAATAAAGTATTGTTGGTGATGAGGCTCCAAACGCATAGCCCAACAACCACTTAAAAAAGCCCCATACACTTAGTCACCGCTTACGACACCCGTGGGTAGAAAGGGTTGTGACATTCTATGCCGACACTACACGGCCCATATAAATTATAAGTGTGCAACATTTTAGACTACTGTATCTGCACAATTTTGTGTAGACTTTATGCTTCAAATATTATTATTAATAATTAGACATACAGGGCTGAGCTCTTTTTATCTGTTGTTGTATGTTTTTTTTTATCGCATCTGTTGCGTGTATAATGTTATGCCTAACCCAACCTATAATCATGGCTATAAATCCCAAAAAGAGGACCCAGAGCTTTGGAATTAATATTTTCTTTAGCAACTTTTGCAATTTGATTTGGGATGAGTCTGCGGCCGAATTGCCAAATCACAACTCAAAAAGCTCCTTAGTCACTTCGTACGCCACCCGTGAAAAGTCATGAAACTACACCACTGTCTTCAGAACTAACCATAATCCAAATAATTACAGGCAGCGGTAAAACCACCCAAATACCCCAGTTTCTCTACGAAGCCGGCTATGCTGAAGATAAAATGATTGCCATAACGGAACCCCGTCGAGTAGCCACGGTGGCGATGGCTGCCAGAGTCGGCTATGAACTTGGTTTGACTAGTAGAGAGGTGTCATATCTCATGAGATTCGAAGGAAATGTTACTAAGGATACTAAAATTAAGTTTATGACTGATGGTAAGTTTTGGATCTAAGGAATATAAAATTATAATATAAACTCACTGCTATAAATCCTTAGTGGGGGTAGCCAGAGATTCAGAATTAGAATTGCCACTGGAACATTTAAAAGTTGAGTAGGGAATGGATTGTAAAATAAAGGTTGGTTGGGGGCGGTTCTCCAACCACATTGCCCAACAATCACTTTCAACACCAAATACCCTCAGTCGCCTCGTAAACCATCCATTGGAAGAAATGGTTTAGTACTATTCTAAGTGTCACTTATGGGTTTTTACACGGTTTTATTTAGCTCACCCCGTTTGTTTTATTCTTGGGTCAAATTTAGTAATTCAAATTTCACCCTCTTCCTATCAACCGATTAATCTGAAATTTTGTATACACCTTGGATTTTGGTGACAATACAATTATATTTATTAAACTTGAGAAACTCCACTTTTATAGTTCCTTCATAATATTCCTTTTATTGATACGAAGTCAAATCATTACCCCATACTACCCGATCCTAACCTAATACTAAAATATTCTTACAGGTGTCCTATTAAAAGAAATCCAAACGGACTTCCTTCTAAGCAAGTATTCAATAGTGATAATCGACGAGGCTCACGAAAGAAGTGTATACACAGATATATTGTTGGGTTTGCTATCTAGAATAGTGCCGTTGAGGCGAAAGAGGGGATCGCCTTTGAGGTTGATTATTATGTCTGCCACATTAAGAGTTGAAGATTTTACAGAGAATAAGAGATTGTTTAAGGAACCGCCGCCTGTTATTAATGTAAGTTTTGACTTTTCTTACTAGTAACCTTTTTGCTGTGTAGTGTCGGCTTAGAATAGCACTACCCCATTTCTTCCGGTGGGTGTACGTAAGAGGCGACTAACGGTATTGGGGCTTTTAAGGGATTTTTGGGCGATGCGGTTGGAGACCCATCACCAACAACCTTTGTTTCACCATCTTTTCCCCACGCAACTTCCAAAGGTGGCTGAGGAATGTCTCATTCCCTAGCTCTGGCTACCCCTTCAAGGGATTTATAGCCGTGAGTATATGTATGTATGTATGTAACCTTTTAAGTTAGTTTAGATATGTAAATTCTAAATTATGACATACATACTTAAACTCACGCCATTTGGTTCCATCGTGTAGGCAGAGAATATTGATCGCCAATAGTACAATTCTGGTTAGCCAGAATCTCCGAATCGAAAAGAAACCTCTTAGCTTGATTTGAATTCGTTAATTATTTTCATACATATCCTTTTATTTTATGTTATTATTATTTCGGTAAGTAATCGTTAAAAATATTTTTTTCCCACTTTAAACTATAATTTTAACTCGGAATCATAGTATTAATATCTTTGTTGCTGGAGTACAAGTGTAAACCAAGAAAAAATAACTTTTCATTTATGTATATTTTTGTCTAATTACTGTTACTGTTTGCTGTGTAGTGTCGGCTTAGAATAGCACTACCCCTTTTCTTCCGGTGGGTGTACGTAAGAGGCGACTAACGGTATTGGGGCTTTTTAAGGGATTTTTGGGCGATGCGGTTGGAGGCCCATCACCAACAACCTTTATTTTACCATCTTTTCCTGACGCAACTTCCAAAAGTGGCTGAGGAATTTCTAATTCGTTAGCTCTGGCTACCTCTTCTAGGGATTTATAGCCGTGAGTAAATGTATGTATGTATGTATGTATATTTTTGTCCAATTACAATTTAAAGTTGCAACTATTTTTCTTATTACAGATAGAAGCTCGACAGTTCCCAGTGACTATTCATTTTAACAAGCACACTTACCCTGACTACCTGAAAGAAGCTTACAAGAAAACTGTCAAAATACACGCTCGGTTGCCTGAGGGTGGTATCCTTATATTTGTTACTGGACAACAGGAGGTATGAGTCATACTTCTTTTTAGATGTACATACATATACTCACGGCTATAAATCCCTAGAAGGGGTAGCCAGAGTTAAGGAATTAGAAATTCCTTAGCCACTTTAGGAAAGTTGAGTGGGTAAAAGATGGTAAAATAAAGGTTGTTGGTGATGGGTCTCCAACCGCAACGCCCAAAAATCCTTTAAAAGTACCAATACCGTTAGTCGCCTCTTGCGTACACCCACCGGCAGAAATGGGGTAGTGCTATTCTAAGCCGACACTACACAGCAATTTTTATATGTGTTTAGATGTGTTCTTTGATTATTTTATATGCATTCTGGTTGTAGAGACAATAAAACTATTTTAATCTTTTATTTATTAATTTTATACTGTTAACTTTATTTGACAGACTGTGACCCTTTTTTCCTTGTATCGTCTTTGTCGGGAAAAAAGTGGCTAGGCTTATTAAGTTGTTATAAATTTAAGGAAATTTGATAGTTATTATACTAGATTTATCTTCTTCGCCACTGTACACATACTATGCCACCCGATTTTCGCCTATAGGAGTCTTCAGTTGCTGTGTCTTTTATAGTCGCTCATAATGCCCATGGTTGAACGACCCCTGCTGTTAATCATCGTATATCGAGAATCTAATGCCCATACAAAATAAAGACCTACTAAGATAATCAAAATTTAAAAAAGTAAGATTGACAGTCAAATCACTCAAAACGATCTCTTCCAGAAAACTTTTACATATTCAAAAACCATACTTAAACTTTTCTAGGTACGGTATCTAGTCCGGAAACTAAAAACGGCGTTCCCGTATCGCAAAGACCAAGACTATTCAAAGCTCATTAAGAAAACAAGTACAAAAGAAATTGAAGCCACTTTAGATTCAGATCCAGATGACCTTGAATCTGATGATGATGAAGTAGAGAGAGAGATGAAGAGAGCTAGAAAAGCGAGAAGGAAAGCCAAACAAAAAGCGAAGGAATTACCAAAGATCAATTTGGATGATTATGATATGCCGGAGGATGATGGACAAGCTGATTTAGTTGATGATGATGATAGTGAAGGGCATTTGAGTGATTCAGGTATAGTTTTTTTATTGTGTATGTTATTGTTTGTGAACTGACTTCTTTTAAGGTGGGTCTGTGCTAGATGAATCGAGAACGAGCGTAGCATGAGCCGAACACAATTCGTATAGTGTGGACCATCTTACAATCCTCGAACGAGCGCGCTGCGAGAACATCGTTCGTGCTCGGTTGCGTTCCGCCGGTTGTCGGTTCTTTGACGAACACAAAGGAGTTTGCTTGATTAATTTGACAGTGATCGTTGTAGGTTCGTTGTATGTCCATACTTGACGCCGCGAACGACGAAACCGAGAACGGCTCCGCTTGTGCTTCGCTCGTGATCAGTTCGGCAAGCGTAGACCCACATTTGTAGTTTCATAGGTTCAGCAATAATGGTTGGAAAAAAGCTGTTTCCTAGATTATGGCTTTATCTAGTTTAGGAATAAGTGTGTTGCCTCATAAAACAAACAGTCATATACTATGATCAGGATGTAACTGTAATGAGTCTCTTGAACCCACTAGTGTGCCTCATAGAATGAAATAAAATATATTTGATGTGTAGTGCCGGCTTAGAATAGCACTACCCCATTTCTTTCGGAGGGTGTACGTAAGAGGCGACTAACGGTATTGGGGCTTTTAAGGGATTTTTGGGCGATGAGGTTGGAGACCCATCACCAACAACCTTTATTTCACCATCTTTTCAACACTCGACTTTCCAAAAGTGGCTGAGGAATTTCTGATTGCTTAGCTCTGGCTACCCCTTGTAGGGATTTATAGCTGTGAGTATATGTATATTTGATGAGAATCAGTTTTGAAGACGTAATTGGCCTAGACCTCGTTTTTAAAACATACCCTTTTTATATTTTAAATTGATAAAAGACATCAAACTAAACAATTTTGCCTATGGAATGCTTCTGTAAAATATTGTAATTTTCAAAATAATTAATAAATAAAAGTGTCACTGCCTAAATCAAACTGGGGAAGTATGGTGAGTTTGAGCCTAAGCTAAAATAAAAATAAAAAACCTCTTAGCCTCACCTGAAATAAAAAAAAAACATCTTGTGATTTGACCATATGTTTCTGCGGGGTGCGATCCCCGCTGAGAGCAAAACATATGTGATTAGCATAAATTCTTAGTCTTGGATGTTATTTATATGTGTATTATATGATATTAAATATATCGTAGAGTTAGTATCCCAAAACACAAGTTCTACTTAGTTTGGGGCTAACTTGATCTGTGAATAATATGTCCGTATATTTATTTATATCTTTCAGACCACGAAGAAGACACATCTCTAGCCCCCGAAATAAGAAACTGTCGCCAACCCCTATGGGTATTACCTCTATATTCCATGCTAAACTCTACAAAGCAAGCGAAAGTGTTTCAACCTCCGCCCGTCGGCGCACGACTTTGTGTCGTCAGTACTGACGTGGCGGAAACGTCGCTTACCATACCTAACGTCAAATATGTCGTCGATACGGGAAAGAAGAAAATGAGGTTTGTTTCGTTTTATGTATAAATAAAAGATGTTATTAAAGGAAAGAAAAATTTCGACACTGGCGGGGTTCGAACCCGCGACCTTCGGGTATACGCCCCCGTCGCTCTGCCAACTGAGCTACAGTGTCAGTTGGCATCCAGCGCAAAATTCCTCTATCCCTTGTTTTTATTTTTTTACACGTTCAAGTAGTGTTTGCGTTTCCTACCTCCGAATTTTTAACTAATTCGGACGGCCATTTGTCTACCTTTTCAGATAGAATACAAATGTTGGAAACGCCTAACTATCACATAATTCAATGTTTTTGACATGAATTCCTCATGTGGGGATTATTACTTATAAATAAAAGATGTTATTAAAGGAAAGAAAAAGAACGAAAGTATTTTGCCCCTGTTTATTTGTGTTTACAAGATGGAAACCATAAATATCACGTTATTTGCACAAGTGGGTTATCGGCAATGTGGCAGAAGATCTATCACCAACTATTCTTTTTTTATATATCTTCTCCCCAATCAATGACCAAGTGACTGAGGACCTACAAATTCTACCTAACACTATACCACTACTCTATCACAAAACTACATAAAACGATAATTCAATGTTTTTGACATGAATTCCTCATGTGGGGATTATTACTTATAAATAAAAGATGTTATTAAAGGAAAGAAAAATTTCGACACTGGCGGGGTTCGAACCCGCGACCTTCGGGTATACGCCCCCCGAACCCCGCCAGTGTCGAAATTTTTCTTTCCTTTAATTTGGTCATTGATTGGGGAGAAGATATATAAAAAAAGAATAGTTGGTGATAGATCTTCTGCCACATTGCCGATAACCCACTTGTGCAAATAACGTGATATTTATGGTTTCCATCTTGTAAACACAAATAAACAGGGGCAAAATACTTTCGTTCTATGTAGCCATCGTCAAATGTTTCATCCATACCTAAATCTTACGACCAAAGACTTGGAATAAACAGCAATAAAGCATAATAAGCATAAACGTTCACGCTGAAAATTCCCGAAGGGGTTGGCAGAGGTACTAATACTTCTGAACATCACGTGACTTTATCACCTGGTGTTCAGAGTACCCACGTTTTGCATGGACAGTGTACTCACGTGATAGGGGGCAGGCCTATCGCCGTTTTGTACGAATACACTGTCACATGACTAAGTACAACTCAGCCATGTGGGTTTCCTCACGATGTTTTCCCTCACCGTTAACAACCATGATAAATTAACCTCACATATGTCTTTATAAACAGCAAATACGAATAAAAAATGAAGAATCTGACTTCGAAGACCGGGGCGTTACGGCTCGTCTGCCATTACAGTGCACAGTTTATTGTTTTTTTATTCGCATATTTTGATTTTTGAAATTCGATCATAGATACCAAAGATGCCGCACCCCATATAAATTCAACGCTCAAAAGTTGAGAGTTAAATATTTATTTTTCTATTTGACATTTGTCACATAACTTTGTATGCTATCTATGTAATTGTGTCTTCATTCCCCAATGTATATCAAACCGTAGAGTATACGACGCTACAACGGGCGCCACGGCCTACCGCGTAGTGTGGGTATCGCAAGCCAGTGCGTTCTATCCTCCATTATATTTGACATTTGTCACACAACTTTGTATGCTATCTATGTAATTGTGTCTTCATTCCCCAATGTATATCAAACTGTAGAGTATGCGACGCCACAACGGGCGCCACGGCCTACCGCGTAGTGTGGGTATCGGAAGCCAGTGCGTTCTATCCTCCATTATATTTGACATTTGTCACACAACTTTGTATGCTATCTATGTAATTGTGTCTTCATTCCCCAATGTATATCAAACCGTAGAGCAGGTATGGGCAACCTTTGTCATGTTGCGTGCCAAACTTATCATAAATATACAGACGCGGGCCAGACAGACTAGAAAAAAAATTAAGTAATATTTGTTCTATAATTTTTAATGGATAATGTATTGTTACAATCAATGAGCAATTTGTGCTTGAACTTCTGCAACAAGTTTTTTAATGTCTGGGCAAATTCTACTTATACAGAGGCGTAAAGAGTTTTCGAGATTTTCTTCTGTGAGTCTCTTTCGGTGTTTCGATTTGTTAGTCTTCATCATCGAGAAGAATTGTTCACATTTTTATGTACTTCTATAAACGCAAACAATTCGTCTCGCGATCGCTCTCAGCTGTTTGTATTTCACTTCATCGACATATGTCTTGTAAAACTCGTATAAGTCCATGTCATCAAATTTTGACTTCAAGTTAGTGTCTTCCCGAAGCTCGATCATTTCCATTTGCAGCTGCAATGGAGCATCTTTTACTTCACTTTTGGTCGGAGTAGCGAAAATATTGAAGTTTCTTTCCATCTTCTTAAAATTTGTAAACCTGCTATCAAATTGCTCCGATAGTAATTTTAGCTCCTCAGCGTACTGATCGTAAGCTACATTTTCATGGCTACTTAGTGTTTGAACATGATAGTAGCTTCTAGACCTCATTTCATTTACCATAAGCAAATTTTGGTTTGAAACGCATTTAGGTGGCTGTATAATTCATTTACCAAGTGACCCTGTTTTTGTAATTTCAAGTTGAGGTTGTTTAAGTGACTTGTGATATCGACGAGAAATGCTAAATCGCTTAACCATTTTGGGTCACTAAGTTCTACAATGGGTTTTTCTTAATTCCCATAAAATCAGAAATTCCTTTTTAAGGGCATAAAATCTGTTTATTTTTTTTTTCCTTTGCTTAGACATAAGACATAAGACATTTATTTTAAGAAAAACACATTACATAAGAATTTACAATGATTCACGCACTAGGCATTGCCTGTATCGCATGAATCTAGGGAACACATTTAAAATACACAACGAATAATACAAGTCTTAATTAAGAGAGAAAAATAAACAAACAAACAAAAAACTGATTTAAATAAAAATAAAACTAACTAAATTACAAAAGCAACTAAGTAATAGTTTGTGCAAATTGCGAAGTGTTTAGTTACGAGTGTATGTGTGTGTGTGTGTATTGGATATGTATGTGAGAATGAAAGTATGTGTGACTGTGTGTATGTACGAGGGTGAATATTTGTGAGTGAGTAAGAGTGTGTATGTATGAGTGTGTGTGTGAGAGACAACTACGAGACAACTTTTAGCAAAGCCTCTGTATCAGCGTATGAAATATTCATTAATTTTTTAAATAACTCTTTTTTACTCTTACTTTTATCACATTGTTTTAATGTGACAATATCTTTAACCAATTTATTAAACAAGAAGGGAGATAAAAAACTAGGAAACCGTTGAGCAAAAGTAGTGCGAGTCACTGGTACCGGTAACTGAAATAAACGTTTGCTAAACATATCACTGCGGTGCTGTTGGCACATGTTTGGTTTTGCAGCTAGGACAGCTCGCTGAATAAAAAGTTTGCGCACACTAAGAAAATCAGCTTCTTCATATAATGCTGAAGTGGAGTATCTACGAGGTTTTCTTAGTAATGTCTTCAACACAGCTCTCTGGGCCCTCTCTAGGACAATCATGGTTGTAGTTGCACATCCACCCCAAACCAATATACAATAATTAAGTATAGATTGGCATAAAGCCAAATATACGGTGCGTAGTATCCTGCCATGCGTTACTTCACGTAGAGACCTTATAACAAAAATAATTTTCCGTAAGCGAGCGGAAGTGATACTAACATGCTCCTTAAAGTTAAGATACTCATCAATTACTATGCCGAAGTATCTAATCGAGCGGCACTTAGTGATTTCGTTGCATGAGCATCCTACTGTCTCACTGCTGAATTGGAGTAAGGGACATGCAATCTGATGTACTTTAAGAGCGTCAAGATCAGAGGGCGGGGCGGACGATTCGGTTTTGTGAAAACAGATATAACATGTTTTGGTAGCATTTAATGTTAATAAGTTATCTTGAAGCCATCCCGTGATCCTGGTAAGTCCTGATTGGGCTATTCTATTCACTTCAGGCCACGTTTTACCATAAAATATTATAGCAGTGTCGTCCGCATAGCACAGAAGGTCGGTATTTGGCGTTGTCGAGGCTATTATGTCATTAATATATATAAGAAAAAGAGTTGGTCCCAGTATGCTTCCTTGTGGCACACCAAATGACACACTTTGTAGGTCACTCAAGTGGTTGCCCAGCTTGGTGCACTGTTTCCGATTAGTCAAGTAACTATAAAACCAGTCATATGCAATGCCTCGAATACCAGTTGCTTCCATTTTTTTTAGAAGTATGCGGATGGATACGGTGTCAAAGGCCTTTGCTAAATCCAAGAAAACACCAATAGATTTAAGGCCACGATCTAGATGAGCTGATACAATATCTACTAATAGTTTAGTAGCATCTTCAGTGGATCTTCCCCTTCGAAATCCGTATTGTCTATCCATGAGCAGTCCATTTGACTCCAAATATTCGACCAATCTATCATTGATAAGACGTTCCAATAATTTAGAAAAAACTCCAAGTAAAAAAATGGGTCGATAGTTTTCAGGAACATCTTTCTCGCCTGATTTGTAGATGGGTTTTACAAGGGCAGTCTTCCATTGAGTGGGAAATTGTCCGTCTGAAATACTCTTATTGAAGATAAAAGCAAGCGGGCCTGCAATCATGGGCGCGATGCTCTTAAGAAGCTTATTATTAATCTCATCCAGACCTGGAGCTCTGTTAGGTTCTAGTGAACAGATTAGACTCAACACTTATTCAGCGTTAGTGGGTGTCAGAAATAAAGAATGGAGTGGAGAGTGATTATTAGTTTGAACTTTTCTAGCTAGTGACACTTCCGTTTCCTTCAAGTTCATTAAGGTCTTGTTTGCTAATGTCGGGCCTACGTTGGCAAAATAACTGTTCACGTGATTAACGGATTCTGAGACGGATTGCTTCACTGTTGTAAGAGCCTCTGAAGTGACTGGGCGCTTTGATCTATGGGTGATGGTATTAATAGTACTCCATAGTTTTCTAGGAGAGTCACGATTTTCTAACAATTGCTTCTCATAGAATTCAGCTTTTATATTCCGAAGTAAACTGATGTGAAAGTTTCTATATCTGATATAGATTAGCTTCGTACTGGGGTTATCAGGATTTCGCTTGTAGTCAAGATGGAGTTTATCCCTGTGCCGAGAACATCTTAGCAGGCCAGGTGTGACCCAGGGTGATAGTATTCTCTTTTTATGAGGAACTTGCACGGTAACACTGTGTTTCTCAACGATTTTTAAGAGTTCATCCGTGAATTTTTTAAACGTTTCGTCTAGGGAACAATTGTTAGTTAAAGAAATCCAGTCCAGTGTCGCCACGTCAGCTTTAATCGATTCCATATCTATTTTAATTCGGGTTTTCTTTGCAGTTTTTTTAGTGCGTTTTTGAGTCATTAATCCAGCCATGGTGATTTCGTGGTCTGTGATATCTGTGCAGCAGATTATGGATTCAGCTTTGCAAAGTGAGGGAATAAAAATATGGTCTATACATCTCTTGCCTCTAGTAGGCTTATCGATGGCCGATATTAGTCCCAGTCCAGACATCACCTCTATATAATCAGAAGCTTGTCTTCCATCCACGGCAGTGCCGAGAATATCGATATTCATATCTCCACAGACAATGAGACATGGACTGTGTTTATTGGAATTGAGGGCATTTTCAAGGGTATTTATAAAAGCATTTGGATCTCGAAAAGAAGGGGGGCGATAAATACCGACCACAGAAAAATAGTTTTCGACATTCACAAGAATACAATTGGAATCAAGTACATCGAGTTCAACACAGCTTGCAGTCCAACGATCTTTTATGTATATGACAACACCGCAGGATTTGTTTATATATTTTGTCGAATTGAAAGGTGTGTATCCGTTTAGACTATGGATTATTGGAGATTTATTTAACCAGCATTCACTTAGTACTATGACATCGAAATCACACTTAAGTCTGTTTAGTATAATTGAAAGTTGATCAAAATTACGATTGATTGATTAATCACCTTACTTTGCAAAAGTACGTCAAATCATCGTATTCAGATGTGATATCCTCTAAAAATGCTTTGAACTGGCAATGGTTAAGCGCGCGAGACCGAACAAAATTGATAGTGTTTACTAGAGACACAAAACCACCAACAAAACACCATTGAAGACTCAATGGTGTTTTGTTGGTGGTTAATGCAATGCAAAGTATCAAATCATTTTTCTGAATGTTCAATTCAGTTGCTTTTTCATCCGAATTTCCAATGAAGCCCATACGCGAACACTTTGAACCTTTTAGTGACTGCACCACGATAATGCGATGTTATTGCGTTTTTCGATAAGTTACCTATTCATTGCGTACGCCCGCTAGAATTTAACTCACTAAAGGTAGCCATAACAAGCAATGGTTGTCATTTATATTACAAGTAGTCGTTAATTTCAGTTTTCAAATTATTTTTCTATTTTATTCAGCACACATAAGTTTCGGTTTGAAATTTCAAAATGTGCCGCGGGCCGGGTCAAAAGCCAAAGCGGGCCGGATCCGGCCCGCGGGCCGGCTGTTGCCCATGTATGCCGTAGAGTATGCGACGCCACAACGGGCGCCACGGCCTACCGCGTAGTGTGGGTATCGGAAGCCAGTGCGTTCTATCCTCCATTATATTTGACATTTGTCACACAACTTTGTATGCTATCTATGTAATAGTGTCTTCATTCCCCAATGTATATCAAACCGTAGAGTATACGACGCTACAACGGGCGCCACGGCCTACCGCGTAGTGTGGGTATCGGAAGCCCGTGCGTTCTATCCTCCATCATATTTGACATTTGATAAACTACATTGTATGTTATCTTTACAATTGTGTCCTCATTCCACAATGTATTTCAAACCGTAGAGTATACGACGCTACAACGGGCGCCACGGCCTACCGCGTAGTGTGGGTATCGCAAGCCAGTGCGTTCTATCCTCCATTATATTTGACATTTGATAAACTACATTGTATGTTATCTTTACAATTGTGTCCTCATTCCCCAATGTATATCAAACCGTAGAGTATACGACGCCACAACGGGCGCCACGGCCTACCGCGTAGTGTGGGTATCGCAAGCCAGTGCGTTCTATCCTCCATTATATTTGACATTTGATAAACTACATTGTATGTTATCTTTACAATTGTGTCCTCATTCCCCAATGTATATCAAACCGTAGAGTATGCGACGCCACAACGGGCGCCACGGCCTACCGCGTAGTGTGGGTATCGCAAGCCAGTGCGTTCTATCCTCCATTATATTTGACATTTGATAAACTACATTGTATGTTATCTTTACAATTGTGTCCTCATTCCCCAATGTATATCAAACCGTAGAGTATACGACGCCACAACGGGCGCCACGGCCTACCGCGTAGTGTGGGTATCGCAAGCCAGTGCGTCCCAACGGGCCGGCCGCGCGGGTCGCACGCACGCGGGTCACGTGTACCGCGCGTATTCGAGCGCCGTACACCAGTACGAGTGCACGCCGCACTACCCGCCTGAGGTGGTTAGGACGCCGCCTGATCAGCTGGTGCTGACGCTCAAGTGTATGGGGGTGGATAAGGTGAGAATTACAGAAACATACAAAAAAGTTAAAAAATCCTTTTTTTTGGCATTTGAGTGGGAAGAAGGTTATAAAATAACAATACTATCTATAGTTGGGGAAGTAACTTCGGTAATTGAAATATAATTGCATCGTTTTGGTATAAGTGTGTAGCAAAGTGTAAATGACGAATTAGAATGGAATTGAAACACTCTTTATTGCACATCACAAAAAAAAACTTGATGTAAGTTAACGGGGTCACATACTCGAGCGCCCTACATCAGTACGAGTGTACGCCGCACTACCCGCCTGAGATGGTTAGGACGCCGCCTGATCAGCTGGTGCTGACGCTCAAGTTTATGGGGGTGGATAAGGTGAGAATGTTACATGTTAAATAGTAAATTGTAATAGGATTTTTTTATTTGTCGAAAATTCAAGGTATTTCGGTGAATTATATTAGTGATACACTTTTTAAACTGTATACATTATTTAAAATAATAACAAGTTTGTAGACATTATTTAAAATAATATTCGGGATTAACCAACGAATTAAAAAAACACGAGAATTTCAACCAGGAAAGTGGCTATCGTTTATCTTCTACGTGGGAGCCAGTGATTTATAATAAGTGTTCGCGTCGCAAGGTGATGTCTAGTACAACATCATCGGACATTGTTAGTGTGGTGTGTCGCAACTAGAGGATTCGATCCCGGGATCCCGAAAACCGGGATCCCGGAATCCCGATCATATTTTAGTCCCGAAAATCTCGGGATTAAATCCAATGAATCCCGGGATTTTCGGGACTTAAACATTTTTTAAATAATTCATTAAAAATGTGCGTGAAACGAAACGCGCTTACTTTCATTTGACGTTAAACGTCAAAATTTGCCAACCATCTTGTTTACACAGCTGATTTCGTTTGTTTCTGCTAACAAACGTTGTTGGATTAGGTTCTTTACCTACCTATGTGTGTAAAATAGTGTAAAAATTACGCTTCAGATCGTGTAAGTATTGATATTTATATTGTTGATTAGTGATAAACCATTAATTTATTTCAAAAACAACAATGCACTAATGTGTATGGCTAAATATATATGAAAAACAGCGAATGTTTTTTCTGTTGATCTAAGAGGTTATGTTAATTTTGTACACATATTCAAATGTTCTTTTCTTATTGTTTTAGGTTTAAGAAGTAAGAAATGTCACTTTCTAAGGAAAGTTTTTATGTCAAACATAAAAAAGATGAAGACGTTACGTCAGTGTGGAGTAATTTTTTAACTGACAAAATGGGTAGCTCGGCAAAATGTAAGCGTTGTTCAGCTATATTTTGTTAGCTGGAAAAATTGAAAATAGTGATAATGAAGAAAATGACATGAACATTGAACCTACGTAGACAACTAGTAAGACTGATTTAACATTAAAAGAAAAGCTTCAGAACGAAATAGAAAACAGTATGAAAATAATAAATCCTGAAGCATTTAAAGAAACTGATCTTTCTAAGATCATTAAACAAGAAATGAATCTTTTTGAGGCTAGTTCCACACGAGGTCATAATTTGGAGAAGGCTTATAAAAAAATATTGACGATTCTTCCAACTTCCATCGAGCCTGAACGCGCGTTTTCCGCTGCTTCATGTTTGTGCAACAAATTAATAAGCATGCTTTCGGATGAGACGTTGGATGCGTTGTTATTTCTTAGATTTTATTTTCGTGGCTTAAATAAGTAATTTATAGTTCCTGGTCTATTTTATTTAAAATATTAGTAGTCCTAATAACATTGATCTCTTTTGACAAATATTAGAAGTTGATTTTTCTAAGTTTATTGTAAAATATAAAATAAACAAACTAGGCAATAATTTTTATAAGGGCCTAGTTTGTTAATTTTATTAGAAGAAATAATAATTTTGTTTTGTTTTTGAAGATTTAAGTAAAGATTTAAAATAAAAGGTTGATTTTGATATGTTTACTTCTTTTTAATTGCTACCGTTTTCTTTACCAATAAAATCCCGGGACTATCCCGGGATCCCGGTATTAACAGTCGATAATCCCGAAATCCCGGGACTAGAAAAATCGACCGGGATCGAATCCTCTAGTCGCAACCCTAATAACATTTTTTGATTGCGTGATGTAAGGGTACTTTCCTCCACCTCAATCACAAACTACCAGCCGAGCCAGCTCGTCAGTCAGCCCGTGACCACGGCACCAATAAGTGTCCGAAACGTCAGGCAAACATATCACGTAAGTGATTTAAAATATTCGTTGGTTAATCCCATTATTATATATAATTATATTAGTGGTATCGATTTTGGCGATAATGTAGTATAGTGGCAAGGATGCACGCCGCACTACCCGCCGCAGGAGTTGAGGAAGTCGTCGATCAACGACAAATCCCGGTATGTCGGATGTCGCGGGTTCAAGTTCTGCTGGTGTCGAAATTTTTGTTTTCTTAAATGAATAGTATAATAATCCCCACATGAGGTTTACAACAGACAAAGTCTTATTACCTTGAAGAATAAAATAATGATTTGCAATTTAGTGCGTTTAATATAGGAAAAATATTTCCAGCATTTCAGCACTGCGATTTGATAAAAAATATTTGTAAAATTTTTCCACATACTGAAATATATTTTTTTCGTTTATTTTCAGGTAGTAAATTTCCCATTCCCAAGTGCACCTGATCGGATGCTATTGCGCATGGCTGAGCAGCGGCTAGAAGTATTAGGAATATTAGAGAAACACGAATCTAAAAATAAAAAGGCTGATGAGGAATTTGTAAGTACAACATACATACATACAATATACTCACGGCTATAGATCCCTCTAAAGGGGGTAGATAGAGCTTCAGAATCAGAAAAATCTTCAGCCACTCTTGGAAGCTAAGTGGGGAAAATAATCTAAAATAAATGCTTTTGGTGATGGGTCTCCAACCCTTAGTCGCCTCTTACGATCACCCATGGGAAGAAATGGGGTAGGGCTATTCTAAGTCGATATTGCACAGCAAACTCGACTCAGACTAAAAGTTCACGCCATATATCTACGAAGAGAGGCAGAGTTCTATAATTCTGAATTACACATGTATTTTTTTACGAATTGTGATAAAAGTACCTACGTTTTGCTTGGCCACTGAAACCCACTAATAGGACCTATCGCCATTGTGTATTACTATCACATAACTCAGACATGTGGGTTTCCTCAGGATGTTTTTCCTCAGCGTTAATAACCTTTATACCTTACAAATATGACTTAATTTCTTAAGACTAGAGGCTACACATAGGTACAGATCCGACTTAAGATTTGATTTCAGATCTCCTTCATTAGAAGGATTGATTTTCCAACTGGATTTCGTAAGCTAGATTACAATGAAGTAATTTTATTCGACAGAATATTCTACTTAAATAAAGTTTAATTGTTTCGTATTTAGTGAAATTTAAATTATATAACAATCATTTAATCTCATGACAAGATTGTTCACAACAGAAATTTAACACTTGACCCTTGGGCCTCCCCATCTCCAGACCAAATCAAATTTGAATCAAATCACAAGAACCTTACAATACGAGTATATAACCGTACAACTTTGCAGATGTTAAAAGTGACACCACTAGGAAAAGCGGTATCGGCATTCCCACTGTTACCGAGATATGGTAAGATGTTGGCGCTCAGTCATCAACACGACCTGCTTCCATACACCATTGCGCTGGTAGCGGCTTTGAGTGTCACAGAGGTATGAGATTTGTGTAATTATTTTCTTAAAAAGTGCTGTAGATTATATAGAGAGTAAATATAGTGTATAGAAAATTTCATGATATTTTTACTAAAAGAACTAAAAGCCTACACCATAGCGGCTTTGGGTGTCCCAATGTAATATTTTATCAAATATTAGCCTGTTACTGTGATATGGCAAGTGTTGGCGCTCAGTCATCAACATGACCTACTTCCATACACTATTGCGCTGGTAACGGCTTTGCGTGTCCCAGAGGTACATGTTACTTGTGTGTGTAGCATTTTATCTTTAGATAGATAGTTCGATAGACATACATACATATACTCACGGCTATAAATCCCTTAACGGGGTAGCCAGAGCTTTGGAATAAGAAATTCCTCAGCCACTTTTGGAAGATGATTGGGGAAAAAGTGGTAATAATAAATAAATGTTTTTGGTGACAGGTCTCCAACCACATCGCCCAAAAATCACTTAAGAAGCCCCTTTACCCTTAGTCGCCTCTTACGATCACCCAAGGGTAGAAATGGGGTAGTATTATTCTAAGCCGACACTACACGGCAACATAGTTCGATAAAATGGTAGAATATATTGGTAATGTTAAGATTTGGTCCTCATTTTATTACAAGAACTAAAAGCCTACACCATAGCAGATTTGGGTGTACCAGTGTAATGTTTTTGTCAAATGTTAGCCATGGCAAGTTGTTGGCGCTCATTCATCTACATTACATCTACATCATTATCATCTACACCACCTGCTTCCATACACGATCGAATTGTAGGTAGTAGGCATTATATAGATGTTAAAGGCGAACCAGGAATGCTGTTGAGAGCTTTTTAAGCGATTCTTAGACGATGTTCTGTTAGGCCATCAATAACTATACTTTATTTTGCTAAGTAGTTCATTTATAAAGCTTTGGTTGCAAATTTTTGGGATTTAAATATATATTTTAAGCAATAATGAACCAAAACTATTAACACACAATTTAATGTTTTATTTTTCTTAAAGTTTTCGCATTTTTTTCTATGTTTGTCTTTTTAATTATTTTAGGTGCTGAGTGGCAAAGCGGACAATTGGCCAGCAGTAGGCAACATACAGCTGTTAGGCGATCCAGGGGTGCTGTTGAGAGCAATAGGGGCTGCCGAGTATGCCTATGCAAAAGGGGAGGAAGAATTGTTTTGTGCTAAATATGGGCTGAGGGAGAAGGTAAGTTTATGGAAGTGTTTTTTAGGGGTTTGGAGATATTTTGGTTAATGATAACTCATATCCTTACTTACTTATACCCACGCCCATTGTTCCCATTGGGGTAGGCAGAGACTATCGATCGCCACTTTGTACGATCCTGACAAACCTCTCTAGCTTCGTTTACATCCATCAATCTTTTCATACATGCTCTTTTATTCTTCATACTTCGGACGCCAGCCTTTTTGAGCACACTCTCAATTTGGTCCAAGTGTGTTCTCCGTGGTCGTCCTCTACTCACATTACCTTCCACGTTGGCTCTATAGATCTCTTTCACCAATTTACTGTCATTCATCCTCTCTATGTGCCCAAACCACCTTAACATTCCTTTCTCTATCTTGCACACTACGTCATCTTTCACACCTAAACGTTCACGAATTACACTATTTCTCACTCTGTCGCACAACCTTACATTACATATACTTCTGAGGGATCTCATTTCCACTGCGTTCACTCTACTTTCATGCCTCTTTTGCCATGCCCAACATTCACTACCATACATCAGCGTAGGAACCAGTACAGCATTGTGAACTGCCATTCGCGCCTTTTCAGACAGGAACTGGCTCGACATTAGACTGTTTATGGCTCCATTTACCGCATTTCCCTTTTTTACTCTCCTTTCAATATCTTCCTCGCATTTTCCGTCCCTTGTAAACAAACTTCCCAGATATACAAACTCTTTCACTTGTTCCACTTTCTTGCCACCTATTGTAATCTCACATTCTGTCATACTTTCCTCTCTCTGGAAAACCATTGTCTTGGTTTTGTCCACATTCACTCGCATGCCCTTTCTTTCAAAAGACTTACACGCAATATTCACCATCTCTTGCAACTCATTTACCGTTGATGCAAGTAATACTTGATCGTCAGCGTATAAGAGGCATTTAATGATGAATCCTTCCATTCTCAGACCATAATCACTTTCGCGTAGTTCTTTCAAACAGTCATCCATGAACAGATTGAAAAGCCACGGAGAAGCTACACAACCCTGACGTACACCCCTAGAGATTTCAAACCAGTCCGTGTTTTCTCCGTTTATTCTTACACATGCACTGGAACCCTCATAGAGTGACTCCAATGCACGTATAAGTTGGCTCCCCAAACCGAACTTAGACAACACCTCCCACAAATTCTTTCTTACTACCCTATCATACGCCTTCTCCAGATCAATGAAGGTGCAATACACTTTTTGGTTCTTTGCTAAGAATTTTTCTGTGATGCACCTTAAGGAGAAGATTTGATCCATACATCCCATTCCCTTTCTAAACCCTGCTTGCACATCCCAGATTTTCTCAACAGTTTCTTTCATCACTCTTTCAATCAATACCTTAGCATACAATTTACCGACAACACTAAGTAGGCTAATACCACGGTAGTTTTTTGCTACCTGGCGTGACCCTTTCCCTTTATATAGGGGCACTATCACCGCTCTGCACCAATCATTTGGTACTTTGCCAAGTGCCCAACACTTTCGAAAAAGGAAGAACAGCCAAGAAGCCACTAACCCTTTACCAGCCCTTAGCATTTCGATATTAACTCTATCATACCCTGTCGCTTTCCCTAATTTCATACATTTCATCGCTTTTACAATTTCTTCCATACTTATCACACTTTCACACATATCACCCAACACTTCGTTACAATTGATATTAATATCAATTGCTGAAGTAGTGGGGTCATCCTCTTTTTCAAAGAGACCCTCGAAATAATCCTTCCATACCCTTTTTATTCTAATTCCATCAGTCATTAATTCACCTTTTTCATCCTTCATTACATTTGTACTGGTGTTTTGTGAAACTCCCCTTTCACGTCTGATATATTTCCAAAACAATTTTTGATTGTTTTGGAAATTATTGGAGAGTTTCTTTTCACTCCATTCTTTCAGATCTCGCTTTTTCTGCTCTATTTTATTCTTAACCATTCTCTTTATTCTCTTATATTCATCTTCAAATCTCTCAACTTCATCATCATTTATACACACATTCATCCGTTTACTAGCTTTGATTGCTAGTAAATCGAGCCAAGCTTTCTTCTTTTCATTCACTGCATCTTTCACATTTTTATCCCACCAACTAGCTGATGGTCTAATTTTCCTTTTGCTCACTCCACAAACTTCCGTCGCACATTCAACTAACGTAGATTTGAGCACACTCCATACCTCTTCAATTTCCATTTCATCCGTCATTAATATCTCATATCCGTTTATAACTATAATATTAAGTTCAGATAAAAGTTTCTTTACGTAAAATATACTTAAATATATATAAAATCTTTTCTATCAAAATTCTTTTTTTTGTATGATCTTATATAATAGAAGTTTCATTTCGTAACGCCTGTATCGTAAGAAGAAATTTAGGAATTTTGGGACTTTTCAAGTGATTGTTACGGGATGCGGCTAGAGACCCATCAGTAAATACCCTATATTTCATCAACTTTTCCTGACATAACTAACAAAAGGAGCTAAAGAATTTCTTATTCTGAGGCTTTGGCTATTACGTTATAGAGAAACTCAAATATTCCAAATAATTTAACTCATAACTCCCCTTTTTTCAGGCCGTAAAAGAAATAAGAAAACTACGCAAACAGCTAACATCCGAGATATCGTTGCGAGTGGCCGGAGCTAACTGCAATTTTACTGAACTGAAGCCGATAGATGATAAACAAGCGAGGCTTCTTAGACAATTGGTGTTGAGTGGATTGGGAGATCAAGTTGGCAGGAAGATTGGTTTGGATGAAGTTAAAGAAGGTAATAAAAATACATACATACATATACTCACGGTTATGAATCCCAAAAAGGGGTAGCCAGGGCTTCAGAGCTGGAAACTCCTCAGCCACATTTGGAAGTTGATAGGGAAGAAGATGGCAGAAATAAAGTGACGTTAGAGATGGGTCTCCAACCGCATCGCCCGTAAGAAAAATGAGTAATACACTTAAAAATATGTTTATAAATAACACTATCTGTAAAGAAAAAACTCTAATTAAAGTTTAAGAAGATAAATCTATTTAGGATAACACAAAGTGACACATAAATATCTCTTGGGAACAAAACTTCTCCAAAACTATTTAACTGTATTATAAAATTTTGCTCGTATATTTAGGTCTGATAGGAGAACATAATAATTTTTCATATGTTTAATTGATTGGGGTGGCCTGCACCTTTTTTTTCTATTTTGATAAATATTTAAAATTATATATCCGAGCAACAATTGGTTGTATTGTATTTCTTTATTCAAAGGACCTACCTTTTGGAAGACAATGTATTCACTAGCACCTATATGAAAACATATCGCCGTTTCACACGCATTCACCGTTCTGTAACTAGGTTTCCCCTAGATGTTCTCCCTCACCGTTAACAATCCCAAATAAATGCATTTAAGTAAATTGCATTCTCTTTAATTTAAGGTGAAGACAAACGCAAATTCAAGTACGCCTACCACTGTGGTAACCTAGAAGAACCAGTCCATCTTCATTCAGAATCCATCCTCAAGAAGGTTATACCAGAATGGGTGGTTTACCAAGAGTTGTATGAAACTGGTTCTGAGGATAAACGGAAGATGGTCATGAGGAACGTCACGGCGATAGAGCCAGAATGGCTGCCGGTTTTCGTGCCGCAGCTATGTAATTTAGGTGAGAATTATGAATTACTAATACTTATATAACTTTTGCTGGCACTAGTGGACAATTCATTAGTTTTTGTTTCGCATGTGTATTAAAAGTAAAAAAACCTAGTAAAAGTCCCGTCAAAATAGGTCCAGTTGTTTTGGAAATAAGCAGGAACAAACAGACAGACAATCATTAATTAAAACTTAGCGGTAATGGTGTATAGTAAAAAAACATGAATTGAAGTTGTAAGAAAGTGATGGTGGGGATAAACGGAAAAACTCTACCTATACGTCATGCCTCATGAATGATGTGTTCTGCCTATAATTGGTGCATACCTCAGTTGTTTTTTGTTATAATGTGAATGTCTGTTTTTAAAATTGTATTAATGTATGCTCTGTTGGAAAACCAAATAAATAAATAAATATTCGGAAGAGGGTCATGAGGAACGTCACGGCGCGGCGGTAGAGCCTGAATGGCTGTCGGTTTTGTAACTTGGTTGAAGATCATTGATATTTTATACCTGTAAAGTTCGCAGTATTTTTCCCGTTTTTAGAGTTCTGTTGCTGAAATAAAATCTTTTATATTCGTTATGAGGGTTTGCTACCAGTATATCAGAAACTATTGGGACATCGCAGTAAAAACTAGATACCGTTCATATCAAATAGAGTCACAAAGTTTGTAAACAAACCATTGCCGGTTACAAAATCTTTGATTTCATGAAGAAACTACTTCCACATCACTTAAATTTTACATCCGTCAATCAGGAAAAATGGTTGTCCACATATTAAACAAAATTTAAGTATTAATTGCTAAATCTTGCGAAACTCTAAAAATAAGATTAAATTAAAAACATTTTGATTGTTTGTTATTTTTTTTAATGCAAAAATTAGTGATGGGTATTGAATATTGAATGATATTGAAGGAATGTCAGTAATCGATTACCGATCAATGAATCGATACTACAAGGTTCAATATATCCATATAAATCGCAGTGAAAAATATCTTTTACACTATAAAGTATTGTATTTTAAACAATAATAATAATAATGTGTATATATAATGTATAATATGTAGTATATACTAGCTGTTGCCCGTGACTTTGTACGCGTCAATTCCTATTATTATGATCGTGATTAAGAATTGTTTAAAATAATATATTTAAAATTACTGTTGTGTAAATGATACTTATAGTATAATATTCTTGCAGCAGAAACACATACTGATTTTCTCCGCAACCCGATCTTGACAACGCGACATATATTTGGCCGCATGTAAAGCAATCTCGACGTAAATTTCAAAGTGTTTAAAAGTTTGTTCTTGTGATTTATTAAATGTTAAAAGAAAGAATGTAGAAAATTAAAACTTACCCAAACCGTATCTCGTAATAAAAAAAACAAACGTAAATTGAATAATAAGGTACCTAATAATTTATACCCGCTTTTAGTACGTATATCCGATAAAATATATGCCAAAGGAATTACATTAAAATGACGACAGAAATAAATAATAAGTAATAAAAAAAACGTTATAAAGGTAGGTGGGTTCGATTCCCGCTGGTACTCCATAGAACTAATGGGACATAGTTGAAATTGTGTTGTATATTTTCATTCCAGAATGTTTGTTGGTGCATTAAATTGAACTGTTTCTCTGGACCAACTGGAAATTAAATCTTTGTAATAAATGTGCAATACTCAATGCAATGACAGTATTTAAAGGTGAAATCGTCTTTGAGTCGGTGTTATACACCCTAAATTATGCATTATACCTAAGTTCTTCTTGCCTCAATTACTAAAATAACCCCCATTTTCAATTTTCATCATATGAATATAAATGTAACATTGTTTGCTGTCATCTGATCTAACGAAAAAATCGAAGCTGTGTGCTAACCATACAATTACTATTATTTCATACTTTTCAATGACATTTTAACCATATGTTGGTTTTATGTAGTCGAATACCCTAATAATTATATAAGAAGTGTATTTACATCAAAATAAAATTACCAAAAATGAAATCGTTTAAAGTTAAAAAATATACCACAAGTAAAATAGCGGCAAAAACTAAACTACAGTTCTATATAGAATTGTTGGGATGAAATTTGGAAGCATCGAATGTGTCCCAACAGTTAAGTTCGGAACTAATGGGATGCACCTGTGTTTGCTTGTATTACAAACAAGATAAGGTTTGTTATTCCGTTCACCACTACAATTGTTGGTTATTAAGAATGAAAACTTACGCTATTAAGGCTTTTCTTGTAATCATAAATAACGTATTTGGTAGTTAAGACTGTTATGTTTCAAGGAAATAAATTTATGATAAAATACAGTATTGATTATAATGATGGTTTCTGCCTACCTTTATGGGAACAAACGGCTTGAGTATTATATTAGGATGTACGTATGTAATAATACGGGACGTATTCTGTAGTTTGCGTCTGTTTTATAAGTATACTATAAAATTGGATCAAAAAATTTACTAACCATTAGTAGCGTATTTGATTTTTACGTCACCGTCAATAATATTGGTAACAACACTAAAATACTAAAAGGTCATTGACGTTTCATTGTTTACAAAGTTATTTTTTCTAATTGATACAGACTATAGATACATGTATTTTGTATAAAATGTTTTATGTAATTTAACCTCTTAACATTTTAGATACAAAAGTGTTTTTTTTCAACAAATCTAAAAATCTAGTCTAGAATCGAACAAAAATTCTTACTATAATATTCAGTACCTATTAAAAAATATTATCATGAAATTAAACAAGCCCATTACCACAATCCACAGGTGAACCTCTATCAGACCCCGAACCCCGTTTCTGCGAAGTGTCAGGACGAGTGAAATGTCACTTTCAAGGAACGTTCGGGAAGAGTGGCTGGGAATTACCAGTAGTTGAGATTGACTTTCCGGAGAGGATTGATAAGTAAGTTCTGTAGCTATGTACATTTGTACTCACTTAAACTCACGACTATAAATAGCAAATAGTAGAAGCCAGAAATGAATGTTCGGGAAGAGCGTCTGGTCTGGGAATTGCCAATAGTTGAGATTGCCTTCCCACAAAGGATTGATAAGTAAGTTCTTCGGTTAAATACACTTACTACTTGCTTAAACTCACGACTATAAATTGCAAATAGAAGTAGCTAGAGAGGAACATTCGGGAAGAGTGGCTGGGAACTACCAGTAGTTGAGATTGACTTTCCGGAGAGGATTGATGAGTAAGTTATTTAGTCATGTATACTTATATCTACATGTACTTACGAGTATTAACTGCTAATAGGGGTAAGCATTGCTTTAGATGATAGTTTACGTAGTCACTTGTGGAAGTCAAGTGTGAAAAACATTACTGTGAAGGACCAACATTACACTTTCAAGGATGATTCGGGAAGAGTGGCTGGGAATTATCCATAATAATTGTGCAGTTGTAGAAGAAGCTCGTCCTAAAAAATGATATATAAATAAAAATTTAATTTATTTACACACTGAAGAAACTTACATGAAAAAATATGTAATTCAAACAATATTTTATTTAACTCGTTGTATGAGCCAACACCAACACTAGAAATACCTATACCATACCTACATGATCAGCTTCACAAAGTTTGAGTTCCAAATTAGCCTAATAAATATCGCACCTTCGTTCAAATAGTGTCACAACTCAAAAAATGATAAATCCCTTTTATTTTATCATTACCTTTTCGAAATATCAAAATGTTATCTCAAAAACTGGCATATTTATAGCTTCAATAAAAGTATAGTTTTTAGTTTTCGTAATAAGTGCAGAAAAGTAAAAAAAAGTGTTTTCGAATGCAATTTTCTCAACAATTTGGTTTTTGAGTTGGGACGCTATTTGAACGGAGGTGCGATATTATATATTACTATCCTATAAAAACATAAGTTATTCTACCCGCCCATTTCACAGGTATCGCTGGTTCGCCCGTTTCCTACTAGAAGGCAAAGTTTGTGAGAAACTAAAGAAGTACACCCCTTCACTCCTTTCACCCCCTTCGACCATGGTGAAGTCTTGGGCAAAATTGCAGCCAAGAACAGAATCATTGCTTAGAGCTTTGATTAATAAGAGAATTGGGAATAGAGAGACTTTAAAGGAAATTTGGAAGGAAAAATCGAATTGTAAGTTGATATTTTTTATTATTTTCGGATATTAATGTTAATAGAGGACGACCAAGGAGGACAAATAGAAATGTAGAATAGAAAATAGAGAGTATATTGGAAGACTAATATAGCAAAATGAAAAGAAATAAATTAAAAAGAACAAAGTTAAAAAAAACATTCTTGACAGATCAGTGCGACCTCCACCACTTGGCATGCAGCAAAATTAAAGTAATTTTCTAATTAAAACACCTACCTAGTGATATTCACGGGTAGAAATCTCAAAATTGAGGAAACCCACATGGCTAAGTTGTACTTAGTCATGTGACAGTGTATTCGTACAAAACGGCGATAGGCCTGCCCCCTATCACGTGAGTACACTGTCCATGCAAAATGTGGGCACTCTGAACACCGGATGACTAAGTCACGTGGTGTTCAGAAGTATTAGTACCTCTGCCAACCCCTTCGGGGATATTCGGCGTGAACGTTTATGTTATGTTTATGTAAATCTCAAAATGGGGTAGCCTGAGTTTTGAAATTGGCTTTGGATACTTTTGGAAGTTACTCGGGAAATTAAACTAAATATTATTCACTGCTATTCGTATCCAACACTACATAGCTAATAATGGTAAAGACAACGTGTGCTTGTTGGAGTATTTTCCATAAGGTTGTCTAATTTAATCAGGAAGACGATGGTCTCAATAGTACGTAAAAGATAATTGGGGATCTTGGTAAGATATTGAACCTTTGAGCTAATATATGGATTTTTTTCACAAATTCATAACGAAGATAGAAACCGTACCTAATGATATTGTAAGGCGAAAAATCACATTGTAATATGCATGGTTTTGTTTCAGATTTACTGGAAGAGTATTTAAAATGGGTGCCCGAGTCAGCACATAATGAAATATCTTTATATTGGCCACCTTTATGATAAAATATAGTCATATTATTTCATTTGTAATATATGCCTGTAAATAAACATAATAAACATAATATCTTGTTTTATTTAAAACAATCTTTCTGAATAGCTGTGTAGTGTCGGCTTAGAATAGCACTACCCCATTTCTTCCGATGGTGTACATAAGAGGCGACTAACGGTATTGGGGCTTTTAAGGGATTTTTGGGCTATGCGGTTGGAGACCCATCACCAACATACTTTATCTCACCATCTTTTCCCCGCTCAATTTCCCAAAAGAGGCTGAGGAAATTTATCCTTAGCTCTGGCTACCCCTTCTAGGGATTTATAGCCGTGAGTATATGTATGTATGTAATCTTTCTGAGTGTAAGACATATTAAGTTAGCATCGCATTACGCTGTTCTAGTTCTTACGCTTACTTATGGAAGTGAAAGTTGGACGTGGCAGAAGAAGCAGAGACCAGAGAAAATGCAGTAGAGATGAGGTCCCTTGCAAAAGTTTGTAGTGAAAGGTTGTAGCGACGTGCTATCAGTATACAATGACACGCACTACATAGAAACGCTGACAGTGCAAGAAGTATCATATTCAACTGCAAGCACGTAACCAAGCAATATAAGTCACACTCGTCATCGAGACTCGCCATACAAATACTACATCGCGGTATCGAAGTCTCTAAAATACTTTTTAATACAGTTGCTCAAAAAGTGGCGTATTGCAGGGACGTGTATCGTTCGGGATGTGGGATATTACACACTCGTGCTTTTTTTTGCCATTCCCGCACTAGTGTGTTTTCTTTCCCAACTGTCAAAATAATGTTTATTATAGAGAAAAACCAACCATGAAGTTTAAAAAAAATTAAATAGATATATTTCTAAAAAGAACATATAAACATAACGTAACATAAACGTTCACGCCGAATATCCCCGAAGGGGTTGACAGAGGTACTAATACTTCTGAACATCACGTGACATTGTCACCTAGAGTTCAGAGTACCCACGTTTTGCATGGACAGTGTAGTCACGTGATAGGGGGCAGGCCTATCGCCATTTTGTACGAATACACTGTCACATGATTAAGTACAACTCAGTCATGTGGGTTTCCTCACGATGTTTTCCCTCACCGTTAACAACCGTGATAAATTAACCACACATATATTTTTACAAAAGACAAATTGGTGTAGGCTCGACCCGGGATTTGAACACTAGTCGTTTGCACGATAACCGGTGTTTTTCCCATTGAGCTATCACGTCGTCAAAAACTAGCTTAAAAGAAGCTACTAATTTGTTTCAATATCAGATTTAATGATTTGATTGAATTAGTTAGGTTAGGTTTCATTTCATGTCACTTAATTTCATTTTCATTTCATAATAATAAAAAGATGCTACTGTAGACGGCTGTATGGGCATAGTCTCCTTTATCCACCAGAATAGGTGAAAAATAATATCTCTGCTTAAAGTCTACTTTCTTTATGGTCTACGGTTGCCGCCATTTCCCAGAAATTTTCGTTGCAATTTAAGTTGTTTGTTGTGATTTATTATTTTATTTAATTGCTTAATATTTTCGCAACTGTTTTTAAAATAGTCGTTCAGTACACGTACGGAACCGTCATTGCAATTTGTTGGAACTCTTTGCAATGACAGCCATTCCGCACTTGTAATGAAATATACTATAGCATATATAGAAATTCCAACTTAATACAGTCGTTCCCCGGGCATACCACCGCCTGGCGGAACATTTTCCCTTTTCCTTCTTAAATATGATATTGTCAAAAAAATAGAAAAAGGAATGTAAAGATGGTTTGGGCACACAGAGTGGCCAATGTAGAAGATAACGTAAAGTAGGTAAGCCCTAAAGTAGGATACATTTAGATGAAGGGCAGGTGTCCAAAGTTGAAGGACAAAAGAGCATGTATGAAAAAAAATATGAAAGTAGACGCAGCGACAGTCTTTGTCTACTCCAATGGGAACTGAGCTTAAAGTAAAGTGTTGCTCCTAAGCGAACGGGGAAAACACCTACTGTTTGGGAATTTCATGGGTGTGGAATCAATTGTAACTGGTATAATCGGTATAAGGGTTGCAAGAGCTGCCCCCGGTTGTGTTTCGTGTCTCGCGGTTAAGCGCTTGGTTTCAAATCCAAAGGTCTCAGGTAAGATCCCTGGGGGTAAACTCATAAATTTAGTTTGTAAGGTTTACCCAGTTTGATAGTATATTGCAGGCTTGAATCACCTAGTTAACTGACAAATAAGATAATGCCGTGCTTCTGAGGGCACGGTAAACCATCGGCCCAGCTACTATCACGGCAGTAGTCTGTTGATCTGCCAACATGCACTTGGCCAGCGTGGCGGACTAAGGCTGAATCAAACTATATAGGGTAGGATGGAGATCCTTAGTGATACATATGGGCTGTGAGGCTTGCCCGCTTGAGGTGACGTTGCAAGAGGTCATGAGTGCATGTGTATCTCTTGAAAGATAGGGAATTTGGATTAAAGAGTATGAAACTAGAAATATGTTTTTGCAAGGAGGAATCATTCAAATCAAATACAAAAACTTCTAAAAAGGGTCTACTTATAGTATGACTACCGTGATAGCTAAGTGCCGTGTAGTGTCGGCTTAGAATGTCACTACCTCTTTCTACCTACGGGACGAGTGTCGTCAGAGGCGACTAGACTAATGCTATGAGGATTATTACGTGATTTGGACGATGCGGTTGGAGACCCATCAGCAACGATACTCAATTTCTCCACATTTCCCCTATTAACTTCCGAATGTGGCTGAGGAGTTTCTATCTCTAAAGCTCTGGCTACCCCTTTTGGGATTATAGCCGTGAGTATATGTATTTATAAATGATAGCCAACTGAATAGAATACCGCCTTTCATGCAGGTAAGCATCATGGGCTCAAATCACGGGTCTAGAGTCTACACCAATTTGTCTTCTAAAGTCATATTTGTTCTTCATCGCAAGGGAACTCACATGGCTTAGTTGTTTTTAGTTATGTGATAGTGTATTCGTACAAATACGCCGATAGGCCTGCCCCCTGTCACGATAAATATTGACTCAAGAAAATAATATCAAATGAGAATTTTGATTCACGAGCTACCAGAAAATATGACTATCAAAACTTGACTATTTTTTACAGAATGTTTTTGGTGGGATAAACTTACACGTACGGGTTTAAAAGTTTCATGTAGGAGTCCACAATAGAACTTCTTAATATGAAAATACATTCTCTTTTAATAATACGCTAACATACGCATATACATACAAACAGGCAGACGTGATAAATCTAGCAATTTAGGTGAAAACCCTTGTATGCATGTACCAAGAACCATGTAGTCGTTGACAATTACAAAAAAGTTAAAACTTCCACAATATATAACACAATGTATATTAATTCTGGGTCCTGCACTGTTCAGAAGAAATATTTTCCGCCTAGTTAGTTTATTTATCTCTAACAAACAATTTTGCTTTAAATATTGTTGTTAATATCTATTTTATTTCCTCTTAAAATTGTATGTATTTGTTAGAGTTACTTGCTATATAAAAAAAAAACATGTGTTGAAAATCAAATGTAACGTAAAAAAAAGATTATTGTTAGATATGTTTTCTGTAAATCTGTGAACGTCTGTTATTGGCCTTACTTGATTTCTATTATTAACTGTGTATTATTGCTTATGTCGCTGTTGATGTTCCTAATAAAAATAAATAAATAAATAAAATAAATAATAAATAAAGTAAACAACACATTTTGATAATTATGTGATTTGTCATTATCATTCATCCCAACTAATAACTGCTTTCGAAAACATACATATAAATTTTGATGTAACTTTACATCGTTTATTTCATCATTCATTTTCTTCCTTTTGATATACCAACCCATTTTGAAAAAATCGAGACGTGAGTTAACTGTATAATATTAGCACATATACGATGTGTAGTGTCGGCGTAAAATAGCAGTTAACCATTTCGCCCCGCATGTTAATAAGAAGTGACTTATTGGGCGATGTGGCTTGAGTCCTATCATTAACCATCCCTTATTGCAATCTTTTCTCCCCTCAACTTCCAAAGTTTCCAGTCCCAAAGTTCAGCCTACCTATTCTTACAATTTGCAGCCTTAATCATATAAATGTATGAATTGATTACCGAAGACAGCCAAATATTCTTAAACTTAGGCAGTCGTCAAGACACTTAAGATTATGTCGTCATTTGATAAGTGTGACAATGTCAACACAAACGATGCTCTACACTTCTCATTCTCAGTCGCCGTGCCGTCATTCATAGCGAATACACGTTTAAGATGTGCATTTATATGTGAACAATTTATTTCACACAATTTCTATATAAACGTATTATAATTATAACTAATAATGTGGTTAGCAGGTTGGACGTTGTGGCTTAGTTGCATTTGTTTGACGGTTGCATTTGCGCTACCCTTTGAAGGATTGTATCGGTTGGATATTATACATTACAATGATTTTCATGCAAGGTAAGTACTGTTATAAAGTTTCATATTTATTTTCTTTGATTTGCAATAAACTTCGAAGGCAGGTAGCCGTCTATTTCATATTTATACATCAGCAGTAAATTGCTGAATGTAGACGAAGCTTGAGAGGTTTGCCAGGATCGTACAAAGTGGCGATCGATAGTCTCTGCCTACACCAATGGGAACTAACGGCGCGAGTATATGTATGTTTGTTTGTATTTATTTAACGCATAGGAAATAATATTCCGCATCACAATAACGTATAGATTTAGATTATACTATTTATAGTGAGAACGATACACACAATAGGTGATATAATCGCGTATTCGTGTACAGATTGAGAAGTTATGTGACTACCCATATTTAATAATTTTTGGCCAATTTACAAATACTATCGATGAAAGAATTAAATCTCACAGGTGTTCTTTCTGTTAAATATACCCCTCCAACATGAAACCATCGTGAGGAAACCCACACGGCTAGGTTGTATTTAGTTATGTATTCTTACCAACGGCGATAGGCCTGCCCCTTATCACGTGAGCACACTGTCTAAGCAAAACGTGCGTGGGTACTCTGATCACCAGGTGAAACTGTTAAGTGATATCCAGAAGTATTAGTACCTCTGCTAACCCCTTCGGGGATGAAGCGTGAACGCTTGAGCCTTGAGCCAACATAAGGTATTACATACTTAGCTTTACGCCGTTCGTTGTTGCAAGAATACGAGTAATAACGTGTGATACGTTTTGTAATTCACATTCTATAATAGACAAACAATAGCTAGCAGAATTATTGGTGTCACAAACATAGGTAGATGACATAAAAACTTTCGCTTTATTCAGGGATTATTTTTGCTGACATTTTGATAACTGAAAGTAATCAGGGTCATTGATCTCTCTTGTGACACTATTTGGCATTGGCGAATTAAAACCGGAAGTGTTTTGTTTAGCAATACAAGAAATAAAATGGCTGATATGACAATTTTTGATTAAATTTGAAAGTTCTTATAAAAATGGGTAGGATTATGCGTATTACTACAAAGTGGACATAATTTCTCTGTTAATCCTTATAGGAACTATTGGTGTGGGCATTGTGTCTATGAATCACAAACCATCTCCGATTCAATCTAGGTCCGACATTTCGGTTAACACTTGGATGTTATAGAAAACATATTTAAAGGCTTGGAATCAAAACAGTTGAAAGTCCATCTCTTATCATTATCATCAGCCAAAAGTCGCTCACAGCTGCAAATAAACCCTTTACAAAAATAATCACATTAACCGGTCTTTTACTGCCTGCATCTATCGGTTTCCCCTGTCTTCGACTATATTATAAAATAAAATAAAATTTGCCTTGTATTGCCAGCTTAGAATGCCACTACCTCAGGTGTCGTGAGAGGCGACAAAAGGTCCATACCTGGCTTTTTTTAAGTGGTTTTGGGTGACGTGGTCAGCAACGATAGTTTATTTCTATTTCCTTGTTGATTATCAACTTCCAAATGTGGCTGAAGAGTTTCTAGCTCCTAATCTCTGGCTACCCATTTTTGGGATTTATAGCCGTGAGTATATGTAAGTATGTACGGAAAATAAAATAAGACTACATTTGATTAAATAAAATAAATATAAATAATAAAATAATCATTTATTTCAAAATAAAAAGATAAATCTTTGTTTTTTGAACGTCAAATTTTAACTTAATACTAGGTTTACTTCGGATTCGGAAGGTGTTTTGTTGAGAGAAGAACCCGTAAGAAACTCGTCAACACACATCTTTTTTTAACGTCCATTACCCGCCCGGAAACATCCTGCACAGAGCTCTGATGACACCAAGCCACTTCATCATTAATGTAATCATTGACATTGTAATAGGCTTTCGAACTGAGATTTCCTTTAACTGCTGCTTTGAATTTTGTTTCTGATAAATTTAAAATGTCCTCAGGTATTTTATTATACATTATTACGCATTACCCCATGAAAGATGTATTTACTTTTGACAATCTGTATTTTGGTACTGATATTTTATTGTTGTCTCTCAGGTTTCGAATATGTCTGTCACAATTTTTCACAAAAGAGGCCTGATGCTTTCTTACATACATAATATTTTCATAAATATATTGACATGGCAGCGTCATTATATTTATTGTTTTAAACAATTCCCTCAGGGAATCTCGGGATCTCAAATTGTATATAGCTCTTATTGCTCTCTTTTGGAGAATAAATATGGAACCAACATCAGCTGCTCTGCCCCAGAGTAAAATACCGTAAGACATTACACTATGAAAATAGCTGTAATAAACTAATCGAGCTGTCTGTACATCTGTCAAATGTCTTATTTTCCTAAGGGCATATGCATATATGATAGAGGCATGACACAACCTGCAAGTCACATCAGTCACGCCTTTCACATTACCAAACTCTCTTCAACACAACTTCCCAACTTGTGGTCACCTGGTGTTCAGAGTACCCAAGTTTTGCTTAGACAGAGCATTTACGTGGGAAGAGGCCAGCGTATGGCCGCTTTGTACGATTACACTTACCTACACATTATTAATTAAATTGAGCCATGTGGGTTTTTTACATACATACATATACTTACGGCTATGAATCCCTCGAAGGAGTAGCCAGAGCTAAGGAATCAGAAATTCCTCAGCCACTTTTGGAAGTTGTCTGGCGAAAAGATGGTAAAATAAAGTCTCCAACCGCATCGCCCAAAAAATCCTTAAAAGCCCCAATACCGTTAGTCGCCTCTTACCTACAGCCACCGGAAGAAATGGGGTAGTGCTATTCTAAACCGACATAACACAGCTTTCTTTTCGATGATTTTCCTCACAGTTAACAACCTTTAAAATCTACCACACATATGAATAAAGAAAAGTCACGTTGTTGTAGGCTCGTTTCGAATTTGAACACGAGTCTCTTGCATTAGGAGGAACAATTATCCCAATGAGTTATCAGTATCACGGTTATTATTCTTATGACATTATTAAGCAAATTTATCGTCCGTAAACCGATTTTGCAGTCATTATTTTGTTGCTGAAGTTCCGAAGAAACATCTGTATCGATGTCAACGATTCAACAACGATTAACATACATGGTTACATTTAATTGTTACAAAGCCCTGCAAAACTGTTTTACAGTTTGTCTGCAGGTAGAGTCTCTTTAATTAAATTTTTAATTAGTAACATCTATGGTAGTGAGTCTATGCCTCGGTGGGTTAGAGCTGCTGATGAAAAATAACCCTAATGCTGCTGAGGGCTGGAATTTCTTCAGCCACTTTTAGAAGTTTAGTGAAGATAAAAAGTTAAGTAAAAGATGTTTTTTTCAGGGACCTCCAGATACATCCCAAATACATACATACATACATAAACTCACGGCTATAAATCCCTTAACGGAGTAGCCAGAGCTTTGGAATGAGAAATTCCTTAGCCACTTTTGGAAGTTGATTGCCGTGTAGTGACGGCTTAGAATAACACTACCCCTTTTCTACACGTGGGTGATCGTAAGAGGCGACTAAGGGTATAGGGGCTTTTTAAGTGGTTTTCGGGCGATGCGGTTAGAGACCCGTCACCAAAAACATTTATTATTACCATCTTTTCCCCAATCAAAGTCCCAAATATCCCGATAAATCCCAACATTCCCTTGAATATCCCAAAACGTATTCACCTCGTTCGGGAGGAACTAGTCTCATCCAAGCAGACATTACACAACTGTTTTCTAATGACGTCATCACATTAATTTATCATCCGTAAACAGACTTAAAGTTTTTTTATTGCTCAAGGTTCGAAGAAACATCGGTATCAATGTCAACGTGTCGGTTCAACAACGGGTCATGCCTCGGCGGGTTTCCTCGGCTGTACCACGAAATAGAGCTGCTGATGAAAGAGAAGCCTGATGCAGTTCTACTGAACGCTGGAGACAGCTTCCAGGGCACATACTGGTACACTTTGCTGAAGTGGAACGTCACACAGGAGTTTATGAATCTGTTGCCTCATGATGCTCATGTAAGCAAAGCAATTCGTTGATACATTTAAAGCAATTTTTAGTACATGTAATTTAAAGTTGTGCAATGGAGTGGAAAAAAGGGTAATTCGTAAACGCTGTGGTGTGAAAGATGCCGATGTGTATAAAAAATAATAATTATGATAATGGTGCATTGGATAAAAAGAGACGATGAAGCAGATAGATGAGAGTGAAACGACAAAAAAAACAATTTATTAAAGACAAAAAACAGAAAGTAGAGTAAAACTAAAGTGGGAGTTAAAAGTCAAAAGAATAAAAGAGGAGGTATAAGAAAAATGATTTATAAATAACCATGAAAAAGAACTACTGATTAAAGAGAAGCCTCATGCTGTTCTACTGAACTACTTTCAAAGCCAAATGTGGCTGAAGAATTTCTAGCTCTGAAGCTCTGGCTACCCCTTTTTGGGATTTGAGTTAATGTATGTATGTACGTGAGATTATTTATGTATGTATGTTTGAGAAGAATAATGAATGTAAAGAAAGCAAGCGATGTTTGCAAAGATCGTTTCTTAAAGTGATCATTAAGTGACGAGTCCTAGCTTGATAGTACGTCACCAATAGTATAGGCTTAACGTGCCTGCAGTACCCTACCAAAATGAGTTAAATATCTTTAAAAAAACTAGTTTGAAAATCCCCATATCCTTAGTCGCCTTTTACGTCACCCGTGGGTGGAAAAGGGTAGTTACATTCTAAGCCGGCACTACACTGCACAGCACGGCAGTTAATATACTTACTTACTTATACTCACGCCCATTATTCCCATTGGGGTGGAAGAGACTATCGATCGCCACTTAGTACGATCATGGCAAACCTCTCTTGCTTCCCTTACATTAATTATTGTTCTCATACATGCTCTTTTATTCTTCTCACTTCGGACTTCCGCCTTTATAAAAACGTTTTCTTTCTGTCCTCGACTAACAATCCCATCCACATTGGCTCTTTATATCTCTTTTTTCTCTTTCACTTCTTTATTTTCATCCATCTTCTCTATGTGCCCAAACCACCTCAACATTCTTTTTTCTATCTTGCATACTACGTCTTTCAAACCTACTCGTTCACGGATCACTCTATTTCTCACTCTATCACACAGCCTTACATTACATATACTTCTGAGGGATCTCATTTCCAATGCATTAACTCTACTTTCATTCTTCTTCAAGAATGACATGATAGTCCAGTGGGTAGAACACCCGCCCGAAAACAGAAGGGCGTGAGTTCCAATCCTGGGTCGGGCCTACACCAATTTGTCTTTTCTAAAGTCATAAGTGTGGTTAATTTATCATGGTTGTTAACGGTGAGGGAAAACATCGTGAGGAAACCCACATGGCTGAGTTGTACTTAGTCATGTGACAGTGTATTCGTACAAAACGGCGATAGGCCTGCCCCCCATCACGTGAGTACACTGTCTAAGCAAAACGTGGGTACCTTCTCTGGGCACTAGATGGCGCTGCCATGTGAGTTCAGAAGTATTGGTACCTCTGCCAACCCCTTCGGGGATAAACGGCGTGAACGTTTATGTTATGTTATGTTCATTCTTCTTCTGCCATGCCCAACATTCACTACCATACATCAGCGTGGGAACCAGAACAGCATAAGCACAAGCACAGCCATTCGAGCCTTTTCTGACAACGACTGGCAGACCGTTCGTGGCTCCATTCATCGCATTTTCCTTATTTCATCGCATTTTCCTTATTAACTCTCCTTTCAATATCTTCCTCACATTTTCCATCCCTAGTAAACAAACTCCCCAGATATACAAATTCTTTCACTTGTTCCACTTTCTTACCATTTATAACAATGTAATGTAAATATAATCTGTATTTTTCTCTTATTTGAAATATTGTGTACCGTTTGTTTCTCAAATAAATAAATAATAGTTTCCATAGATCATGATTCATGATTCATTCACTTGTAATGTAAGAGTGCCCTTAATTACCCGCTCGTACCCTGCAGATGTCCACCAGTGCCCGTAGCGTAGGACGTATTAAAGCGATTATGTCACGTGAGTGAGAAGTATATTCATATATAATCTGCCATTTCTCACTCCTTACGTTACATACTCGCTCTCAATCGCCTCATGCAGATATAAGTACACCGTTAACATTTTATTTTTATTTTATAGACTAGAAATTCTCTATGGCTAGCCGTTTAGTGTCGGCTAGCCGTGTAGTGTCGGCTTAAAATAACACTACCCCATTTCTACCCGTGGGTGATCGCAAGAGGCGACTAAGGGTATAGGGGTTTATTAAATGATTTTTGGGCGATGTGGTTGGAGACCCGTCACCAAAGACATTTATTATTACCATCTTTTCCCCAATCAACTTCCAAAAGTGGCTGAGGAATTTTTCATTCCAAAGCTCTGGCTACCCCGTTAAGGGATTCATAGCCGTGAGTATATGTATGTATGTATGTAAATACTCTACAATAAATTTACATGGGAAAACAACGTTTGCCCAACGTTTGTCGGGTCAGCTCGTGTTCAATGAAAGCTTAAAATAAAATATCTTTACCAAGCTCTGTACTGACATATTGCGTAAAGATCAGTTCTCTTGATCGTTGCTGAAATACTCGTGGATATGATCACACTAAAACATGCTAAAAACTAAGCACTTATTCTTTATAATATTTGACTACTCGTAAAGTAAATTAAGAATAAAAGTACTATATTGTGATTGTATGATTATAGCACAGTTATATTTTATTAATGGGTAAAACCTTATTACTTATTATTATATACTCTTTTATAACTCAAAATTAATTGATTCATTAAGTTTGTATTTTTTTTATTGTACATTAGTCTTAAAGTATTAATAATCACAATCCTTTATTTCATCATCTAATTTTACCCAAGTTAATAAACCGAAATAAAGAAAACGGCCTTTGGAATTGCTTTTTTCGAAGCTCTGCCTGCGACTTTTAGATTTATAGTTGTGAGAGAAATTTATAGCACTTCCCCATTTCCACCCGTAGATGGTCGTAGCAGTTGACTAAGTGTTCTAAAATCGATCCCTTGTTTCTGTTTTTTCAACCAACCTCGGTTGTCTCTGTTACTCTGTTCGAAGTACTATCGAACTTAGGATATTTTTCTTACTTGGCGCATTTTATATCTAATCTATTTATACAAATAAATATACATACATACATATACTCACTTCCATAAACCCCAAAGAAGATAGTCAGAGCTTCAGAGACAAATTAATATTAGCAATATAAATGAATAATTCATTCATATATTTTATATTTCATTTTAGTGTGCTGTTGGTGTACGTAAGAAGCGACTAACGGTATGGTCTTTTTAAGGAAACATTGGGCGATGCGGATGGAGACCCATCACCAACAACCTTTATTTTACGATCTTTTTCCCACACAACTTTCCAAAAGTGGCTGAGGAATTCCTGATTCCTTAGTTCTGGCTACCCCTTATAGGGATTTACAGCCGTGAGTATATGTATGTATGTATGTATAAATGGATTAATGAACATTCGTTGATGTAAAACATCAATCATCGAACATAAGTTTACATAAATTAATTAATCAAGTTAGCACTAAACTACTATATAATGACTTGGTGTGTGGCATACTATCTCATCGGTAAATTCCAGAAGGGCAAGCACGAGAACTATTTTATCGACATGATAACGGTTAGAATGAGATGGCAGTATACGATACTAAGTAAGTGCGTAAGAGAATGCTGCTTTATCCCACGCGATAACAAGTTTAAACACGGCTCGTGCTTACGCTTCAGAAATCCTAAAACACTTTCGCTTAAGTTTCCACCAAATAGCCCAATACCAATTTGTATCAACGGAGTTTGGAAATTCACCACTTCTTTTTAACCTTTTAATACACTCTGTATTTCCAAAAATCGTGTGTCACGTCATTCTTAACTTTAAATCAAATTGCTTAGTATATTTTTTTTTATCATTATATAGCTTTAAATTACGGAGCTTCATACAAAACTTCCACCCTTCTTTTAAGGATGAAATTATTTATTAATTAGCCAAGCGGATGCCTACGTCATATAACATCTACCTGCATGCCAATTTGCAGCCCGATTCGTCCAGTGGTTTGGCCTTTGCGTTAATATGTCACCTTTGAGTTTCATATATTTAGATAAAGAAGGAATATTCAGGAAATAAGACAATAGTTTGAATATTATTAGTTTAATAAATCAATAAAAGAACCAACATTTAATAACTATTTAGGGTTCAAACTTCATTTATTTTAAAATGACATCATCGAACACAGGTTTACGTAAAATAAAGATTAAACGTGCATTCATCTCGTTTTTCAGTATATTGAACAGTGAGAGTAGTACAAAGGATTTTAATTTAATTAACATACGCGGTTAGTAAATAAAAGTTATGCGTCAGTAAAAGGATGCAATGAGAAATAACACAAATAAGATTGAATAGTGTGAGTATATATATGAAGAGTTAAAATACAAGAAAATGTCTCATATATAATAGTGAAAATATTGCTATAGTTTTTTTGCTTCTAAATATTTATTTATTTATTTATTTACAAAAACATAAACATTACAGATATAAAGATATAATATATAACATAAACGTAACATAAACGTTCACGCCGAATATCCCCGAAGGGGTTGGCACAGGTACTAATACTTCTGAACATCACGTGACTTTGTCACCTGGTATTCGGAGTAACCACGTTTTGCATGGACAGCGTACTCACGTGATAGGGGGCAGGCCTATTGCCGTTTTGTACGAATACACTGTCACATGACTAAGTACAACTTAGTCATGTGGGTTTCCTCACTATGTTTTCCCTCACCGTTAACAACCATGATAAATTAACCACACATATGTCTTTAGAAAAGACAAATTGTTGTAGGCCCGACCCGGGATTTGAACACTAGTCGCTTGCACGTTAACCGGTGTTCTACCCATTGAGCTATCACGTCGGTCTATTATATATTATATAATATATATAGACCCATAATCAGAGTATCAAAGATTCAAATAATGTATTTAGTTATATGACATTTCGATACATTACGGACGGGTGTTGCTTGCCAAAGTTTTACTCGCACTTATATCACCATTCATTAGTCTTCATATACATGCCTTAATATGTTTTGCACTTGAGAATTCTTCGATACTCACCAAATTCTCTATTTGATATAAATATGTCTACCGCGGTCATTCTTATTACTCAAACAAGCCTTCTGCCCGCGACTATCCGCATATTTGTGTTGACTATTTTACCAACATTACTACCGTACGAATCGTATATTTCACACCATACAATTAACTATGAAGTAAGTGTCTAAGGATATCTTTGTATTAAAGAAAGGATAGTCAGCTTAGAGTTATGGATTTTGACGCTTGAGTTTTATTAAATGTCTAGTATAGATAAATAAATATGAAACACCTTGACCCTTTGATCTTTGATAAGACTTAAATGAAAATATATATACTTGTAATAAATCTGTAGAGAGGTCAATTCTGTACATGAAATATATTTCCAAAATAACTATCAGGTGGTGATTAGGGATCGATACTGATGCCAAAAATGCAATCAGTAAAATTTTTGTCTGTCTGTCTGTCTGTCGGTTTGTATGTGCCTTATGAAAACAAAAACTACTCGACGGATTTTGACGAAACTTGGTACAATTATTCTTCATACTCCTGGGCAGGTTTTTGTATACTTTTCAGCAGAGTAGTAAAGGGGAATTTTGGGAAATTTTGGGAAAACGGGAGAAGTTACTCCCTTTTTTAAGCTTTCGTCGCGTGTGCAGCCTTAATGGTTAAACTTACATAGAAATCATGTATGACGGAAATATTTTTCATAAAATTATCTAAAAAAAATCCTCAACAGTTTATGTCTATCTTTTACGGTTGACTCACAATAACACGTGTGATGATAGCTTAGTGCAGCGACGCGCTGTCAGTACACAATGACGCGCACTACATAGAAACGCTGACAGTGCAAGAAGAATCACATTCCACAGCAACACGTAACGAAGCAATATACGTCACACGCGTCATCAAGACTCGCCATACAAATCGTACATCGCGCAATCGAAGTTTCTAAAACATTTACTATATATACAAGTTCCAACTTAGTACAGTTGGACCGCGGTCCCCAGGCATACCACCGCCTGGCGGAAGATCTTCCCTTTTCCTCCACATTGGTGACCCCGACGTGATCTGAATACGCAACCTTCTGATCTGAACTGGCACGAAGATATGGAGTCAAAATTTCCTGTTGGAGGGGGAGTAATGTAGCGACGCGCTGTCAGTACACAATGACGCGCACTACATAGAAACGCTGACAGTGCAAAAAGAATCACATTCCACAGTAACACGTAACGAAGCAATATACGTCACACGCGTCATCAACACTCGCCATACAAATCGTACATCGCGTAATCGAAGTTTCTAAAACATTTACTATATATACAAGTTCCAACTTAGTACAGTTGGACCGCGGTCCCCAGGCATACCACCGCCTGGCGGAAGATCTTCCCTTTTCCTCCACACTTAGCAGTTCGGAACATTCTGATTATATTTATTTACTCTTACGTTTGTAAACCTCTCACTCTAATCCATAATTTAAAAACCGGCCAAGTGCGAGTCGGATCGCGCACTAAGGGTTCCGTACTATCATATATATAGAAAATCCCGTTTGTGTGAAAATCATGGGAGCCAAATTAGGTAAGTAATTTGATTTATGACGTTTAAAAATATAACTACGGGCTAGATCTCATTCAAACCAATTTTCGTTAGTAGTTTGTATAGTAATACACATCATATATTTTTTTCAGTATTATCATGCCCATATTTTAGAAGTTACGGGGGGGGGGACACATTTTAGCACTTTGAAAAAGTCTCTCGCGCAAACTATTAAGTTTTGAAAAAAATGATATAAGAAACCTCAACATCATTTTCAAATACCTTTTGATAGATACCCCACACGTATAGGTTTGATGAAAAAAAAAATTTGAGTTTCAGTTCTATGTATGGGAAACCCTAAAAATTTTGGTTTTTTTTCAGATTTTATTTTAAAATCTTAATGCGGTTTACAGAATACATCTACGCACCAATTTCCAATAATGTAGTTCTTATAGTTTCGGAATAAACTGGCTGTGACATACGGACGGACGGACGGACGGACGGACAGACAGACAGACATGACGAATCTATAAGGGTCCCGTTTTTGCCATTTGGCTACGGAACCCTAAAAAGGTAACATTATTACCCATTCAATAAAAAAAGAATCATAGAAATCGGTAGAGAAACACCGACATTATACATAAAATAAGCCATCGCGCCCGTGACCAAAACCAAATCTTTCCTAATTTACATATAATATTCAAGATGGCGCCAGTAGTTGCATCCTATATCACGTAATGATTTATTTTTTAGATTGTTATAAATACTTCATAGCGTTTTATTCCAAAATTTGTTATTAAACAGAAATACTGAACCGTTCATTAAAGCGCATTTAAAATCACCAAACTACACTGTTAAGGGAGTGCTATAAATTTAAAACTTTGCGCTGAATTTCACAATGCTCTAGCAGTGACTGAAGAAAGAAACCTCAGATATTTAAAAAAACAAAGCTACCCGAGCGAAGCTGGGACAATCCACTAGTTATAAATAAATAAAAGTACGAGGTATAATAATGATCCATTAAAAACAGTAAAATATATTAATTTTCAGGCCATAGGTAATCACGAATTTGACGATGGTCCTCAGGGCCTAGCTCCATATCTCCAAAGACTAAAAGCCCCCGTGCTAGCGGCCAATTTGGACTCCAGCCAGGAACCAGTATTACAAGGTCTCTATGTTCCTCACGTGATTATCAAGCGACAGGCCAGGAGAATTGGTATTATCGGTCTTATTACCACTGATACGAAGGTGAATATTAGTCAATTTCTGAGATAATTAATTATATGTTTATTTTGTTGTGTGATGATAAATTATGGTAGGCAAATAACTTCCAAACGCACCAAATTTGATAATTCTTTGTGATTATGTACTTTAATTGCCATGGTACAATGTTATTTCTTAAATGTTTCAATGGCAAGCTTTCAGTTTTATGCATAACATACACCGATAAAGAATAAAATAAAATAAGTGGGATAACAGAAATCAATCTAGTTTTGTAAATTTATTACAAACAAATGTACTCAGTTGGCGAATTACTAATTAAATTAAAGCTGCGTAGTACTGGCTAAGGCATTAAACCTATATCATCTCGCGGGTGTCGTAAAAGGCGCCATGAGCCTCTTTACCAATCATCTTTTATTATACAATCTTTGCCTACTTAACTTCCAAAAGTTCCTGTTTCTAATAATAATTCCAAAAACTTTGCTGTGTAGTGTCGGTTTAGAATAGCACTACTTACCCCATTTTCTTCCGGTGGGTGTACGTAAGAGGCGACTAACGGTATTGGGGCTTTTAAGGAATTTTTGGGCGTTGCGGTTGGGGACCCATCACCAACAACCTTCACCATCTTTTCCCCACGCAACTTCCAAAGGTGGCTGAGCAATGTTTCATTCCCTAGCTCTGGCTACCCCTTCAAGTGATTTATAGCCGTGAGTATGTAAGTATGTAATTCCAAAAAAACTAAGTTCATAAATTGTGAATTACAGATACTTTCCAGCCCTGGAAAAGTAATATTTACTGATCCATTTGAAGCAGCCCGGAGAGAAGCTAAGATATTGACTGATAAAGGAGTGGATATCATTATTTTACTATCTCATTGCGGTTTGGATGTTGATAAGTATGTATTCTTTTAGTTTTTTACTAGCAAACTTACATACTTATAAAACTCACAGCCATAAGTACGGTAGCCAGAGCTTCAGAGCTAAAAACTCCTCAGCAACATTTGGAAATTGGTAGTAAACAAGATGGTAGAAATAAATTTAGTTGGTGATGGGTTTCTAACCGCATCGCCCAAAGAGCACTTAAAAAGCCTCATACCCTTAGTCGCCTCTTACGACACTCGTGGGTAGAAAGGGATGGTGACATTCTAAGCCGGCAATACACGGCACTAACTTACATTGAAATGCGCTGGGAAAAAAGGCGTCCGAGGTAAGAAAAATAAAAGAGTATTTATCAAAAAAAAAGATGAATGTAATTGAAAAGAGAGGTTTGCCATGACCGTTCAACGAGGAGATCGATTTTCCCTACCGTCCTCCAAAGACGTGAAACAAGGAGCGTGAGAGTACTTTTGTATGTATGTTACATTAATAGTGCTGTGTAGTGTCAGCTTAGAATAGCACTACCCCATTTCTTCCCATGGGTGTTCGTAATGGGGCTGTATTGGGGCTTCTTTAGGGATTTTCGGGCGATGCGGTTGGAGACCCATCACCAACACGTTTATTTTTTACTGTTTCTATTTTTACCACCTTTGTTTTACTATCTTTTCCCCCCTCGCACCCCCCGCACCCTCCAAAAGTGACTGGGGAATTTCTTATTCTGAAGCTCTAACAACGGAGAGAGAGACAGACATATATGACGAAACTAGAAGAGTTTAGTTTTCGCCATTCGGCTACAAACCCTACAACATAACATAACATAAACGTTCACGCCGAATATCCCCGAAGGGGTTGGCAGAGGTACTAATACTTCTGAACATCACGTGATATGTCACCTGGTGTTCAGAGTACCCACGTTTTGCAAGGACAGTGTACTCACGTGATAGGGGGCAGGCCTATCGCCGTTTTGTACGAATACACTGTCACAAGACTAAGTACAACTCAGCCATGTGGGTTTCCTCAGGATGTTTTCCCTCACCGTTAACTACCATGATAAATTAACCACACATATGTCTTTAGAAAAGACAAATTGGTGTAGGCCCGACCCAGGATTTGAACACTAGTCGTTTGCACGATAAGCCTACAAAATTCGGAATAATAGTTATAGTTCTATTTATAGGACCGACCTTCTTAAACGAGGGTATTCGCTTCTAGTTCATAAGGCCACTAGTTCAGTTCTAAGGTCACCTTATCACTTAGTTGTGTTTTATCATACTTATACATTACTTTAAATTAAATACAAGCGTTAAAATGAACACCTCTTTCGTTCTTCAACTTGACTCAAACGTTCATGCCGTATATCTCAGAAGAGGTTGACAGAGGTACTAATACTTCTGAACATCACGTGACATTGTCACCTGGTGTTCAGAGTACCCACGTTTTGCTTGGACAGTGTACTCATCGTTCAATGTGTTTCCTCACCGTTTTTCGTCGGTTAAAAATAGCATTGAGCCATTGCTCGCCGTAGATTTTTATTTTTGGGCCTTTTTTAATTATAATTAGCCGATGTGGCCAGAGATTCAAATCCCCCTATGCTTTTTTTCCCATTAAACTTCCAAAAGTGGGCTGTTTAACTTTTTTGGGACAAATAGCCGTGTGTATACGATAGTAAGTGTATTAACAGGAGCGGTAGTTCCGGCCGTTGTCTACTAGAGGATGTCTGTTGGTTAATGATATTGATAACACATACATACTCATACTCACGGCTATAAATTTCAAAAAGAGCTTCAGTTTTAAAATTAGTAGCTGTGTAGTGTCGGCTTGAATAGCACTACCCCATTTCTTCCGGTGGTATTGGAGCTTTTAAGGGATTTTTGGCGATGAGGTTGGAAACCCAACCTTTATTATTTTACCATTTTTTCCCCATTTAACTTTCCAAAAGTGGCTGAGGAATTTTAATTCCTTAGCTCTGGCTACCCCATCTAGGGATTTATAGCCGTGAGTATATGTATTAAAAATTACTTAGGCACTTCAGAAGTTTGATTGTATACATAAATATACTCACGCCATTAGTTCCCATTAGGCAGGCAAAGACTATCGATCGCCACTTTGTAGGAGCCTGACAAATCTCTCTAGCTTTGTTTGCAGCCATTAATCTTCTCATACAGGCTCCTTTATAATTTTAGTTTTTTTATTTTGGTTAGAGAGAATCATTTCATTAGTCACAAATTTGATTAACCTCCTGTAACTTTGAATAATCCTAGTCCTATTTGTTCGTTACCATTTTCAGCTTATATTCGGAATTTCATTTTTCAGTTTTTGCTAAAAGTACTTTATAAATGTGTTTTTTTAAAATTTTGTTACACTACACTTATTAATGTTTCTATACTACTACTTGCTTGACCATTTTTGAACTTTAACATTGATTTATCTGATCCGCTATAAACATTGACCCAATCTTTTGTCATAATAAACTTGTATGTGACCCGAAGAAGTAGTTAATATTTTTTGTGCCTTGGCTGTAGAAAATTGTTTATTTTTATTAATTAAGTTCATACTATACTCACGCTATTAATTCCCATTGGAGTGCGCTGAGACAGATTGTCGATCGACAATTTGTACTACATACATACATACGTACATATACTCACGGCTATAAATTCCTCAAAGGGGTAGCCAGAGCTAAGGAATTAGAAATTCTTCAGCCACATTTGGAAAGTTGAGTGGGGAAAAGATGGTAAAATAAAGGTTGTTGGTGATGGGTCTCCAACCGCATCGCCCAAAAATCCCTTAAAAGCCCCAACACCGTTAGTCACCTCTTACGTACACCCGCCGGAAGTAATAGGGTAGTGCTATTCTAAGTCGACACTACACAGTAACTAATTTGTACTACTACTTAGCTAACTTAACGCTTTTCATTTACATTCGGTAGTTTTTAGTACATAATATTTTATTATTTTAAGCCGTTAAGTGCCGGCTTAGAATGACACTATCCCTTTCTACTCACGGGTGTCGTAAGAGGTGACTAAGGGTATAGGGTTATTTTTAAGTGATTTTTGGACGATGAAATTGCAGACCCATTACCAACGATACCTTATTTCTACCATATTGTCCCTTATCAACCTCCAAATGTGGCTGAGGAGTTTCTAGCTCTGAAGTTCTGGTTTTTGGGATTTATGGCCGTCTGTATGTATTTTATTATTTTTTTATTAGGTGATTTAACAGCTGTTTATATCACATTTATGTTAATACATTTGTTTATTTATGAGCTAATAACTTATTCACAAGAGTTGTAAGATTGCAAAAGTGACAATAAACGAGCATTATTTGATTAGTTTACAGTGTGAAGTGTCCATGACATCACTTATTACAAAGGGTACTGACTGAAAATCAGTGTTGTGGGTTATAATATAACTCACAACAAAATGCTGAGTCAGGTGCTCTTTTGTTGCTGACGTAAGCCATGATATGAAAAGAAAACCAATTTTTGTTTTATTTGTTTGTTTTATTTTATTAATTTTACTTTTTAAAATCAATTTTGTACTTTTTTTGTAATTTCTGTATATGTTTTTTGTATTTTTGTTAGTCAGCAACAAATAAAAATCTCTTTTCTTTTTTTTTTATATTCATGATAATTTTACATAAATGTGCTATATATGAATACATCCTGGAAAAAATACAGTCGTAATTTAACTTTACGATAAAAAAACTTTCTTACTTAAATATCTTTTTGTTGTTTAAATATACTATAATGAAAGACGGAAGAAACCAATTCAATGTAAAGTGTAGGAAACTCACTCATAACCACAGGATGGAGTCATTGTACCAATGATCATAGCATGTTTGCGTTCAGTTATAAACGAAGTTGTCATTATGATTTCCAAGAAAAGCGTACATGCGTTAGCTATAGAAACAAATATAAGAAAAAAATACATACATATATTTTATTTATTTATTTAAACACTTTATTGCAAACAAACAAGTATTTTACAAACAGCATTTTACATCATTGCAGTTAACAATCTATGTACCTATGTCCACAAAAGCGGACTTATCGCCTTATTGCGATTTCTTCCAATAAACCCTATAATATACTCACGACCATATATCCCAAAAAGTAGAAGCCAGAACTTCAGGTCTAGAAACTCCTCAGCCACATTACAAAGTTGATAGGGACAAGATGGTAGAAAAAAAGTATCTTTGGTGATGGATCGCCAACCGCATCGCCCACAAACCACTTAAAAAAAGCCCCATACCATTAGTCGCCTCTTACGACACCCGTGGGAAAAAGGGGCAGTGACATTCTAAGCCGGCACTGCACGGTAACAATTTTAAAATAAACATACATACACACATATACTCACGGCTGTAAATCAGTAGCAGGGGTAGCCAGAGCTAGGGAATCAGAAATTCCTCAGCCACTTTAAGAAATGTGAGTGGGGAAAAGATGGTAAAAATAAAGGTTGTTGGTGATGGGTCGCCAACCGCATCGCCCTTAAAAGCCCCAATACCGTTAGTCGCCTCTTACGTACACCCGTCGGTAGAAACGGGGTAGTGATATTCTAAGCCGACACTACACGGCATATAAAACAAAGCAGTAAGTCACAATAATATATACTTTTTACAGAAAGCTAGCCATTGAGCTCGGAGAAAATATAGACGTCATAGTTGGCGGTCACACACATTCCCTGCTGTGGAATGGACCATCACCGAGTGGTGAAGATGTCGCTGGACCGTACCCGGTTATTATTCAACCGACGAAAAATAAGAAACATAATGTAAGTTACATACATACATATACTCCCGGCAATAAATCCCTAAAAGGGGTAGGCAGAGCTTCGGAATAAGAAATTACTTAGCCATTTTTAGAAGTTGAGTGGGGAAAAGATTGTAAAAGTAAGGTTGTTGGTGATGGGTCTCGAACCGCATCACCTAAAAATCACTAAAGAGCCCATAAACATTAATTCGCCTCTTACGATCACCCATAGGTAAAAAGGGGTAGTGACATTCTAAGCCGGCGCTACACGGCGATTCATATTGTACTACAAAATGATTTGTATGTGGACACGAATAAATGTATTTTTCTTTCCTAAGATCTATCTTTCTACGAGTATCTCGATGAATAGAAGACTACTTCCAACCAAAAAATTGGTCGTAGAAAGCTGAAATTTGGTATTAAGGCCTGTCAAATAAACTCATACACTTAATTTGTGGTCATCCCTGCTTGCTTAATAGTAAGCAGAATCACTGAATTATAGAAAGAAAGAAAAATCTTTATTCTCCTCTTCAGGACACAAACAATATAAAAAAAATAATAAAAATAGACTTAAACAACTTATACAACAACAAAAAAGAACCTATATACTAGAATAAAACTAAATAATAATAATTAGTAAACACAAAACTTACAATTTACACAATGTGCCCTCGTTTGTAAATTATCCGTAAATTATCCATTATCCGTAAATTAAGATTTTTTCGTGTTTCGGAGAGTTCGTAGAGCCGTGCGTGCCGGCTACTATCACTGTAGTTTTCGTTAACGTCTTCTAACCGACACTAGGCCACTGCTGTGGTGGACTATGGCCATATCAATCTATTCAGGGTAGACTCGGTGGGGACTTATATATGTTGATGATGATATAGTTTATCGTTCTGTCCTAAACATTGCAGGTGTTAATAGTGCAGGCGTCGGCTTTCACCAAATACATGGGCAACTTGTCAGTGTATTTCGACTACAAAGGTGACTATGTGAAATGGGATGGTGGACCGATATTCCTTAGTAGGAGTATACCCGAAGGTATGTAATTATGTTTATAATCCTTATTTATTAAACGAGAGGAGTTGGATTTTGTGAACCAGCCTGTGTCGCGATGCTAAGAGCTAGAAAATGGGTGTTAAGCCGCACTATCATAACATAGTGCTGCGCCTTTCCCAAAGGGTTGGTTAAGTAAGAATATAATTAAAAGGACTGTATTTTATAGGTGGCGACATCTGGTGTAAAAGTATGTACATTAAAACCATCAGAGGCATATTGATATTGATATGTTAAGTTAGATTTACTATTGCTCAACAGATGTCGCTAGTAAATTACGTAATAAAGAATAGTCTCGATCAATGTAAAACAACCGTTAGGAACATTAGAACTTTCTGTTTCTTCCAGAAACATTTGAATTAATAAAGTACCGTTTTAACGGTCGATTGCTATGTATTCTAGAAGCTCCGCTATTGTTATACAGAGGGCACTTGTAACGCCCAATTATTTAAATGAACACAACTAATACAGAATTTGAAGAGATAACAAACTAGTTTCATTACTCCTGGACACTGAACCTCCCAGACAGAGGACGTCGGCGCCCTACCAGCTCTACGAGTAACCACTTGGCGCCCAACGTAAAAAGGAAGAAAAGTAAATACCTGAGAGAAAATAGCTGGAATCCTGCTGAGACTACGTCGTTTTTTTGAGACCGAAAAACCACCGAAGGAGAAGATTGAGAAGCTACCAGGATTGTGAGAGGGCTAAGTATCGGCCTGAAATCGTGAGTTGGTTGTTTTTTCCTATCTTTCCTCATTCCTTTAGGGTTAACTCTGTCTGGGAGGTTATGTTGTATTTGTAATTGAATTCCTCTTTTATTAACCGACTTCAAAAAAAGGAGTGTTCTCAATTCGACCGGTATATTTTTTTTTTTTTTTTTTTTTTTTTATGTTTGTTCGCCGATTACTTCGCCATTTTTGAACCGATTTTGATTATTATTTTTTTATTCGAAAGAAGATACTCCCGGATTGGTACCATGATGAGGATATCAGGGTCTGATGATGGGATCCTGGAGAAATCGAGGGGAACCCTCAAATTTTATAGGCAAATGTACCGCGTTTTACATATTTTCTGAACTTATATTGGCATTTGCTTCTGAAAATCATATTGTTATGCTGCTGAGCTGATGATAGAAGGTGTGGATCCTCAATCACTAGGTATTAGGAAACAGTTCTTTCCACATTCTATATAGATTTATACTCCTCTTCGTAGCTTTTATGAAGAGAAGTACAGGTTCACTAAACATTTCTTTTGTTATGTTATTGTTACCGAGAAAGTACCATGAGACCAGGATCTGATGATGGCATCCCAGAAAATCGAGGGGACTGTCAAAACTCACAATTATGTGACAGTGTATTTGTTCAAAACGCCGATAGGCCTGCCCTGTATAACGTGAGAACACTGCCTAATAAATCGTGGGTACTCTGAACAACAGGTGACAATGTCACGTGATATTCAGAAGTATTACTACCTCTGCTAACCCCTTCAGGGATATTCGGCGTGAGCGTTTGAGTCTTTCTTGAGATGTAGAATTGAAGACCATCGCCTTTCGAAGGATTTTAAGAACAATGTAAGGTTACATATGGTTGAGCCTATTTAATATCGTACTATAATAGAAATACCGGAAATACGAAGAATAATACAGTAACTGTCGCTTCCTCATCCGAGAGGCATCTTTGCCAGGTCTACCCATCTCTAAAACTCGTAAAATAAAATAATTTTTAACAAAAAGAAAACCGACTTCATAGAAAAACAACCGAAAATAAACAATCTAGTACTAAAAAGTACGAAACAAGTTTTTTTAATTGAATATGAGTACTGTGATTGATACCTTAGCAATTTCTTTATTCCACACGCGTCAGTTCAACCTACCTAAATATTACAATTCTCTTAAATTAATTTTTGAGTCGGTGCCAGACAAACAAAAGTAAATTCACCCTGCTATCTATCTCTGATTATTACAATCTAAAAAATATTATATCGTACAAAAATCAATTTACCCTACAACTACAAGGTACCCTACATTTTACATGTATATGAAGTGCGAAATACACATTCTTATTATCAATAAATCATCGAGGCTGGCACCGGCTCACAAATTAATTTAAGAGAATTGTAATATTTAGGTAGGTTGAACTGACGCGTGTGGAATAAAGAAATTGCTAAGGTATCAATCACAGTACTCATATTCAATTAAAAAAACTTGTTTCGTACTTTTTAGTACTAGATTGTTTATTTTCGGTTGTTTTTCTATGAAGTCGGTTTTTTTCGTTAAAATCTCGTTTAGACCGCTTATATTTATCGCTGTGTTCATTTAAACCGTGTTTATTGTTATTTTATTGTTATACCGTTCCATATATATCGATAGTCTACCAACGAATAACGTGTCTTAGTAGCTTAAAAAGAGGAAGGCGTCGTAAACGCCTTTCGATCAGATATACTAAATATCTATCCACGAATAACGTGTCTTAGTAGCTTAAAAAGAGGAAGGCGTCGTAAACGCTTTTCGGTCAGATATAATTACTCGATATATACCTATATCGATAGTCTACCCACTAACAACGTGTCTTAGCTTAGGATTTGTGTCCCGAACACTAAAAGAGGGAGGCGTCGTAAACGCCTTTCGGTCAGATATAATTACTCGATATATACCTATATCGATAGTCTACCCACTCACAACGTGTCTTAGTTCAGGATGGGTATCCTAAACACTAAAAGAGGGAGGCGTCGTAAACGCCTTTCGGTCAGATAGAAATACTCGATATCTATTAATCTAAAAATTAACAAAACCGTACCAATAACTAATTAACAAAAATTAACAAAACCGTACCAATAACTAAACAAACCTTTATACCTATTAACCAAATAACACCCATATTAATAACCAATCCATTCCTTTATTTAACCAAACCCATACCCAATTCCAATTCTAACAGTTTCCCAACCGTAACACCAGCTCACGTCTTATTGGGCCGATCACTGACAGCCCTCCCAGACCACGACCTGACTGATGTACCAGAATGTTTTGTCAACTCCAACAGATATACAAGAGCTTCTGACGGCGGTGGTCCAGCTTTGGGACCTGGGACCATCGTGCTGATCAAGGACAGCAGGGCACCACCGTGTCAGTGCGCCTGGGGAAGATCGAGCAAGCTCACCTCGGGGCGGATGACGTCGGTCGAGTGGCTACAATTAAAACAGCCAACGGGCTTATAAAGCGGGCATTCAACAATATATGTCCGTTACCACTACCATCACAAATGTAAATTTGGGAAGTTAGATGCAGACTCAAGGGGTCATGAAGAATAAAATTTGAGCTCCTTATACCGAGGATTACTAATTGATAACGAAGTTTAAGAAGCCAAAAATTACCAGAATATGATGCCAGAATATTATTCGACACGACGCCGAAGAAAGAAAACATTTAGTATTAGTTAGATATAAGTTATGTTCCATTTTTTAATCAATTTATGTTTACCAATAAATCTTTATTATTCCTGTGTTTTAATTCAAAGTTAGATTAGTAAGTATAGGCTTGTCAGTTAGGTAGGCCAGGGTCATATATGTTACTTCACCATACCAAAAATACACTGCCTTTTGTGGGGAACATGTTAAGCCGCACTATCATAACATAGTGCTGCGCCTTTCCCAAAGGGTTGGTTAAGAATATAATTAAAAGGACTGTATTTTATAGGTGGCGACATCTGGTGTAAAAGTATGTACATTAAAACCATCAGAGGCATATTGATATTGATATGTTAAGTTAGATTTACTATTGCTCAACAGATGTCGCTAGTAAATTACGTAATAAAGAATAGTCTCGATCAATGTAAAACAACCGTTAGGAACATTAGAACTTTCTGTTTCTTCCAGAAACATTTGAATTAATAAAGTACCGTTTTAACGGTCGATTGCTATGTATTCTAGAAGCTCCGCTATTGTTATACAGAGGGCACTTGTAACGCCCAATTATTTAAATGAACACAACTAATACAGAATTTGAAGAGATAACAAACTAGTTTCATTATTCCTGGACACGGAACCCCCCAGACAGAGGACGTCGGCGCCCTACCAGCTCTACGAGTAATCAATGGGTTCAGGTACCAAATTGAAGGTCTCGGCTTATTCCGATTATCCACCCTAAAAAATCCTCCCTAAGGGCTAAAACGCACTAGCGGCCTGCCGCGATGCGGTATGCCGATGCGGCACGCCGCAGTATGTACGGTCAGCCGTAACGGCACGCCGTATTCCGGCTAACCGTATGTTCTTGGCTCACTGCGGTCTGCCGCAATCGTCAGTGCTTCTAGAAATATTGAACACGACGACGACGGACTGGCGGGCGGGACGCGGCGTTTGCGACTACCGCGCCGAGTGCGTGGTGGGGATGCGGCGCGCCGCATCATTCAACCGGCGCGGCTCGTCGCAGCTCTGGAACAACCGGAGCGGTTGACGGCTGGCCGCAAATCAGTGCGTCGTCATCGTGCGGTTTCATGTACTAATCGATGTGCGGCCTACCGCAACGGCACGCCGCATGGCGGCCAACCGCTAGTGCGTTATAGGCCTGAGTCGGATATTCGGAAACGCATGTCCGATTATCCACCCTGAACGGGGTGGATAATCGGAATTCATAATAAAATGTTTCTTCCGATTTTCTACCCTGCCTACGTACAGTCCTTTACAGGAACGTGTAAATTATTATTTATTGTGTGTCAGTGGTGAAAAGACCCTAAGTTTTAATTTTGTTATTTTTTGTTACGAGTTTCTTTCTTGTTATGGTTTCATTTGTCACAACAGTCAATTTAAATGGTTTTCACCCAAATCTACAGGTGCTTACCTGCAATTTTTTATTTTTTTTTAAGATAACTTAAGTTTTTCGTTTAACAATAAATATTAAATTAAAACTTTCCACCAGGATAATTTTATTCAGACTGTAAGTAGGAAAGTAGGTATGTATATCTCTGTTGAAGTTTCTTGGACCAGGTTGTGAGTATGTTTCTGTGAATGACTGTACTTGGGGTAAAAAATCGGAAGAAACATTTTATTATGAATTCCGATTATCCACCCCGTTCAGGGTGGATAATCGGACATGCGTTTCCGAATATCCGACTTAGGGAGGATTTTTTAGGGTGGATAATCGGAATAAGCCAAGGTCTCCATCTGAAGTTTTACAGAAAGCTCATACATTTCCCATAACTGGATTAGTTAAATTGTTAGCGATTTACAAATTGTCAAAATTGGCCCATAGACTTTGCTGGAGTTAAAGCGCGCGCAAATGTGTCAGTCACGAGATTGAATTGATTCGCTCGCGAGCAACGCGCGCTCTCATTGGTCGAAAATGTTTCAAACAGACCAATGAGAAAATTCCAAAGTTTTAATCATGTAATAATTTATTTTGAACAGTAAATTATTTCTATTTAAGCTTGGAAGACGTGCTTGCTTGAAGAAGCTTTTGTATTTTGGATGTAAACTGATGCAAAAAAATGTAGTCCACGCGAACGTAGTCGCGGGCATAAAGCTAGTTAGTTATAATATGTCGGTAACCCAGGTGTCTTCGGCAGTGTACTTTTTACGGCAGTGTACCGTTGGGACTCAAAGGACCTGGAGTGTAGACCTCATACCGGACCACGCAAAGTGGCTAAGCCCTCCACAAGATTCACCCACGACTTGGTGAACTCAATGTGAAGCGAATCGTTGGGAACGGCTTTTGCTTGATCGTTTTGACTTTTTCTCCAATTTAATAGTTATTTAATATGTTAAATGTCCAATATTAGAATCGGCAAATATTCGTCCAACAACGATCCTCTAATAGTCAAATGTTTCATTGGAAAAAACCTCAACATGCAATTTAAGTACGAGGGCTGCTATTTATGTATCCGGAATAAAAAAAAGAAACAAACATATATCAATTAATATGGTTTTATTGCTTCTCAAAATATTCGCCGCTCAGATCTATACACTTTTGCATGCGTTGAAACCAATTTTCATAGCACTTTTTCCACTCAGACTGAGGTATCTCCAAAACGTGCATTTTGAATGCATCGACTGCCTCTTCGCGGCTCGAAAAACGTTGACCACGTAATTTTTTCTTCACATTTGGAAATAAATAAAAATCATTGGGTGCCAAATCAGGGCTGTACGGCGGATGACCTGTCAATTCGATCTTTTGAGCTTCTAAAAACTGAGTTGTGACGGCCGACCTGTGACAGCTAGCATTGTCGTGATGCAGAATGATTCTACGTTGTCGGTTAGTCTTTCTTATTTGTTCAAAGACTTCCGGCAAACAAATGGTCGTATACCACTCCGAATTAACAGTTTTACGATTCTCTAAAGGCACTGTAGCTACATGGCCATTTATACCAAAAAAACAAGCGACCATTTGCTTCAATGTGCTTTTTGCACGAATAACTTTTGTTGGGTTCGGCTCATCTTGGAACACCCACACCGTGGACTGCTGCTTAGTTTCGGGGTCGTAAGCGTAGATCCAAGATTCGTCACCTGTGTAGATATTATAAACAGCTTTTGACGCACCACGGTTGTATTTTTTTAACATTTCTTTGCACCAATCGACACGAGCCTGTTTTTGATCAATACTCAAGTTGTGCGGAATCCAACGGGAGCAAATTTTTTTTACAGCTAAATGTTCATGAAGTATCTTATGTATGCTCGTCATACTAATGCCCAGAGATGCCTCTATCTCACGATATGTAACATGACGATCTTGAGTTATTAGTTCCCGGACAGCATCGATGTTTTGAGGTACAACGACCGTTTTAGGGCGACCTTCTTTAATTTCATCAGTAAGCTTAGATCGTCCACGATTAAACTCGCTAAACCAGTGATACACAGTGGTCTTTGAGGGTGCTTCATCCCCAAAAGTTGAAGTAAGCTGATCGATGCACTGTTTTTGAGTTAGACCACGCCGAAAATCGTAAAAAATCATGGCACGAAAATGTTCACGAGTTAAATCCATGGTGGTGAAGACACGCAATTTTCAAAATGACGCTACGATGTGAAAACAATTGACAGTCACATAAAAATAAATGTATTCTAAAGCTAAAGAGTTCTATTTTTAAATGATGTAATTACTTTTTAAATTATTGTTCTGTAAGTGGCCAGTTCCGGATACATAAATAGCAGCCCTCGTAATTGCAGTAAAGATGGAATGATAAAAATAAATTATAATTATATATTTTTAGTTCAGTTATCTCAGCGGAGATCTAACTCGTCGGTTCTGGACCTAGACGGTATTCTACTAACCACGAGATTTCAAAAATTTCATTAGGTGAAATATCCTAAGCGTTATCAAGAAAATGGAGATGCAATAACAACCATGAATTCGTGTAATTAAATTTTATTTACGGCTCAAAATGGCTTCGATCATGAAGTATTGTTTACATACATAATTGAGGCTATAAATCCTAAAAAAGGTATCCAGAGCTTAAGTATTCGATATCTTTACCTGACTTCTGGAAGTTAAATGGGGCAAAATTATGGAATATATCTTCAGCCACATCGTACAAAAATCACTTTAATAGACTAATTCATCTCATACAACACCCGTGAGAAAATAGGCTAGTGCTGCTAAGATGACACTAAAAAGGATCGCATACTGTTTATTAGCCTATTTGACTGTAATAAAAATATACAGCGTGTTAGTTTGACGGCGATTGTTACTTCAATATTAATTCGTATATTAAAGTTTAATGCTTAATATCCACCATATGAAATAAACAAAAAGATTAAAACCGCTTTAGCAGAAAAACTTACTTTCTCCATCAGATGGAAAACTGTGGTTATCTACACTAGCCTAGCGCACACACTCCTACCCGTATAATGTCTCACCCACACACAGAGAACAGCGGGCGCGTCATGTGACCATCTAGTCTTGCGCACACTTGCTCGTGACCGTATAAACCGCACTATGACAGCAATGCAAATTTTTTTTAAATTTCGCGGCTATGTTTGATTTTTCTTTGAACTTATCGTCGCGCCTGGTGAGGCTGTGGTCTTAGTCGCCTCGTATTTCAATCCAGTATTAAATATGGGGTAGTGTAATTCAAACATTTTCAAGTAAAACGATTGATGGATGTAAACAAAGCTAGAGAGGTTTGCCAGGATCGTACGAAGTGGCGATCGATAGTCTCTGCCTACCCCAATGGGAACTAATGGCGTGAGAATATGTATGTAAAAAATCTATCTCTATTAATTAACACCGACGATTATAACAAAACTGTCGTCCTAAATAATCAGCTACCGCTATTTTTGTTTTACTTTACATCTCTGCCTCCCCAAAGGGTAGTAACGGCGTGAGTATGTATGTAATGTATGTACTTCATGAGCGTAAGATAATAAAGTTAAAAACAAATAGAGACCCTCGAAACGATGCATTTACGTGGCATAAAATAAAGTGCGCAAGAGATACCTATTCATTCATTAACCGACATCGAAATTGGAGGAGTTCTTGGTGTTTACTAAACTCTCTCGGGGCTAAAGGGCTCTAAACGGGTGTATCTGTACTCTATCACAGTTAACTAAAGAATACGAATAAAAATAACTCACCCCGTTTTGATTGGCAGTGGCAGATCCGGGCTATCACCTTTATTTGCGCAAAACGCAGAACATTTTGAGAATTAACATTATAAAACACCAACACTGAACTTTGCTGGTTCGTGTACGCCATATTTACTCAACACAATCACAACACAAGATACTAAAACTGAACTCACACTCCGAAAATTAATGCGAAAAATCAAAGTGACATCCAATCATAAGCGACACAAACACAATGAGCTACAATACAAACAACTAACTGTACTAATACTGTTCCTTTGATAAAATGCCGACAAGCCCGCCCGACTTGATACGTATGCAGATTTTGAATTTCGCGGCGATCGATGTTTACGAATTATGAATTTTTCTCTGAACATACTGCCGCATTCCAACGCAGTATTAACTATGGGGTAGTGTAATAATAACATGTAATAAGAAGATATTAGAAGCTAAGTTCTATTGATTACTTTACTGGCCTTGATTTGATTTGGCCGCCGGTTAAGGGTCACGGCGGGTCGCAGCTGTCAGCTGAGTTGCCCGCCTTGTCATCGCGTTTCACACACACATTGAGCGTGTTGGTGTCAATAGTACTACTTTCTTAGTGCAAATTTTAACAAAATTTGAAAAAAAATAAGTGTGTTTTTTTTCAACGAATTCTGCCTCTATACGTGATAATTAATCATACTTTTCATTGAAAACAGTCGTTACAATTACACCCTGTACATTTCTTTTATTTCATTAGCCTTAATATTTCTTTTTTGGAGCAATATGTAATACTCGTAATGCGAGATAAAAATATTGCATTATTTCTCTAAAATCCGTCTTCTAAAATAAGTATTTTTGATGCAACTGTCACGTGACTAAAAACGACCGTGACTGGCTATTTCTATAATGACGTAGATCGCGCATAATCAGACTGTGTATCGTTTCGCTCATTGGTGTTTAATGCGGAATTGACGTCATTTGTGCTACAGCCGCCATATTACTTAAAGTCACGTTTTCGCGGCACATTTGAATATTGCATTTTCTTTTTCGATTTTTTAATAAAATAGCTAAAATGAAGACAGAAAAAGCTTTTTAGGGCTCCTTATAAACAAATTAACACCGTAAGATAGTTTTCAAAACTTAGTCAAATAGCCTATTTGTGGTCGCAGGCATTTTTTTAGCTTCAGGGCTAGAAAAATCCTCAGCCACATTTGGAAGTTGGTAGAAATAAAGTATTGTTTATTGTGATTCTATATATTCCTAAATATTCTCACATTAATTTGTTACAGATGAAGTGATTAAAAAGAGACTGAAACCGTACGCAAAGCTAGTCCATGATGCAGAAAATGCGGTTGTGGGGAAAACAGATGTCTGTCTACCTTTTGAGGATTGCGTTTTTGGAGAATGCGTTTTGGGTGATATTCTCGTGGATTCCATGAGGGAATATGTAAGATATTTTCATTTGTATATTGGTTAAGGTACAACAACAGAGCTTAGACTAATAAGACATATATAATATATAGAAACAGCATGAACACTTTGCCGTGTAGTGCCGGCTTAGATTGCCGTGTAGAGCCGGCATAGAATGTCGCTACCCCTTTCTACCCACGGGTGTCGTAAGAGGCGACTAAGGGTATTGGGGCTTTTTATTGGATTTTTGGGCGATGCGGTTGGAGACCCATCACCAAAAACCTTTATTTTACCGCCTTTTCCCCACTCAACTTCCAAAAGTGGCTGAGGAATTTATAATTCACTTGGCTCTGGCTACCCCTTCTAGAGAATTATAGCCGTGAGTATATATGTATGCATGAACACTCTTAGTCCAAGTTCCAATTACAACTGCACACAACTATTACTTCTTTACTTAAAATATTAAATATGCACAACAAAAAACATTACATATAAGTTATAGCTTTTTTATATGAAGGTTTATTAATTTATTAAACCATCTAAGATTACATATCCAAACTTAAAATTAGACTATTTACAAATGAAGAGAAATAATAAATAATCAATAATTTATTTTATTTAAATATCATTTTAATGATTATTAACATAACGTTTAAAAGAACACAGAGAGAATTCGAAGATGTCCATATTGAAACATGTATTGTTATAAGATTGGCACATTCTGCGTAGTACGTGATTAAGAGCAATATATTTTTTTGGGATCGATAAGTTAAATAATTGTTGTATACGCATACGCACTGATCGTTATTATATAATATAACAATTTAAAAATAAAGAAGAAAAAATAGGGTACATCTAAATTGATTTGATACGAGCTCGTAGCTGAAGATATCAGTGTATTGTATATGTGGGAGTCATGTTAGAGCGCACACTACTGCGGACTCAAACGCATATAGCAGCGTCTCACTCATATTCCTACATCGCGGAGTGTAAATGTTTTTCGAGTTAAGCATAGATACTGTTACGACATCTGTTCGCAAGTAGGAGATAGGATTTGCCACTACTAGATAACAGATGGCGTTACTAGTATTCTAATAAGTAAAGGAATTACTAGATGTTTCTCGAATATCGACTTTTCGAGAATGTGGTACTAGAACTTTCTGTAATATTCGCGTATTTGAGATTTGGCATATATAAAGAGCGACGCGTGCTACGGAGTTATTCGAGTGCGAAGAACTAAAGCGAGAACAAGCGAAATACTAGAGCGAAGAAATTAAATACGACAGTGCAGTGATATACGGATTACGGAAATAAGCTTAACGGTGTGGACAGTGTTACTATAACGGAGTAAATTAGTGTTGTTAATTAGTGCGAGTATCGATAGTTAATTATCGATAGTGTTTGTTGTGTTGTGTAAAGTGCGTTATTGGTCAATAAATATAATTACACCTTATTGCACGAAAGTGTGACTGGTATTTATCAAATTAAGAACCCGGTACGTAACAATTGGTGTCAGAAGTGGGATTTGAAGATGCCAGTTATGCCGAAGGAAGACGGAAGAGAGGGTGTGAAGACACGCGCTCAGAAAGCCGCAGAGGGTGAACAGCTGTCGGAAATGAGGTCATCGGTCACGAACCCTCGGAGTGACATTCCAGAGGAGACGTCCGCGGTGACTAACGCGCCGTCTACATCAACGGCGCCGGCGGCCGCAACTAATACTGACTTGACGATGATAGTTGAAATGTTTCAAAGCATGCGTGAAGCACAACAAAGCATACAGGATGTTGTGAAAAACATACATTCGGAGGTACAGGATGTTAAAAAAAACATACATTCGGAGGTACAGGGTGTTGTGAAACAAGAAGTTCGTGAGTTGCGCGAGGAACAGCAAACTAAGTTCTCACAAGTTCTCACTGCGGTCAATGAAGTCAGTGGTCGGGTGGTTACTGTGGAAAAAGACGTAGAGCAGATGAAGGAGCAGGTAACCACTATTGAGAAAGATATCGATGACATGAAGACCGACTTCCGCGGAATGGAGAAAAGGGTTCTGCAGCTTGAATCACGACCGGTCAAGGTTGTCTCCGGTGAGAATGTAGTAGCTGTCCATGGTCCTCGTGTGAAGGTTCCTCCCTACGACGGAACAACATCCTGGTCGGCGTATAGACATCAGTTCCAGACTGTTGCGGCTGCCAATGGTTGGACTGATGAACAGTGTTTGACTGCACTGACGGTGGCGCTCCGAGGTCAAGCACTGTCAGTAATAGAGGCGCTGCCGACTCCGAGTGGTGGTTTCAAGGACCTGCTGGATGCGTTGGAGTCTCGCTATGGAGAGCGACACCTGGAGCACGTGTTCCGCGCTCAGCTGCGTGATAGGGTCCAGCGTTCTGGAGAGGGACTTCAGCAGTGGGCCCTTGAAATCGAGAAGCTCGTCCGCAAGGCCTATCCCAGTGTAGATCCGAAGACGGTGGAAATGAACCTGGTGCAAGCATTCGTCGACGGCATCAGAGATATCGAAGTGAGAACAGCGGTGAGACTTCAACACCACACGTCTCTCAAGGATGCCTTGGCGAACGCTCTAGAAGTTGAAGCTTGCCGCCAGGATACGCGCCAAACTCATCGACTTCGTGAGATTGCGGAAGCAAATGAGGACGTCAAGGTCATTAAAGCACCCGTCGGAAGGAGTACTGGACCGATTTGTTATGGCTGCGGGAAAAGGGGCCATTTGAGATTAAGTTGCCCGCTGAGGAAGGAAGAAAAGAGGCAGGCAGAGGCTCCTGCCGCAAACGTCCAGGGAAACGAGCATTAGCCAGGACCGGGGGGCAGGTGCTGGCTAGAGAGGAGAAAGCCCCGACAATGACCATCTCACAAGACTGTAAACATTGCCGGAAGCAAGAGTCGAAGGAGGAGGTCGTGAAAGTGACTCGAATTTGTCCATTGGATGGATGGGAAACAGAAGCTATGCAGAAGGCCCAAGAAGAAGATGAGAACCTCAGACCCATCATGAAATGTATGAAGGAAAAACACGATCAACCGGCTTGGAGTGAAGTAGCGTCCACAGGAGTGAGTACGAAAGCTTACTGGGCGCAATGGAACAGCCTGGTTCTGATCAATGGTCTACTGTACCGGAGGTGGGAGAAACCCAACGGTAAAGAAGAGCACCTACAATTGGTCGTGCCCAGAGCCAAGGTTAAAGATGTACTGCGGGAAACACATGACGGTGTTTCGGGCGGGCATCTTGGGGTAAATCGTACGTTGCAGAAGGTTCGTGCGAAGTTTTACTGGCTTCATTGTAGGGACGACGTACAGGACTGGTGCCGGAAATGTACAACGTGTGCCGCGGTGAAAGGTCCGCAGACCCGGAGTAGAGGGGGATTACGGTTGTACAATGTGGGAGCTCCCTGGGAGAGGATTGCCGTTGATGTGGCTGGACCGTTTCCACAATCAGAGTCCGGAAATAAATATTTCATGGTGGTGATGGATTACTTCACTAAGTGGCCTGAAGTGTTTGCCATACCCAATCAAGAAGCAATAACTGTGGCTACAAAACTGGTTGAGGAAGTGATCTGTCGATTTGGCGTGCCCCTGGAGATACACTCTGACCAGGGAAGAAATTTTGAGTCACAAGTATTTCAAGAGGTGTGCAAACTGCTTGGAATGCATAAAACCAGGACGACGCCATATCATCCTCAGTCAGATGGAATGGTGGAGAGGTTCAACCAAACACTGGAGAGACAGTTGGCGAAGATGGTTGAAAAACATCAGAAGGACTGGGACAAACACATTCCATTATTTTTACTGTCTTACCGGTCAGCTGTTCACGAAAGCACGAAGGAAACACCTGCTTTCGTCAATTTCGGAAGAGAGCTACGATTGCCTGTAGATTTGTTGACAGGAGGGTCACCAGATGAGCCGCAGAGTGTAACTGAATATGTAAGCGATTTGAGGGAAAGAATGCAAGATGTACATTCCCTAGTGCGTGAAAATGGTTTACATGCTAGTGAAAAGATGAAAACCAGATATGACCGTAAAGCTAACACGCCGCGTTTCGAAGAGGGTATGCTCGTCTGGTTACACAATCCAACTCGCCAGAAAAGGAAGTCCCCTAAGTTACAAAATAGGTGGGAAGGACCGTACAAGGTGGTCACTAGAATAAACGATGTAACGTACAGAATTCAACGCCAACCTAGAGGGGCTTGGAAAATAGTTCACATCGATCGACTTGCGAAGTACCATGGAAGCAATAATACTCGGGACGAGTATTAATGTAAGGAGGGGGTAATGTTACGACATCTGTTCGCAAGTAGGAGATAGGATTTGCCACTACTAGATAACAGATGGCGTTACTAGTATTCTAATAAGTAAAGGAATTACTAGATGTTTCTCGAATATCGACTTTTCGAGAATGTGGTACTAGAACTTTCTGTAATATTCGCGTATTTGAGATTTGGCATATATAAAGAGCGACGCGTGCTACGGAGTTATTCGAGTGCGAAGAACTAAAGCGAGAACAAGCGAAATACTAGAGCGAAGAAATTAAATACGACAGTGCAGTGATATACGGATTACGGAAATAAGCTTAACGGTGTGGACAGTGTTACTATAACGGAGTAAATTAGTGTTGTTAATTAGTGCGAGTATCGATAGTTAATTATCGATAGTGTTTGTTGTGTTGTGTAAAGTGCGTTATTGGTCAATAAATATAATTACACCTTATTGCACGAAAGTGTGACTGGTATTTATCAAATTAAGAACCCGGTACGTAACAATACAAATTATAAGTTGGTACACAGCAGGGTGTACTGGCCAGTATATCTTTGCTATTTCCACAGTGGTGACCCCTCGAAAGAACACACGCTTCTTTCTACTACATTTCTCGATCTACCCGCAACTTCTATTCCTCGCTTACCTCACCACACCATTCATTCAGCAGAGCATCTACAGGCATGCAATCACCGGCCTCATTGCTCACACTGAATTTGGTAATTGGTTATAGGTACCTCCTAGCTTTGATATCGTCGTATCGACTAGGAGGGGAGTACTGTGGGAGTCATGTTAGAGCGCACACTACTGCGGACTCAAACGCATATAGCAGCGTCTCACTCATATTCCTACATCGCGGAGTGTAAATGTTTTTCGAGTTAAGCATAGATACAAATTATAGGTTGGTACACAGCAGGCCAGTATATCTTTGCTGTTTCCACATATATATTAAAAAAACAAATAATGGACTAGTAACTAATTTGTGCCGTGTAGTGCCGGTTTAGAATGTCACTACCCCTTTCTATCTACGGGTGTCTTAAGAGGCGACTAAGAGTATGGGGCTTTTTAAATGGTTTTTGGGCGATGCGGTTGAAGACCCATCACCAACGATACTTTATTTCTACCATCTTGTCCCTTATCAACTTCCAAATGTGGCTGAGGAGTTCCTAAATCTGAAGCCCTGGCTACCTCTTTTTGGGATTTATGGCCGTGAGTATATATGTTTGTAACTAATTTAATTAATTTCTTTTTTGAAACGTCTTTATTTCAGACGAAAATGCATTATAATTCAAGTTATGAAATTCTTTCGTTTATGCAACGAGGTAACATCAAGTCTTCTATTAACATTGGAGGTATAGTACATTTCTTTATTTTCTTTTATATAGTTGTTAGCATTATGTACCTTCGGGGTTGAATCAAAATGGCTGGCTGACATGGAGTGATAAGTTAAAGGTAGGTAATTTCCATGAGATCCTAAAATTTTCTCTAAAAAACTTAAAAATACATATATAAATCATACATACATGCATATACACATGTCCTAATTTATGTATGATCCCTGTAAGAAGTAGCCAGAGCTTCGAAATAAGAAATTCATAAACATAACATAAACATAAACGTTACGCCGTTTATCCCGAAGGGGTTGGCAGAGGTACCAATACTCCTTAACTCACATGGCAAGCGCCATCTAGTTTCCAGAGAAGGTACCCACGTTTTGCTTAGACAGTGTACTCACGTGATAGGGGGCAGGCCTATCGCCGTTTTGTACGAATACACTGTCACATGACTAAGTACAACTCAGCCATGTGGGTTTCCTCACGATGTTTTCCCTCACCGTTAGCAACCATGATAAATTAACCACACATATGACTTTAGAAAAGACAAATTGGTGTAGGCCCGTCCCAGGATTGGAACTCACGCCCTTCTGTTTTTCGGGCGTGTGTTCTACCCACTGGACTATCATGTCGCTCATTTCATATCATGTCGAAATTCATTAGCAACTTTTGGAAATTGTGTGGGGATAAGATTGTAAAAGGAAAGTTTTTGGTGATAGGACTCCAACCGTATCGCCTAAAATACACTTAAAAATCCCCAATACTAAGAGTATCCTCTAGTAAGAGTAGAGTATCCTAAGAGTAGCCTCTTACAAACACCTACGAAAAGAAACGGGGTATTGATAAGATAAGATAAGAAACACATTTATTCATTGCTACGCAGTTAACAATATAACTAAAAACATTAAAAACGAAACTAAATAAAAACTAAACAAAAAAAAACAAAAATATAAATAACAAGATTTTAAAAACAAGAGTTAACATTAAAAGTCATTGTCATAAGCCATACCCTGCGTAGCAATAAATTGGCTGACTCAGCATTATCGTATCGTATTGGTATTCTAAGCCGACACTACACATATTCACATGTATGTTTCGTATTTTAATGATCAACGGAATCCAGGAATCCATACCTCTTATGGATATCTCACATTATTTATTTTTTCTTATACTTTTTATTAAAATTAATGGCTAATTTTCTAAGCGATTTGAACCAATCCAGCATTAATCCTTATCCAATTAAATAATTTAAATACATTGTTGATCTAATAAATATCTATATGGTCCTACAGCATATGATTTAAATGAATATTTTCGAAGATATTACAGATTTAAAAATTGCGGGACGTAGCGTTTGTGGCTTTACATTGATTCGTTTCAATAATGTAGATTAGAGGGACAATTTTTTTCCCTTAAGAGGTAAAATAGGGGGTATAATTTTTTAATGATAAATTCTTTGATACTCTGTCTCGTCTGATCTACAGAAAAGGTTCTGCAGGGCAAGCACGAGCCGTGTTTTTCTTGTCACGAGTTATCGCGTGGGATAAAGCAGCCATCTCTTACGCACTTACTTAGTATCGTATACTGCCATCTCATTCTAACCGTTATCGTGTCGATAAAATAGCGCTCGTGCTTGCTATACAGATGATGATTGTCTTATCAAACGCAGACGGAGTTGTCTGTAGAAGTTAACTAGTACATAATAAAACACGTTAGCGTTGTCACTGTTATGTCAATGTTTATTGGATAATATGAATAATAAAAATAATAAATAATTAAAAAATATTCATTTTTAAATGTATATCAAATTTCGTCTTAACCTAGTTAGTTTTTTAAAGAACAAAAATATAATTAAAATATTATATAAATAAAATATATAATATTTAAGGCAACAATAAGCAGAAATAAATATTATATATATTTTAGTATCCTTTTTTGTCGTGTAGTGCCGGCTTAGAATGACACTACCCCATTCTACCGACGGGTGTTGTAAGAGACGACGAAGTGTACGGGGTTTTTTAAGTGGTTTTTGTCCGATGCGGTTGGAGACCCATCACCAACGATACTTTATTGCTACCAACTAATCTTCCCCGTTCTGAAGCACTGGCTACCCCTTTTTGGGATTTATGGCGGTGAGTTTATGTAGGTAAGCAATTAGCCATATATATTTTTTGTTGTTCCCCAGCATTACATACATACATACATACATATTCTCACGCCGTTAGTTCCCATTGGGGTAGGCAGAGACTATCGATCACCACTTTGTACGATCCTGGCAAACCTCTCTGGCTTCGTTTACATCCATCAATCTTTTCATACATGCTCTTTTATTCGTCATACTGCGGACACCTGCCTTTTTGAGCACATTTTCTATTTGATCCAAATGTGTCCTCAAAGGTCATCCTCTACTAACATTATTCCCCAGCATTATTGTATTAAATAAAATAATTTATGTTTTAGATATAACAAAAGGAGAACTATTCGAACTGATGCCATACTTAGACCAGGTGGAAACATTCGAGTTGAAAGGAGTGCATGTAAGAGCTGCGTTAGAAAGAAGTGTTCAAGATGCTTGGGCTTATAATCCTTTTAAAGGACCCTGGGTTTTACAGGTTGCTGGTTAGTATATCTGTTTTACGCGTTAGTTTAAATAATTTAAATTGACGAAATGACGAAGTATAAAATTTATATTTGACAAATTCTTCTTTGGTGCTGTGTAGTGTCGGCTTAGAATAGCACTACCCCATTTCTTCCGGTGGGTGTACGTAAGAGGCGACTAACGGTATTGGGGCTTTTAAGGGATATTTGGGCGATGCGGTTGGAGACCCATCACCAACAACCTTTATTCTACCACCTTTTCCCCACTCAACTTCCAAAAGTGGCTGTGAATTTTCTAATTTCTCAGCTCTGGCTACCCCTTCAAGGGATTTATAGCCGTGAGTATATGTATGTATGTATAGGTATTTATGTGTTATTTTGCATAATTTAATTTCTATATACTGGGCATATCTGAGACCTCCAGATCAAACTTAAACTCAAACGTTCACGTCGTATATAACCAAAAGGGGTTGGCAGAGGTTAAATCTATAAATAAATACTTCTAAACATCACTCGACCCACGATTTGCTTGAACAGTATACCTCCAGATCTTACGCCTATAACGCTATTTCTGTTAGGCAATGTTTGTGTCAATGTTTTTAAGTTTAGTACATCACGTGACCCACGATTTGCCTGAACAGTATACCTCCAGATCTTACGCCTATAACGCTATTTCTGTTAGGCAATGTTTGTGTCAATGTTTTTAAGTTTAGTACATCACGTGACCCACGATTTGCCTGAACAGTATACCTCCAGATCTTACGCCTATAACGCTATTTCTGTTAGGCAATGTTTGTGTCAATGTTTTTAAGTTTAGTACATCACGTGACCCACGATTTGCCTGAACAGTATACCTCCAGATCTTACGCCTATAACGCTATTTCTGTTAGGCAATGTTTGTGTCAATGTTTTTAAGTTGGGATGATTTCCAGGGCTACGAGTGACATATAATATCTCCCAACCGGAAGGTTCCCGTATTGTAGCTGTCCAAACCTTATCTGGTTCGCCAATAGAAGATGACAAATTGTATCAGGTCACAGCACCCAAGTATTTGGCTGATGGAGGTGATGGATTTACGGTATGTGTTGTGTGATCTTTTGAGTTATATATGATCATCTTATGCTCTAAGAACCTAGTCTTAAAAAGTAAATAATTTGTACGGGATAAGAAGGAACAAACGACAAATGACTTTTTCATCTTACGAGGGAGATGGAAAAAGTTATATTTCTGAGTGAAAGCTACCGAAAATTCGTCAGTATTTAACATTAAATCATACTTGGCAAGTACGATTCACGGTTTGCCAATTTGTTCCTGTGTGGTATGTATTGCTAAGAACTAACATATTTCTTGCTTCGGCACTACACTACTACTTGCCGTGTTGTGCTGGCTTAGAATGTCACTACCCCTTTCTACCCACGGGTGTCGTAAGAGGCGACGAAGAGAATGGATCTTTTTTTAGTGGTTTTTGGACGATGCGGTTGGAGACCCATCACCAACGATACTTTATTACTACCATCTTCTCCCCTATAAACTTTTAAATGTGGCTGAGGAGTTTCTGATTCTAAAGCTACCCTCCTTTGGGATTTATGGCCGCGGGTATATTTATGTATGATTTGTGTAAGTACATATACAAAATCAGAACTTATTGCCGTGTAGTGCCGGCTTAGAATGTCGCTACCCCTTTCTACCCACGGGTGTCGTAAGAGGCGACTAAGGGTATTGGGGCTTTTAATTGGATTTTTGGGCGATGCGTTTGGAGACCCATCACCAAAAACCTTTATTCTTACCATCTTTTCCCCACTCAACTTCCAAAAGTGGCTGAGGAATTTATAATTCCTTAGCTCTGGTTACCCCTTCTAGGGAAATATAGCCGTGGGTATATGTATGTATGATGTATGTAACTTATTGTCATTGTATAACTTTTTAGAGTACGCTATACGCTAGTTTTAACCGCTACTACAAACTGAAAACGTTCTAAATGATAATAATTTGCAGATGTTTAAAAACAAAACAAATGTGAAAACGATTGGCCGAGATCAAATCATCTTCGAAGATTATCTGAAACGTCACTCTCCCCTGAAAAACAAATTGGACAAGCGAATAATTATACAGGATTATTGATTTAAGACTCTAAAAGTACACTATTTTAATGTTATATGTTGTAGTATTTAATTCTAACAAATAAATGTTAAAGACCAATGAAAGCATTATAGTTTTATTCTTGTCATCATTGATTTTTATTATTTTATGAGACTAACAAGTAGTGATTGACCAACTTGACTACGTTATAACACCAAAAGCTCACAGCATAAAAATAAACATTGTTCGAGATATTGTTGGTTTGAATATGAACATTTGCTGTGTAGTGTCGGCTTAGAATAGCACTACCCCATTTCTTCCGGTGGGTGTACGTAAGAGGCGACTAAAGTTATTGGATCTTTATAAGGAATTTTTGGGCGATGCGGTTGGAGACCCATCACCAACAACCTTTATCTCACCATCTTTCCAAAAGTGGCTTAGGAATTTTTAATTCCTCAGCTCTGGCTACCCCTTCTTGGGATTTATAGCCGTGAGTATATGTATGTATGTTTGTAACAAGTAGTGATTGACCAACTTGTTTGACAATGTTGTAACACCAAAAGCTCTTTCATAAAAATAAACATTGTTCGAGATATTGTTGGTTTGAATATGAACACAAGGCTCCACTCTAACTGATATATATACTGACTATATTTAACAAAACTCCTGAATCTTATTCTTTAAACTCAAACGGTCACGCCAAGTACAAACCCATTCCTATATGAAACACCATGTACTTACTTGTTTCTGTCAAAAAAAATTGTTGGTCGGTGGGGAACGATTTAGTATTTTTTTTCTAATAATATATTAACCGTACAACTAGTTGTACGGATTAGTTGGTCAGTGGGGAATACCTCAAATATCCCCGAAGGCGTTGGTAGAGGTACTAATACTTCGGAACATCACGTGATATTGTCACCTGGTGTTCAGATTACCCATGTTTTTCTTGGACAGTATGCTCACGTGATAGGGGCAGGCGTATCCGATTGTAAGGATACACTGTCACGTGACAAAGTACAACTTAGCCACGTGGGTTTCCTCACGATGTTTTCCCTCACCTCCTAAATCTTATTCTTATTTATGATTGCTGAAAAATAACCACCACGATGAAATTAGTATAAGTATTTCAAGTCTTAAACCAGATGTTCTTTTATTACTGACATTGTGTTCTTTTGAATTTGTTGTTAAACGTATGATAATAATAGCGTATTTGGTATAACATTATTTTTCTAGAGTTCTGCCGTGCTAAAGGTGAAATCGGGACCCTATCATCAAAGCTTGCTATCTATCTGTCCGTCTGTTTTCAGGCTGTATGTGATGAACTATGATGGACAATTGAAATGTTTACTAATAAATCTGTTGTCTACAACAACAAATGCTCAGATTGTCCCGAGTTGCTTAGCAAAATTTACTTACGCACCAACCAAAAGGCCTTAAGGAAACGACCCGTCTTAAGTGTCCCAAAAGCTAATACCAATTATAGGCGTAACTCATTTCTATTACGTGCCTGTACTAAATTTAATGAATCAATAGTAGATTTAGATATTTTCGATACAAGCACTACAAGAGTAAGAAAATTATTAACTAATTTACATTTCGGCCAATAATTTCTACACTAACCTCAACATTATAATTATTTATTTTTACCTAAATCTTTTAGTTCTGTAAGTAAAATGTAATTTTTCTATAGGTGAAGATTAGTAAATGGCATTGTATATTCTTAATTAGTATAATATTGCTTGTATTTGTCTGTTAATCTTCCAAAGAAAATAAAATAAATAAATAATCAATCAGTGCCGAGTAGAATGGCACTATGCCATTTCTCCCCTTTGTCGTAAAAGGCAACATATAATTTTGGGGTTTAAGTGATTGTTGGTTGATGTCCCCTCCTTTATTTTTCAATCTTTTCTCAACTCTACTTTCAGAAGCGACTGAGGAATTTCAATCCTGAATACCTTTTGTTTGGTATTTATAGGTGAAAATGCATGTATATTTATTTTATTATGTAGCTCCCCGTACAGCAATCGTGGTATTTGTGCTCGGTATTCAAAACGTAAGAAAGGTATACGAGTGATACCTGTACTAAAATATAAAAATAGTAGTTTTGTTATTTAAAATAGCAAAGCATGTTGTACGGGAGTTCTTCTCAAATATAAAACGTATTATAACCATTATGTTTAATTATTTTTACCGTTAGATATAAGCTGTGTAGTGTCGGCTTAGAATAGCACTACCCCATTTCTTTCGGTGGGTGTACGTAAGAGGCGACTAACGGTATTGGGGCTTTTTAAGGGATTTTTGGGCGATGCGGTTGGAGACCCATCACCAACAACCTTTATTCTACCATCTTTTCCCCACTGGGAACAGACCCGTGCTTCACCTCGTTGTTTCACCCAGGTGAAGCACGGGGCATAACCTAGTCCCGTGTTTCACCTGGGTGCAGCACGGGGTATGCACTGGTCCCCATGCTCCAACCGACATTGACATTAAAGAAAATACAGAAAGTACAACCGTGTGCTGAAGTTGTTTATTATGTAAACATGTGTTTCAAAAATATTGTCAACACATATATTTTTCTTCTAATTCATATTATATGTACCTAGGTAGATACGAACTATATACTTACATATCAAAAACGAAAAAAAAACAAAATACTTTTTGTTACGACTAATACCTCGTTATAGTAACAAATAGGAGTGAAAGAAATTTAATTAAATAAACCAGGCCAGCATAATGCTGAGTGCGTACCTCTACCTAATATTATATTCAACGTAATTTATCCAAGAAATAGCCTACTGTGATTTGGTTGTTTAATAATTCCATCTGCGCATTTACAATTAATTATTTAAATTCATAAGTCAAATTGACAAATTAAAATGACAGAAATCTATCGTAATACATAATGTAAATAAAAAAAGGTTCTATTCACTTGAACTTATTTATTATTATAACTAGGTTTTTCAGATTACGAGCATCATAGATTGATCATGACTGTACAAAAATAATATTGGTTGGAGCACGGGGACTAGTGAATACCCCGTGTTGCACCTGGGTGAAACACGGGACTCAGTTATGCCCCGTGCTTCACCTGGGTGAAATAACGAGGTGAAGCACGGGTCTGTCCCCTCCCCACTCAACTTCCAAAAGTGGCTGAGAAATTTTTAACTTCTCAGCTCTAGCTACCCCTTTTAGGGATTTATAGCCGTGAATATATGTATGTATGTATGTAGATATAAATCGCATATGTTAAGTCTTATAGTATTTATGAGGCGATATACGGAACCTACCATGCGCGAACCAAGTCGCACTTTTTCTATAGTGCGACATTTACGAATGCCTTTAAAATATCTATTTCGATAACGTTTGATTTATTACAATTTGACAAAAGTTTGGATTTTGAATTACAATAGTTTTAACATTTGCGTAATTACCAATATACAATATAACATACACATATAATGCTATCGGTAATTTAAAATTCATACATTTTACTCACGCCGTCAGTTATAAGTATAGTTGCATATGCGGATGATACCAATGCCATTGTACATGGAAAAAATAAACAAGATGTAACCGACAAAACCAATATAAATCTTGACCTATTTCACAAGTGGTTTAGTAGCAACAATTTAAAAATAAATTCCATGAAATCGTATGCAATGTTATTTCGACATACATCAAAAACACAGAAAATGTAGAGCTCTTCTTAGATACTAACAAAATTGCAGTTGTAAAGGACATTAAATTTTTGAGTGTAATGATAGACTGTTACCTAAATTGGAAGCCTGAATTGAGTTCTTTGGAAGCAAATCTTAACAGTGCATGTTATGCGATTAGAAGTTTAAGAGATGTCCTTACTCGAGATCAATTAACCAGTGTATATTATAGTTTGGTAGAATCTAGGATTAGATATAGCATGAAATTTTGGGGTAATAGTTATTCTTATAATATAAAGAAGGCTCTTATATGCCAAAAACGGGCTATAAGAATAATAGTAAATATTCCTCCTTGGGAGTCTTGCAAGGAGCACTTTAAAATGCTCAAAATTCTTACTGTTCCCAGTCTGTATGTTTTAGTTTTGCTAACTGATTTATTTAAAACCCTGAGCAAAATAGAATCAGAGGAGGAGAGCCATAAACGTCTCCAATCAAGACGAAAGGACTTAAAATTCGATTTATGTACTCCAAGACTGGAAGTTGCAACCCATGTTGCCAGTCACCAGGCAGTAAAACTCTTTAATAAATTGCCGGTAGACATGAAAGCTATCACAATTAAAAATAAGTTTAAGGTCGAATTAAATACATTCCTTTTAAAAAAAGGCAAATATTTAACACGGCAACTAAAATCCTTTTTAGGCAACTTTCTATTAGGTCACAAAAAAACTAACTTTGCAGTGATTCAATATATTAGCAACTATTAAACTATACAAGCAACAAAATGCTGGGATCAAAAAACTAAAAAAACGGCTGCTACTGTAAGGTATCAAATATATCAAGCGGGATCAGTGAAAAACTGGTTCAGGTATTATAAAACCTAATGTGGCGACTAATTTTTCCGAGGGGATATCATACATTCTTCAGTGGCAACTATTGGATTTCATTATAAAAATACACATCTGGCAGCGATTTTTAGGTAGCTTTGAAACTGAAAATGGGTATTATAATAACGTATTTTGATATTAAATATTGTTTGCAGATTCGTAAATTCTTGGAAAGGCGGCAAATGCGCTCGCTGGCTTTTTTATTTTCGTGACTATTATATTAAGTAAATTACATATTATGTGTATTGAAGTAAAAATTAATTAAAATAAAATATATTAGGTTAGGTTAAAAGTTGCTTCTCCCACCCTAATGGATGCAATTAAGATAAGGAAAGAAAACAGAGGGGGGAAGGGGGGGCGAAGCCCCCCGCATTAAAAAACAATTAATCACCACAAATGCGTTTGTGCTAGGTTAAGAGCTTATTCCATTACACTTTTATCGTTGCTGAAATCGGAGGTCCTTCACAGTCACTGCCGCAGAAGGCCACAGACGCTTGTTATTCCACTACACCGATTTCAGTTTCTGAATCATTCGCGAGCGCGCGATTTTGCGGGCGGTCGTACGAAATTGCTCCCGTCTTTTTTTTAAAACGCTCTCTACTTAAATCTCTTATGGACTATCCCACACCCATTCAATAAACGACGACACATTGCGTCTATATATCTCTTTCGCTACTATACTTACATATATTATATCCTATTCATGTACACAACCTTTTCCAAATATTTTTACGTCATATTTCACACAAAATATTAAATAGGCGGAAACTCCTATATGACTCAAAAATAAAAGCATATTTATTAAAAAGTTGGCCGGGGTCGTACGAAGTGGCGATCGATAGTTTCAGCCTACCCCAGTGAGAGGTAATGGCGTTAGTATATGTATGCATATATGTGATTGAACGTATTTGTTTACCCCAATGGGAAATAATGGCGTGAGTATATGTATGCATGTATGTAATTATACGCCTGTGCCTACCCCCACGGGAAGTGATGGCGTGAGTATAAGTATGCATATTTGAAACAATACGTATCTGCCTACCCCTTACGGAAAAATGGCGGGAGTTTAAGTATGTATAATGTTGTACATACATACGTATGTAATTAAAATTATCTGCTTACCACAAGCGGAAGTAAAAGCGTGAGTATATGCGCGTATGTATGTAATTAAACGTATCTGCCTACTCCGATGGGAAGTAATGGCGTGAGTATTTATAATATAATATAATTTGCATGTATGTGATAAAACGTATTTACCTACCCCAATCGGAAATAATAGCGTGAGTATATGTATGTATGTATGAATATAATTATACATATCTGCCTACCCCTATGAAATGGATCCCCTACCTACCTAACTACCCCTGGAATTAATGGCGTGAGCATATGTTTATCTGCTATAAAACTTTTATTATCTTTTTTTTTGTTAACGTAATTTGCAATCATAGGCATGTAAAATTTGGGCACGTCCTCTCGCTGTGGCGGGTGCAAGGCGACTAAATCGTCTGAACGTTATTCCACCTTCCTGAGACGGAGCTACTAAAAATTTAGTGAGCTAGGAGCCGAAATTTGTCTACTTTTCAGAAGCCTAGCGTTCTGAACGTTATTCCACTAGTCTGAATTCAGATTCTGTGGCTGTCGGACGTCTGAATTCAGGCAAATGGAATAAGCTCTTTAGGTTAGGGTAAGCGTATGCCCCTTAGAGCGGAAATAGGCACGCCGCGAAGCGGGGTGACGTCGATACGCTGTTAAGTTAGGTTAAGTTGTGTAGGTGTAGGTTCATTTAAAAGAGGGAATGTTAATAAAATAGACCAAGAATAGTTTTATTGCATGTCACAATTTGGTTAATTTAGATCCCTTCAAATGTAGCCAAAAGTATTTTTTAAGATCTTGTTTGTATTTATTTCAGACCTTGGTCATGTTTATAGACAACCCCATTTTAGAATTTATGAGAGCCTATTTTAACTTTTTTTCTGCCAATAATTTGTCGCCTTAAAAGAAATTCAATTGCCACAAAAGAAAATCACTGCCACATAAAATTTAAATAAAACCTCAAAACTCATTAAAAAGCCGCCGCTTTCTAGTTAAGATGCTACCTCTAATTAGTCGCCAAAGTAGATTAAATTAGTCGCCAAAGTAGATTATTTACTATCCATATTCAGTTTTCTTACGACCCGGAATGGTATCAATTTTCGCCGCGTTAAATACATGCCTTAGAAAAATGCTGCTATTCGCTAGATGAGATTTTCGCTGACTAACGATTGTATCAATTTTAATGGGTTTTTTTAAGATATTGTCGTACTTTTCTACTTTATTTTGACATTTAATATTTTTACTTAAATTTTTTGACATTATAATTATTTATATTTTGACATGTATTTAATTCATAAAATAATTTTGATTTAGCTATGATTTTTATTAATGTTTAAATTTGTAAAATAACTGTATATTCTTTTTGTTATTTATTATTAATTTCAAGTATTTTGTTATGCTTTTTTATAAATTCGACACAATGTATATTGTAATGAATAATAAATAAATAAAAAAAATAAAGTTACCATTGAGGTAGGCAGAAAGATCGCCACTTTGTACGATCATGAAAAACATATACCTTCGTTCACATTCATGAATTATTATTATAGGCTAAAAACCAGCTTTAAGCCAGCAAGATGGAGTAAAGTCTACAATCACCCAATTCATGGACGCCCCTCAATTGGTGGTACTAAGAGACAGTTATCAGCTGTGAACACTACATGTAGGTACCATGAAGTAATATTTATTGAATATGGCTACTTTAACCAACATTCAAAATGAATTGTATAGGGTATGGGGGCAATATGTATTTGGCGGAAGATGTTGTTGGACATCCATGTCATACTCGAATGAAAACTATTAAAATTACCAGCATGTGTCAAAATTTTCTTTGTTCGGGCTTCTTTGATATAAGTAGTCAGACAGAGTTTTTTTTTATATTTTTAACAAAAACATATGAAATATCAATAATATAATTATAAGCACAATAATAATTTCACCTGTGTCCCCAATTTATCTAGAGAATATTTCCACATCTTACAAGATAAACAACTTACGCCTTTTTTTATCACTCGTTACAACTTTATGAAGTTTTACATATGTGCTCTATTACAGTAATGTCGTGAATGTTTGAATATTGTTACAAAGATGTGATTAAATATTTGTGAAGGGTGTTTTAAGTGTAGAGGGCTTGAAGGAAAAGATTTAAAAATCATACAGCCATCTAGCGTTTATGATGACAGGTTAGTTATATAACGTGTTCTAATCTAACTAATAAACGATTAAAAAAATTAACGTTAACAGACATTTCTGTTCTTTAAAATTGTCGAGATAAGATGCTTCATACGTAAAAAATACAAATTTAGGACAGGAGAAACAATAAAAAATAATTAATTATTTAGCGGTTATAGGACTAGAAGACAACACTGGTTTTCAGTAGAGTCCCAAAACCATAGTTAAGATTAGTGTATGTTTACCACAGTCCATATATATCCATATGAGGGGACTTAAGCCTACCTTGAATAAGATTTGTTGGCCATACAACTGGCCAAAGGCGGGTTGGCAGACTAACAACTACTGCCGTGTCAGTAGCCGGGACCAACAGCTTAAAGTGCTCCCCGAAGCGCAGAATCATCTTAATTTTATGAGTAATAATCCCCACATGAGGAATTCATGTCAAAAAACATTAAATTATGTGATAGTTAGGCGTTTCCAACATTTCCATTCTATCTGAAAAGGTAGACAAGTGGCCGTCCGAATTAGTTAAAATTCGGAGGTAGGAAACGCAAACACTACTTGAACGTGTAAAAATGAAACAAAGGATAGAGAAATTTCGCGCTGGATGCCAACTGACACTGTAGCTCAGTTGGCAGAGCGACGGGGGCGTATACCCGAAGGTCGCGGGTTCGAACCCCGCCAGTGTCGAAATTTTTCTTTCCTTTAATAACATCTTTTATTTATGAGTAATAATCCCCACATGAGGAATTCATGTCAAAAAACATTAAATTATGTGATAGTTAGGCGTTTCCAACATTTGCATTCTATCTGAAAAGGTAGACAAGTGGCCGTCCGAACTAGTTAAAATTCGGAGGTAGGAAACGCAAACACTACTTGAACGTGTAAAAATGAAACAAAGGATAGAGAAATTTCGCGCTGGATGCCAACTGACACTGTAGCTCAGTTGGCAGAGCGACGGGGGCGTATACCCGAAGGTCGCGGGTTCGAACCCCGCCAGTGTCGAAATTTTTCTTTCCTTTAATAACATCTTTTATTTATGAGTAATAATCCCCACATGAGGAATTCATGTCAAAAAACATTAAATTAGAATAAATGAGTGTCTACTCTCGGCACTCAAACTAGAGACCTCTAGATCATCAGCAGAACGCTCTACCGTTAGAGCATGAAGGCAGTTGTACTAAGTATGTGTAAGTTTCTCCTGACAAATTCTCCACAAATTATACTCTTAGAAGTACAAATTCAAATTCAAATTCAAATTGTTTATTTGCCTTCATGTGGACATAGGTTGTTACATAATTATACAAGACACAACATGAAACCCTGCAAGGGCACTGCAAAAAATATAAAACTAAAAACTTATATCTAACATCTTAAACCTAATTCATAAAATATTTAATATCTTAAGACCTAAACAACATTTTTATAAAATCTTATGTAACAATTTACTTATACTTATAGGCTAAAGAACTCTTCTAGAGTATAAAGACATTTTTCAATTAAAAACTTTTTAAGCACTACTTTAAATTTATTCGTATCTGATATATCAGTTATGTTTCTCGGCAGTTTATTATAAATGTTTACACACATGCTATACGGTGCCGAGTTGACTAGGTGTAGTTTACTGGGTTGTGGTAGAGCTATCTTGCTGTGAGGTCTTAAGTTAGCTGGTCTAGTGTACACGGGGAATAGTTCGGGGTGCTTTTTAACAAGAAGTGAAGTTTCTAAAATATACATTGAAGTCAAAGTCAGTATTTCGTATTTAACGAAATACGATCTACAACTATTCCATGAATCAATGTTGGCAAGTATCCTTATCAATTTCTTTTGGAGAACAAAAAGCTGATTTACAAGTGTGGAGTTGCCCCATAGTACAATACCGTAAAGAAGCCATGAGTGAGCATATGCATAATATGCTGTTTTAGCAGTATTTAGATCGGTAGTGCTTTTTAAATGGTACAATGCGTAACTAAACCTGGATAGCTTCATGGTTATGTTGTTAATGTGCTCCTTCCAGTTTAGATTTTTGTCTATTATTATACCTAACAAGTTGAATGAGTCTACACATTTAATACATTTGCCCTTAAAATTATAGTTTATGCTAAGTTCTTTTCTCTGGTATGGACCAAATTGAAGCAATTTGGTTTTATCATAATTTAATTCTAAGTTGTGCTCAGAGAGCCATGTAGAGACGGATGTTAAAGTAGAATCTAGCTTAGTATATAAGGACATTTCATTCTTACATGACAGTATTATGGATGTGTCGTCAGCGAATATTGTACTCGGTTCTTCTATGTGCTTAGGTAGGTCGTTGATGTAGAGCAAAAATAGCAAACATCCAATTGAGCTTCCTTGTGGAATGGATTTACTGACGTTGATTGTATCTGATCGTATTCTCTCTACCTTCCTAGTATTATGATTTCTAAACTCTATTTCGACGTATTGGGTTCGGTTGTGGAGGTAGGATTTAAACCATTGGTATGCGGCTCCTCTTACGCCTATGCCGTGGAGTTTCAAAAGCACAATATCATAGTTGACTCTATCATACGCTTTACTCATATCGAGTAGAATTCCCACCGCGCGATGCCCTTCATTTAATATTTTCATAGCATTGTCAATGTATTTGAATACTGCGAGTGACGTCGATCGGTTTTTCCTAAAGCCTTCCTGGTTACAGTCTAATATATTATATTTTTCACAAAAAGAATAGAGTCGGTTTCGCATTGCTGTCTCGAAAACTTTAGAAAAACTGCTAAGAAGAGCTATAGGACGATAATTATTTGCATCCTTTTTATCGTCTTTTTTATGCACTGGCTTTATAGCTGTTAATTTTAATATATCTGGGAAAGTACCTTGTTCAAACGACTGGTTGATTAAGAAAGAAAGAGGAGCTGCAAATTCCTCTGCACATTTTTTTAATAGGGTACTAGGGATCTCATCGAATCCGAAACTACTTTTGTTTTTGAGTTTTTTAATAATTTTTAAGATTTCATTTAAGTCAACTGGTCGCAGGAAAAATGAATTTTCTGTAGGATTTATAACAGGGCGACCTTTAGGATTTTGACAGCATGATAGACCGTTCGACCCGACAGACGTAAAAAAAAAGTTGAATTCACTTGCGACTATTTTAGGATCCGTAGTTAAAATTCCATTACGTTTTAGAGAAATATTGTCAATAGACCGTGTGCTGGCTCTATTAGTTTTCTCTCGCACAACTTGCCAAACTGCTTTAATTGTATTTGTAGAATTTGCAACTCTTTTTATAAAATCTATCTTTTTTGAGGCATTTATTACCTTTTTTAGACATTTTTCGTATTTTCTATAGTTATTTTGCAATATAGGATTATCGGTCTGATTAATGAAGATGCAAAAAAGGCGTTTGTTCATACACGATTTTTTTATACCCGCTGTTAGCCAAGTTTTTTTATTTTTCATTTTCAGTTTTACTCTACGTATGGGTATACATTTATTAAGAAGGTTGACACATGTTTCTAGAAAGGAAATACAATTTTCGTTGATATTTAGTTTATTTAGCTTTTCTGCCCAGTTAATTTTGCGTATTTCCTGTTTGTAATATTGCATGTTAATTTCATGGAAAAGACGTTTTTCCGTAAACCATACCCCTGGGTCAGCGTTTTTCTTCAATTTTGGTATTTGTACTACTACTGCTTTATGGTCTGATAAACCCAACTCTTCAACTGAAAAGTTATAATCGTTGCAGGTAAAGTTTGTGAAAACTAGGTCTAAACATGTGGCTGTATTTGCTGTGATCCTAGTAGGTTCCTTTATATGTTGATGGAAATTGAAATTCTTGAATGATTCTATTAGTTTTACAGAGGCTGGATTGTTTTTCAGAATGTTTATGTTTAAGTCACCTCCTAATATAATTTGTTTTTTACCGTGCTTTTTTGAGAGGATTGATTGCAAAGTCGATAGCGAATCATAAAAATGTTCCGTCATTCTACTGCTGTTTGGCCAGTAGAGTACAACTATAAGTAGGTTTAATTTTGGAATAGTTATGGCGCATGTTTCAAAGATCAATTCCGTGGACATGTCCGCTATATATTTATGTTCTATATACTCCAAGTGATTTTTCAGAAACACACAAACTCCACCTCCGTTATGGTTTTTCCTACTATAACATGCGGCGAGTTTATACCCTTCCAACTGTAAAAGGTCTAACTTTTTTTCGGATATCCATGTTTCACAAAAACATAAGACTTGGAATTTGTGTTCAAATTCGGTATCTGATTCAATTAAGTGACGTTTATTTTTTATACTACGAATGTTTTGAAAAAGTATGTTGAAGCACATCGTATCTCTATCTGATATTCTGGTTTGTATTTTATTGTTAGAACAAGAGGGGATTAAATTATCTTTACGGGATAGAGTAGGTGGTGGTATATATATGGTGGTGGTCGTCTTAACGAAAAAGCTGGTTATAATTTGTCTGCGTGATGCTACTGGGGGCAAGATTCGTTTCACTTAAGTCCTTAAGTACATTGCTAAAAATTGTCTTTAGACCATAGTAGTTTGGCATGCCGGTTTTTTTGTTAAACATATTTGATGAGTGCAGGTAAAAATTTGTATCAAATCCATAAGCATATTTGCCTGAATTTACATCTAAGTATACTAGGTTACAAAATATTTCTACCCTGCTATTATAAAATGTACAAAACTCGCTATTTTTGTAAATTGGTAAGCAAATTGTAACATTAGTATGGGTTATTCGCTTCAGCTCATTCCTTATATATAATGTTAGATCTACATAGTCTGCTGTAGTCTCAAACTCACGTTCTCCTACTAACAGCACGCAGTGGTCTTCGAGAGTAAACTGTTTCAGCTTACCTGCTAATTGGCCGATCAACACACGGATTCCTGCATCTGGATATCTATAATGACAATATTCGAAGGATGTCGCAAAAGTTTCATCTATTAGGCCTACGCATCTTTCATCTTTTAAAGTACTTACGAGGCATAGTTTTCGTTTTATTTTTGGAGGAGAACTTATTAAGGCGTTAAATTTTGTGTTGGAACACTTCTTACGGGATGATATCTCTACAGTTTCGCTTGCTTGGTGATCCGTGTTCATGATTGATTTTTCTGAAGAAATGTTAGCTTCGTCCGTAGCTAAATTATCCGAATAACTTTTTCCTTTTATTTTTTCTTTGCTTTTAATTTTTTGAGGCATTTTTTCTTGTCTGTAATTTTTTGGTGTTGACGAAGAACTACTCAATTTCTTTTTTTTCGATTCTGTTTTGAATGTGTCTATAAAGTTATTCAGACTGGTATTTTCAGCTTTCAGCCTTTCTATTTCTTTATAAGAAGTATTCAGAAGGTAGTTCAACTTATCAATTTCTTTTCGCAGTACTTGTAATTCTGAGTTTTCAGCCTCATGGTCAGATAGATTTATTTTAGTATCATTCAGCGAAGCTAAGGTCGAATCATCCGCTAATGTATCAATCGATTTATCGCTAATCTGTGCCGTTTGTTGGTTTATCTTCCTGGTAAAGATGCTATTTTTTTGGATGCAGGTGTCACAACGCCATCCTTGTTTTTTTTCCTTCGTCATAAGAAGAAAGCGGCACTCGGGTATATTTGCACAGTCAGTATCAAGTCTAATTTTGCATAAACAGCAGTGTAAGAAGTAGCTGTCTTTAATTTGTTTGTTGCATTTATCGCATGTTATTACTAGGTATTCTGTATTGGCTGGTTCATCATGAGAGGCAAAATTCTCCTGTTCTAGTGAATCATTTACTGGTATGTTCCGCCGTATTCTTGTGTTGACGTTTTCTATTTCAGGCCTGTGAGTAATTAAAGCTTTTCCGCTTTCAGTAGTTCCCTTTATATTTTCAGGGGTAAAGGTTGTATCTAGTGGAAAATGTCTTACTGGGGTCGATATATTACTAGCTCTTGGCCTTAAACTTATACATTGCGGACAGTTCCAGGACTCTTTGTAATTTTCAGTGAGATCATTGAAGACTTTGGTAGTACTCAACTAGCACATCTTTTTAGGATCATATATTCAAGTATAGGTAGGTTCCCATCTTTGTTCTGAAAATGCTTATTGCAGTTTTAGGCACTCGTAATACTTAGTTCTTTATTTAAAAGATGAATATTTATCAGATCTATAATAACTATTTTAATGTGTTTGATTCTTGACAAGCTTAGAAGATACATTATCAGTGTTTCAAGGCTATAAATACACGTTTCTTTTCAAAAAATAATAATAAATGATTATTTTTACTACTAATAGACGGGTTGCTCAGTCCGGTGGTCTCATCCAACCCATATTGTTACGTATAACACAGGTCAAAGTTAACAGAATAATGGCTCGAACAATGCTATGTCACTAAAGTCCTCAAAACTCCCGAACACAACATACTTTCATTTTAACACAACTCACGGCTATAAATGCCAAAAAGGGGTAGCCAGAGCTTTAGAGAGAAACTGTTCAGCCAAATATGGAAGGGGACAAGATGGTATAAATTAAGTATCTTAGGTGATGGGTCTCCAACCGCATTGCCCAAATACCACATAAGAAAGCCCCACCCACTAAGTCCCCTCTTATGACACCCGTGGGTAGAAAGGGGTAGTGGCATTCCAAGCCGGCACTACACGGAAGAGTAATAGTAAAATAATGCCTTGTAAATTACTATTCGGCCATCTTGGATGTAATTCCATGTTGGATTAAGAATGTCTGTGTGTGACGTTTATTCTCATCAAAACTTTACACGTGTAAACATTTTTAGCGCAATCACTTGAAGGTAACTGCTTCTACAATAATTTAATTGCAAAGTTTCATCTGATCAAAAGATAAACACACAAACTTAGTATCCTCCAGACACCGTAGTCAGTACAAATCGGTTCGACAAAATGGTCCAATAATCCCCCCGCTCTCACTTCACTTCACGCCCCTCAATGTTGCAAGCTTAAACATATATCGCCGCATTCTCGTAAATTATTTTATAAGGAAAGGAAAACAGTTAGCAACTCTTTTTTATTAAATTAACTACATTCATACATACTCATGGCTATAAATCCCTAGAAAGGGTAGTCAGTGTTTTAAAATAAGAAATTCATCAGCCACTTTTGGAATTTAAAGGGGGAAAAGATTGTAAAATAAGGTACAATAAAGATTGTAATACAGGTTCTTGGTAATGAGTCTCCAAACGCATCACCCAAAAATTCCTTAAGAAGCCTCAATACCCTTAGTCGCCTATACAATCACCCATGGGAAGAAAAGGGGTAGTGATGTTCTAAGCCGACACTACACAGCTAAAATTAACTTCTAATCAGAAATTCAATTAATTAATTCTGTACGAAGAAGAACAACAGCAGTAAGCTGTGCAGGTGGAGTTGTAAATGTCAAAGAAGTAGAGCTCTTTTTATTTAAACACATTCTTTTAGAATTTCTACCTAAACGCAATATTATTATATTGAAAATTGGAGAAATAAAATTTTTTGCGCTTGCAACATTGACATGGCGTCGCATAAAAATTCATAATTTTAACAAAACAAAATAGCTTTGAATCATCTAAAATAAGTGAAAATAAACAATAGTAACCGGTGAAACGTGATTCCCAGTCCTTTAGCTTTGATATTTACTCTATTTCGACAAGTTGGAAATACGTAAGTCGTCATTATTAATTTTTTTGTGGAGCTGTTTTGGCTTGTCACTTTCAAAGCTTCTAACCGACTGAGTGCGGTTGCGCTGCGTTGATATGCAAGAGAAACCAATGAAATAGGACTATCGATGTGGCCGTGAGCGGATTCTGGGTATTCTTTATTCTATGGATAAACATAACAAAAGTCCGCCTTTGTGTACGGAGACTTTAATGACTGTACCTATTTAGTAAAATACTGTCTCTGTAAAATACTTGTCTGTATATATACAATAACGTGGTTAAATAAATGAAATACATTGCAAATAAAAAAAAAATGAAATAGTAATAAGAACACAGAACTAATTAACTAATTGCCGTGTAGTGCCGGCTTTGCCGTGTAGTGCCGGCTTAGAATGTCGCTACCCCTTTCTACCCACGGGTGTCGTAAGAGGCGACTAAGGGTATTGGGGCTTTTTATTGGATTTTTGGGCGATGCGGTTGGAGACCCATCACCAAAAACATTTATTTTACCGCCTATTCCCCACTCAACTTCCAAAAGTGGCTGAGGAATTTATAATTCCTTGGCTCTGGCTACCCCTTCTAGGGAATTATAGCCGTGAGTATATGTATGTATGTATGTATGTAACACAGAACTATTTGCTAAAAATATTTATGGAAATGTACGTTGGCGTTAACAATGAGGACATAACAAAGTTCATTTGCCTTACCACATTGATCGTCTGAGTGTTACAACTTCCACAAAGAAAATGACAAATTCCCAAAAGCAAAGTTACAAACTGAACGAATGGAATTAATATTCGCAAGTCGTCGTCTATTTCATTTACATTTTGATGGAATTAAAGTGGAGACACTTTTATCTAATAACGCAGGATAGAATCAAACAAATTAATTTATTAATCTGTGTGCAATAGTTCTTCTAGGGTTCCGTACCAAAAAGGTAAAATGGGACCCTATTACTACGAGTTTAATGACGGTTAGCTCGGTGTATCTGATATCAGGATGTATCACGTGAACCTTGACTTATCGAAAGTATTTTTTTAAGAGTGGACTGACCATCATGGCTTCGCAGGGATGATAGTGTGGTCTTAAAAAAAATGTTTAAAATATTATTATTAATAGTCAATAGACGAATAATATGGCCTAGAGCGCCTCACGATTTTTCATGATTTTCAGTTTATAGGAGGAGACTTGTCAATTTAACGCTTATTTTATGAGTCCCAAAGTCATCGGTTCAACGCTAAAGGGCGAATTACTAACATTAAGTTTAGTAGATGGTTGAGATATCCATCAGGATCCAGTAATGTCATTTATGTTTAAAAAAATAGATAATTTGTGGATTTGTTGCTGGAGTGAAAAACCATCACCGACCATCCTTTAAATAAAATTCTTTTCCTACTCAACTTCCAAAAGCGACTGATGTGTGATTTGTATAATAGTCTAAAGGTAATATAAATTTGTACTAACTATACCCTTTTTACTAAAGTGACCCTTAGGCCACCCATAAGCCGAAAATATTATACATTTTATAAAGCTATCTATGTGCTAAAATTACTGGCATAACATTTCAATTTACGAAATATTATACCAATAACCTTTTTTCCACAGTAGAAGTGCCGGTAAAACTATACAAAAAACATTTCTTGTTTAAGTCGTTATAGTTAAATGACGTTAGTTCTATAAATTCCTAATTAAATTTTGTCACATTTATTATTACCATCTTTTCCCCAATCAACTTCCAAAAGTGGCTAAGGAAATTCTCATTCCAAAGTTCTGGCTACCCCGTTCAGGGATTTATAGCCGTGAGTATATGTATGTATGTATGTAAATTTTGTCAAAAATGTTTATACGATTATTAACCCTATTATGTTATAACTGTTTTCCGTAGTATCAAACAATATTATTTCTATAATAATAACATATGGGCAATTAAGAAAATAACCCTCACGAAAACCATAAATAATTCTTACGTCGAACACTTAAATATGCTATTTTGCGTTTTATGTTGTCTTCTTAAATTACTTAAATAATAAGGGCACATAGTAAAAATGTACTTTATTGCACGATATAATTAAATTTCGGAAGGAATACGCCAGTTTACGAGCTTCTCTTGGAGTTAAGAACATTTTATAACCCTGCGATGCGCGGTAAGTGTCCCTGAATGTCATAAACAGCAAACACTAAGTCTTCAAGGGTGAAGGCAGATATGTTATATTTGTCAGAGTAACTAATAAAGAGCTTATTCCATTACACTTTGTCGTTTCTGAATTCAGACGTCCTTCGAAGTTACTGCCGCAGACGCTTGTTATTCCACTACACTTTGTCTTCTTTTCAGAAGCCTAGCGTTCTGAACGTTAATCCACTAGTTGAATTCAGATTCTATGGCTCTCAGACGTCTTCATTCAGACAAATGGAATAAGCTCTTAAGGGTTAACTTTCTTATATTTTTGCTATTAATTCTAATTAGGTTGGGCAGACGCCATTGATTGCCACTTTGAGGTACTAAGATAAAAAATACCTAATGTAGAGTTCTTTTTTATTTGCTTTTCTATAATTTAACCGTGTAGTGCCGGCTTAGAATGTCACTGCCCCTTTCTACCTATGTGTGAGACGACTAACGGTTTGGGGCTATTTAAGTGATTTTCGGGCGGTTGGAAAACCTTTATTTTACGATATTTTCCCCACTCAACTTCCAAAAGTTACTGAAGAATTTCTTATTCTGAAGCTCTGGCTACCCCTTAAAGGGATTTACGGACTTTAGTATATATATGTACTTTGAAACAATGGAGATTCACTATAAAAGAGTGCGGTCTCAGTGCAGAAGGAATGATTTATTTTATATCCTTAAAACTATATATTATTTATGTGCCGTATGTTTACAGTGCCTTTATTTATTCGTTTAGGAATGAAGAATGTAATTACTATTATATTACGCTAGTATAAAATATATAAACTTAATCAGTTATAAGCTGTCCACTTCTTCAATAAATAAAAATCCAAATGATAGTTATAATGCTTTCTTTAAAGTTCTGATAGACGAATTTAATAAAATATTTACTCTGAAAGATGTAACAATATGTAATAAATTTAAATTTAGTGAGTGGGCAACACCAAGCATATGTAAATCTAGAGAAATACTATTTGATTTATACGATCAAAAAGCATTCTCACATAATAATAAATTTATAGAATATGTAAAAAATAGTCAAAAATGTTTAATAAAGTTTGTAATGAGGCTAAAGCAAAATACTTGAGCCAGCGTATTAAAACATCCGATAATAAAGTAAAAACCGTTTGGAACATTATCAACACTCAAACCGGCAAAAGCAAATCATGTGATCAGGACTTTTGTATTGGGCCTGATCGAGGTTTGACTACATTAAATGATGTAATTGCTTGTATTTTTGAAAATATTTTGCTGATACACCTTTTAAGAACACTGAACACTTTAATTCATCTGCTACGTTAGTGCAAGAGCTGTTGCAACAAAACGTCGCCATTTTTTAATCTATATTTAATTTTAAAGTTGTCAGTCCCGAAGATATCATTAAAGTGTTTAAATAACTGAATTTGAAAAATTCTGAGGATATCTGGTGTATGTCAGTAAAAGTATGCCATAATTTTATTGTAAGCGAGAATATTTAATGAATGTATAAGTAATGGTATCTTCCCAGATCTCATGAAACATAGTAAAATTGTACCTTTACTAAAATCTGGAGGAGATAAAAATAATCCTGAAGGTTATAGGGTTATATCTATACTACCAGTTATGAGTAAAATATTTGAAAAACTTATGCTTTATCAACTGCTCTTGCATTTTAGTACCAACAATTTGTTTCACCCTAAGCAATTTGGTTTCACGAAAGGCCGCTCTACCACTGACGCAGGCGTTGCCCTAATTAAACATTTTTTTGGTTCGTGGGAACTTAGAAATGAGGCAATCGGTTTGTTCTGCGATTTTACAAAAGCGTTTGATTGTGCAGATCATAATATTTTATTCATAAAATTGGGACATTATGGCATCGAAGGTGACGCACTTTATTAATTAATTATATAAATTAATAATATATTAATTAATAAAGTCCTACTTCTCAGATCAAATACAAAAATCGATAAAATAAAATCATCTGGAACTCATGTAAAAATGGGTGTTCCACAGGGATCTATATTAGAGGCCCATTTTTGTTTCTAGTATATATTAATGATTTGCCGTTCATGGTCGAGAAAAAGTCTGTAATAGTATTATTTACTGATGATACATCTTTAATTTTTAACGTTAAGAGGAATTTGGAAAATATTGACGATGTAAATAATGCAGTTTCCCAAATTCAAACATGGTTTGGTTCAAATAATCTTGTACTAAATGCCAAAAAAACAAAATGTATTAAATTTGCATTACCAAATATTAAAAGTGTTGATATTGAAATTACATTAATAAATAAAACAATAGCATTAACGGATAGCGCAGTTTTCTATGGGATACATCTGGACTCAAAGCTCCAATGGGGACCCCACATTAGCGCGCTAGCTGGCAGGCTAAGCAGTGCTGCCTATGCCGTTAAAAAAATAAGACATTTAATTGATGTACAGATCGCTCGTTTAGTTTACTATAGTTATTTTCATAGCATCATGTCTTATAGTATTTTACTCTGGGGCAGAGCTGCTGATGTTGGGTCCATATTTATTCTACAGAAAAGAGCAATAAGAGCTATTTATAATTTAGGTTCACGAGATTCCCTTAGAGAATTGTTTAAAACCATAAATATAATGACACTGCCATGTCAATATATATATGAAAATATTATGTACGAAAGAAAAAATTTGAAAGCATTTTCTAAAAACTGTGATAGACATGAGAGAATTGAATTAGAATTCACCACGGAGAACACATTTGGACCAAATTGAGAGAGTGCTCAAAAAGGCTGGCGTCCGAAGTATGAAGAATAAAAGAGCAAGTATGAAAAGATTGATGGATGTAAACGAAGCTAGAGAGGTTTGTCAGGATCGTGCGAAATGGCGATCAATAGCCTCTGCCTACCCCAATAGGAACTAATGGCGTGAGTATATGTATGTATGTATGTATGTGATAGCAACCGTGATAGCCCAGTGGGTAGAACACTCGGTTATCGTGCAAACGACTAGTGTTCAAATCCTGGGTCGGACCTACACCAATTTGTCTTTTATAAAGACATATGTGTGGTTAATTTATCATGGTTGTTAACGGTGAGGGAAAACATCGTGAGGAAACCCACATGGCTGAGTTGTACTTAGTCATGTGACAGTGTATTCGTACAAAACGGCGATTGGCCTGCCCCCTATCACGTGAGTACACTGTCCATGCAAAACGTGGGTACTCTGAACACCAGGTGACAAAGTCACGTGATGTTCAGAAGTATTAGTACCTCTGCCAACCCCTTCGGGGATATTCGGCGTGAACGTTTATTTTATGTTATGTTATGTTATGTATGTGATAGACATACTAGAAGTCTTAGAGATAATAATAAAATTTCAATTTAAAAGCACAGATTGTCAAAAATAAATACATCTTTTATGGGGCTATGTGTAAAATTTTATAATAAAATACCTGATGACATTTTGAATCTAACAGAAAAGAAATTCAAAGTTATTATAAAACGCAGTCTTCATTTAAAAGCTTATTACAGTTTAAATGATTATATGCTAGATGAAACTGCTTGGTGTCACCAGGGCTCTATTCAGGATATTTCCAGACATACACCAATATTGTAATATGACTAAGAAAAGATGTGTGTTGCTGAGTTTCTTACGGTTTCTTCTCGCAACAATACACCTTCCGAATCCGAAGTAGAGTCAGTAGAGTAAGATTTAACTTATACGTAAGTTTGTGACGTTCAAAAAATAGAGAACAATTCTTTTTATTTTGAAATAAATATTTTTTATTTTTTATCAAATTATTTTTCAGTGGCTCATTAATTTTAGTATTCAGTTGGATTGATTCTACATGCAATAAAAAATGGAAAAATAATTAATTAATTATGTCTCTTAACCCGTTTAAAGCGTTTCGTGAATTTGGATTAATATGCCTATACATGTAAAGAATATGCCTATACAGAGCATGTATGAAAATATTGATGGATGTTAATAAAGCTAGAGAGGTTTGCCAGGATCGTACAAAGTGGCGATCGATAGTCTCTGCTTACCCTAATGGGAACTGATGGCGTGAGAAATTGAATGTATTTATACAGCTGACGTGCTTCAAAAGAAGTGCTGTATAGGCCTTTAAGAAGTCTTCTATCTATATTCCATTGATACAGGTGAGAATTTTACAATAGATCTATAATGACGTAAAAGCTATTGCCAAGTTCAATGTTCTTCCTGAACTATTTATGTTAGCAAAGGTTTGCAGAAATACCTTTTGACCTTGAAATGTGATCTCATGTTTACCTTTATAATGCTGCTAGGTTTTAAGAGGACTGTGAAGTGCTTAGTTGTATACAGTTTGGGAGTTTAAAGATATATTTCTTTTTTCGTTTAAATGTAACACTCTGAACGTATAAAATATATGTACGCAAATGGTACAATAATATTATGGAAAACTATGTCGTTTTGTTTCCCCTCATACATGAAAATAAAACCTTTTAATCGAACCAAAAAATAATAATACATTTTCTTTATATATAAAATTAGATGGTATTTGACCACCAACCAATTCTAATGTATTTTACTTACAAACATATAGTCATGGCTATAAACCCAAAAAGGGGTAACCGCACTTCAGATTAGAAATTCTTCAGCAACTTTCGGAATTCGAGTAGAGAAAAGAGGGCGACATCACCTAGCAATCACTTAAAAGCTCCATAACTCTAATTTGCCTTTTGTGAAACCCGAGGAAAGAAATAGGGTAGTGCTATTCTAAGCCAAAACTCCACAGCAGACCTTTAGCCAATAATGATTACGGTACATTTTACTACATATACGACCTTACGAAGAATGTAGGTTTCTGGAATCTTGTATTGCACGGGGTTTGTGTCTATTAATGTTGTTAACAAAATGATAATTTTACATGATACCTGCTGATAAATATTGTACAGATAACAACGCAACTTAATAAAGTTTATCGATCCAGAATTGGTAAAAACATCTAATTTAACATAACATAAACGTAATAACATAAACGTTCACGCCGAATATCCCCGAAGGGGTTGGCAGAGGTACTAATACTTCTGAACATCACGTGACTTTGTCACCTGGTCTTCAGAGTACCCACGTTTTGCATGGACAGTGTACTCACGTGATAGGGGGCAGGCCTATCCAGGCAGTTTAACATAATGCTCGTTAAATGGCGTTTAGGCATAACATCTCTCTCCAATACTTGTTCACAGAACGCGACAATTTACCGTGTATGCAACTGGCTGTATCAATCCATAAGACTTTATTACGATGGCTATCTGTTTACTTCGTGAAAATTACGCAATTTATTTGTCACTGTAAAGCGCGTACATTTTAAAATATTTGATTTATGCTGTGTACGAGAAATCCTTTTAAAGTGTCAAGTTGGAAATATGGTGGATGCTCCGGTTAACAACAGCTCGCATCGCTCAGATATTGTACATCGCATTTTTTAATTTATACCGATAATTTTACTGCACAGCGGTGGCTAGCGAAACACCACGGAATAGTATGCTAGTTTATTGTTGCTGATCATTTACGCTTAATTTAAATGCGATGCAGTTTAAATCTATGTAAAGGCTGTCTACAAATTTTAACTATGATGTTTCCATAAAATCGTATCGTATTTTTTTTATATATTTGGTATGCTTTATAGGCTAAATTTTGTTAACCTGCGAAAGTTTTACAAATTGCTTTTATTTAGGTCTGAGATAAATACTAAATTATCTTAATTCATGATAAATCGTATCACATTTATCCATTTCTCTATTTAACGGTAGTTTAGGATATTAGACTTGTACTTATGACAATTGTACTTTGACTTGAAATTTCATATTTTTATAAATTTACACTTTTAGTGTGAATCTCATGCTTCGACACGATTGGCCAATATTTAGTTGTGTGTGTATATGCAAATAGATAAATTAGTTAACCGTGAAAGCACTAACACAAACCTTTATTGCACACTTTTAATATAAAAGATTAGAAGAAAAGGTGAGGCGCGTCTTCGTAAATAGTACTACCTACCTACATAACACCAGTGTTTTTTAAATGAGTAGTTTTACTATCCTGTTGTTTTTCCAACTTTCTGTTCGTTGCATCGTCCTACTAAAAGCATTATTCTGAGTCGAAAGTCCATTTAGTCTTTGTTGAACTCAGCTCAAAGAGAAGTGGGATTTTGTCCGAGAACATCGTCTACGGGTTCCGTAGCTGTGATAGAGGCTATGTGATTATACTGTATTTTTATTGTACCCCTCGCATTTCGATTCGAATGGAAATTTCAGATTTTGTGGACCCTGCTCTTTGTATTTTGGTATCTACATCTGCTTTTTGAACTAGTGGTTTTTAATGCAATATCTAAAATTTCCAAGTTGCACAAGTTTTTCAAAAGATTTTGTTGGTTGGATTTTCATTTTATTTGTTATGGATTTAATTTATTTTACCAATTTGTTTTTTTTATTTAATTTTTAAACATTATATTATTTATTTTTTGTAAAAAGTGTCGCTGTGTTACATTATAATATAAAATTCTGATTTGTTTAATTTTGTAATAAATTTGCATGGCACAGATGGTGGAATATAGCATGGTCTAAAATAAATATTGTAACATCTAATATTTTTCTTTCCTTTATTTATTCTTTATTTATTAGTAATAATTTCCACCTGAGGTTTTCATGAACAAAAATATTTAAACATCTAATATGTCAAATACCTATATTCGCAAATTAAGTTTGATTTGATTTACTTAGATATACGTAAATAAAATTATACAAGAAATGAAGAGGGACGTGGCTGAAAATAATAGTCTACATTTGCTTTCTTGGCCTTTTACGGATCAGCTTTGTGTCAGAGGTTTAACGCAATAAACAAAGGAAAACAATAAATCTACTAACTTTTTCTTGTTTACTAAATCTTTACCAGCATTATAAAAGACGAAAGATTTATCTGTTTCTTTCTTTGTTTGTCAGATATATATATAATAGCAACCGTGATAGCCCAGTGGGTAGAACACTCGGTTATCGTGTAAACGACTAGTGTTCAAATCCTAGGTCGGGCCTACACCAATTTGTCTTTTCTAAAGACATATGTGTGGTTAATTTATCATGGTTGTTAACGGTGAGGGAAAACATCGTGAGGAAACCCACATGGCTGAGTTGTACTTAGTCATGTGACAGTGTATTCGTACAAAACGGCGATAGGCCTGCCCCCTATCACGTGAGTACACTGTCCATGCAAAACGTGGGTACTCTGAACACCAGGTGACAAAGTCACGTGATGTTCAGAAGTATTAGTACCTCTGCCAACCCCTTCGGGGATATTCGGCGTGAACGTTTATGTTAACGTTTTATGTTATATATAATAGGTTTCAAAAGCGATCACTTGAGCGATTTCGAAGCCTATTCTCCTCCCATGATTCTTACACGTATGGAAAGCTAAACCTAGCTCAATTCCAACACACTGATGTACAAAACATCAAAACATTATTACCATCTTTTCCCCAATCAACTTCCAAAAGTGGCTGAGGATTTTTTTATTCCAAAGCTCTGGCTACCCCGTCAAGGGATTTATAGCCGTGAGTATATGTATGTATATATGTATGATGTACAGTACACATTGAATAAGATTAAGAGCCTATGTAGCTACATTATTATTTGGGTTAGCTTAGCAGTAAAGCGCACGGCTTAGACTTCGGAGGTTTCAGGTTCGATTCCCAAGGGGTAAATACACGAATTCAATTTTTAAGGTTAAAATGCTAAAATTAAACCCAGTTTGGTACTATACTTTGCCGTGTAGTGCCGGCTTAGAATGTCGCTGCCCTTTTCTACCCACGGGTGTCGTAAGAGGCGACTAAGGGTATTGGGGCTATTTATTGGATTTTTGGGCGATGCGGTTGGAGACCCATCACCAAAAACCTTTATTTTACCGCCTTTTCCCCACTCAACTTCCAAAAGTGGCTTTTAAGTGAGGAATTTATAATTCCTTGGCTCTGGCTACCCCTTCTAGGGAGTTATAGCCGTGAGTATATGTATGTATGTATGTATGTATGTTTGGTACTATATTGCAGGCTGGAGTCACACCGTCGGTCTAGGCTAATTTTAACCACACAAATAACTCCAAAAAAGTCACATTGGCGTAGTGCCGGCTCAGGATTAGAACCCACGCCCCTCTGCATGAAAAGCGGTGGTCCTTCCCACTGAACTATAACGGTTTTTCAAGACACATGAAGAAAACAGATAGAAAATACAATTCGTATATACTCGTACACCTAAAAACATTTTGGTTCTAAAGAACCTTCAATTACTTCTTGATGTTGACTGGGAAAATATTATAAAAATAAATACTTTTTGAGATTTGATATGGTTTGGGCACATAGAGAGGATGGATGATAGAAAATTGGTAAAAGGGATCTATAGAGCTAGTGTGGATGGTAATGTTAGTAGAGGACGACCACTGAGAACACACTTCAACCAAATTGAGAGTGTGCTCAAAAAGGCTGGCGTCCGAAGTATGAAGAATAAAAGAGCATGTATGAAAAGATTGATGGATGTAAACGAAGCTAGAGAGGTTTGTCAGGATCGTACGAAGTGGCGATCATTAGTCTCTGCCTACCCCAATGGGAACTAATGGCGTGAGTATATGTATGTATGTATGTATATTTTTTGGTGACGGGTTTCTACTCCAGCCATATCATCACTCAACAATCACGTGATATTATTATTTCAGAGCAATATTACTTATTATTATAACTTAAATACGAACACGATTATTTGTTACTTGCGTTAATTTGTTTAAAATAGATTTATGAAAAGATATTCAATATGCTGTAGACATTACTATTTGTATAGGTTTCCAATTGATACAATATATGGTCTTTGTTCAGCCAAAATGTTGTATGCCAGTCTTTACAAAGGAATGAAGATTAAAATTCAAATACAAAGTATTTTCTATTCACAAATAATATAAAAGATAATTTATATTAAATTTCGATTTGATACACTTATTGATATTTTTAGGAAAATTTTGTATTTGTTTCACATGGAATATTCCGGACGTTTAATTTTTGACGCTGTAAAGTGTTGGCTTAGAATATCACTATCCAATTTTTGTCGCAATTATCTTAAAAGTTACTCAGTATTTGGTTTCTCTCTAGTTCCTCAGATTTTATTTGAGCAAAGCTACGCTTAGCTACCCATTTTCAAATGTATAGCTGTGAGTAAAAAGTATGTATAATATATAAGTTATCGTTAAAATGCGTAAGTACTTTATTTTTACCATCTTGTCCCCTAACAACTTTCAAATGTGGCTGAGGAGATTTTAGCTCTTCAGAGGTCTGGCAACCCCTTTTTGGCACTCATAGCCATTAGTATATGTTAATGTATGTGTGTAGTTTGCATATTATACCTGTTCAGGCAAGGGACTAACAGGCCTAACTTTGAAAGCAAAGTGCGAAATTTCTAAAGAAGTATCCTGTGTATGCATACTGTATGAAACGACGTTAAAGAAATACATACATACATACATATACTCACGGCTATAAATCCCTAAAAGGGGTAGCCAGAGCTGAGAAAGAATAAATTCCTCAGCCACTTTTGGAAGTTGAGTGGGGAAAAGATGGTAGTACAAAGGTTGTTGGTGATGGGTCTCCAACCACATCGCCCAAAAATCCCAAAACCGTTAGTCGCCTCTTACGTACACCCACCGGAAGAAATGGGGTAGTGCTAAATTAATTCTAAGCCGACACTACACAGCATACGTTAAGAAATCTTTAACCTATTTAAACTTTGATGACGGATTTCCAAAAAAATACAATCAATTATTGTTGTTCATAACAGAATGCATATTACTTTACTCGTTGATAGAATGAATATTGTGGCAGCTGTCAGTTTACGTGTTTAAGATTGGTTCAAATCACACGGAGCGGTGCAAGTAGCTTGCGCAGGTTATCTATATATAAAAGGCAAAACTGTTTGACTGAATTAGAATCAACGCACAGCCGAAACTACTGTATTCAGAATTTTTATCCATGGGTATCTTTTATAATGTAAGTGATCATGATCACTAAGAAGCAAATTTGAGAAATTCCACCCTTATAGGGATGAAATAGGGGTGTAATGTTTGTCTGTAACTTCTTTGATTGTGAACTTATTAGTGTGAAAATTGTTATTTAAGTTTTCGGGTACAATGTTTCTTTTATTTCTGAAGGGTAAAGGGACAATATTTTCCCCTAAAAGTACCCAACGCAAGTAAAGACGCAAGTTACCAGCGCAAGTAGTACCCGCAAGTTAATCGTGGCAAATATCTACATGTATATAGTTTTCGCGTAGCTTCATGAGTGAAATATCATACCTTCTAACTTATCAATTATACAACCATGCAATTACGAAAAAGACCATGCGTGAGTTGTCAACGCAAGTAATCGCGCGCGCTATAGGGATGCAGGTTAGTTGCGCGGTTTACTTGCATAGGTAACTTGCACGTGAATTCGAACGCTAATTCCACGTTGCGTGAAACCATGAAATTTGTGACGACCTCTCGACGGCGGACTTAGGGCCAGTTTTTTGATCCGGAGTTAAAAATATAACCATTTGTTACATTGACTATAGTTAAATGACTAACCAGTAGTCAAATCGTAAATCCATTTTGGTTCGATATTTGACCATTAGTTACTCTAACCACGGGTCAAAAAATGCATTTTGCTGATATCTAACTAATAGTTACGATATTTAACAAATTGTTGAGTTAACCACGGATCAAAAAACTGGCCCTTACCCGCACACTAGCACCGTCATAAAAAACCCTACATCGCGGTATCGGTATGTTTTTCTAAGTATAAAGTTGGTACACAGCAGAGTATACAGGCCAGTACATATTTGCTACCCCCAGGTTTAATATTCGAACCGAAAAGAATTATATCATTACTATCTGTAATAACTGCTTTAAAATAAATATTCGTGTCACACTCACCGCTTTGAATGTCAAACGAAGTTCATAAAACGAGCATAAAGCACTAATATTTTTGGTCCTTATAAGTTATGTTCGGATTCATTAAATATCAACATGTATTAGCAAAATCCGAATCTTCTCTTCGTGTGAGCGAGACAGATATAATTGTTAAAAGAGATACGGATGATATTTAAGTTGTCAATTTGAAGAGTATACCTCCCGCGCTAGTTACTTGGGCTGGCTGTGTGCAAGCACTCTTATGATTAAATACTAATTTATTATTTCATCGTATTCTACGTGACACTGAACCAATATTTTATTTACTTTAACTTAAGAAAGTTAGCCATGGGCTCAACAACTGCTTGAATGTTTAGTAATATTTACTATCGTCGTCGTCGGTGATATAATTTATTAATTTCTAATAAAACATACATGCATATACTCACGGCTATAAATCCCTTAACAGGGTAGCCAAAGCTTTGGAATGAGAAATTCCTCAGCCACTTTTGGAAGTTGATCGGGGAAAAGATGGTGATAATAAATGTTTTTGGTGACGGGTCTCCAACCACATCGCCCAAAAATCACATAAAAAGCCCCTTTACCCTTAGTCGCTTCTAACGATCACCCACGGGTAGAAATGGGGTATTGTTATTAAGCCGACACTACAAGGCTTATTTAATATAAGGTTTCTAAAATAAGGTTGTATTTTTTTTTTTGTTAAAATCATTTGTTAATCATATAAGCTGATGGGTTTAACACTATCGTGAATAGACAGTGGCTCAATGAGAGGTTTTCTTTTTGAGAAATAAAAAAATAACATAGTTTCCTAGAGCTCTGTAGATGGCGTTTATGTAACTACGTTACTTACTTATATTTTTTCTTCGTGGCCTCAATCGTGTTGCCACAATAATTTCGCCAATGTCAACTTTAAAAACATGTATCACATCACCATAGAGTAACTTTTTGGCGAGTAAAAACAACAAAAAGAATGTTAAATATAAATACCGTCTTTGTTTATTTACTTTTAAGCTATCTTGGCTTAAACTGATATTTATTTAGGGCCGGCGCTGACTGCCGGCATGGCATGGCAAAGGATTTCGGTACAGATATAGCATTTTTAATCTTATTACCATGAGTATAGAATTCATTATACTTTATTTTGACACAACGATGCCGACGTTCTGTCCTACCACGGCCTCCCTCGGCATCGTTGTGTCAAAATGAATTCTATATCTGTACAGAAATCCTTTGCCATGCCATGCTGGCAGTCAGCGCCGGCCCTTAGACTTTCAAATCAGAACGTTTTTATGTACGTTCCGTTTTACGATATCATTACATCAAAGTGTGAAAAACGGTGTGACGTTCCGTTCCTACCAGTGACATAGCAAGTCTGGCGCCATCTATCTTGAGAACAGGGAAGAAGAAAAAAAGAAAAAAAGGAAAACCTCTCATTACATAGTGAGGGGAATTCTTCTCATTATTCAAAGACCCTTGTGATTCAGTCTTCAATATTCAATTCAAATGTTACCAATTTTTGAACATTATGTGACAATTTGATCAATTAGTTTTCATAGTACCCACGTTTTGTTTTGATCCACGTGAGGGGGCAGGTACTCATTTCTTACAGTTCATTTCGTCATGTGACTGAAACGACGAGATGAATTTAAGTAAAAAAATACATGTATGAATGTTTTTTTATTGTTTCGTAATCTTTAATTAATATATATTAAATATTTTATTGTCATAAAATAACCACAGAGAGAAGAATAAAAGAGCATGTATGAGAAAAATAATGAATGTAAAGAAAGCAAGAGAAATCTGTCTAGATCGAGCCAAGTGGAAATCTATATTCTCGGCCTAGCCCAATAGAAATAATGGGCGTCAGTATAAATAAGTAATCTCTCTCATTAATTTTTGCAGTTGAATAAATATTATTCAACCTTAGCTCTTATGTAAAAAACTGCCCTGACCAAATGGAAACTAGGAAAATAATCTCTTTAATTTAAATTTAACATATAATGTGTATTTTAGTCGGGGTTATCTTCAGAACTTGGCACCCATTTAGATATCAATCCTTTTGTCGGCGAAATTTGCTACTAAATATATAGTTATTATTGAACAGGGCAAGCATTTACACATTTATACACCGTTCCACCCGAAATTTAACAAAACATTGTGCCTTAATCAAAATAAGGTAATTCTATAAAAAATATGAATGAAATGTATGGAAAAAAACAAAGAAATGCAAAATAAAAGTTATAAGCTGTCAACAAAGTCCAATTCACATTTTTGATTCCTCAAAAATATAATGAAATCTTATTTCACATAATAAAATCAAGGCATAGGTTTGTATTAAATACTTTTAAAAAATATCCTTAGACCATGATAACAAATATACTTGTTCAACTAAAGAATTCCAAAAGAACTTTAGAACTACGCATTACACCTTCTTGCTTTACTTGCGCTCAGTGAGTTAATGAGAGCAAAACAAGACATGTTTCGGCCCCCTGATTACGTATCTTTTGCGACTCACGATTTTTGTCGCAATTTGCACGATTATCGCTGTCAATGTCATAAATTTGTATGCGTTTTGACACTTTTGACAGCGACAATTATGCAACTTGCGTCACAATCGTGGTCGCTAAAGATACGTAATCAGGGCGCGGCGCCTTGTTTTTTCTGCCACAACTTTTAATCGGTGAATGTGAATCTCCCTAGGTTATATGATCAAGGAATAACTTAGAATAGCATTAGCCCAAAGTGTTTTAAGTGATTGTTGGGCGAATGGCTTGAGTCCATTCACGATCGTCATTTATTGTAAAGTCCTTTCCCATGCAGAAGGCGGTTTAAAAAAAGGATGGAATTTCTGTGTATTATTTAGTTTAGTGAGTTTTAAATGGCAAGCAAAGCAGGTTGGAGAGCTAGTTAAATAAGGAAACATTATCGTAGATATATTCAATGGGTTTAGCACGCTTGAAAGAAAAACAAAATTATTGTACATAGCATTTGTGCATAGATATATATAAGAATTAGTTTATTCTTTTGCATAACAAATAGGTGTGAAATGGGCTTTCAGAAGCATCATAGCCCATATGATATATATACGATAAATTAATAACGAAATTCATTTTAGAATCATTACTATTCTAGACACAACACAGCACAGACGACTGTGGTTATTTTGCCTAGAATAGTACCAATAAATATATTAAAATGGAGAAGATCTCTTCATTCATTATATTTGCTATAGTTTTAATTAATGTTGTAAACTGTGCTATCCTTGGTATAGATGAAGACTTGAAAACTAAGAAGTTGTTTGCTCTAGACATCATTCATTACAATGATTTTCATGCCAGGTAAAACATTTTTAAATATTTATCGTTTTTAAGAAATTTAGTAATATTAAACGGTAAAATTTAAACGTCGGGCAAACAAATCACGTAAGTGATTTAAAAAAATTAATTCGTTGGTAAATCCCGATAATAATATATAATGTGTAAAATCCGCGAGAGTTTTAAAAGTGCATATTACATATTAATATACCTTAAATACATGTATGATTATTTGTTCCTCGTTTGACTTTGTTTAAAATAGATTTATGAGAAGATATTCAATATGCTATAGATATTCTGTAAGTTTTCAATTGATATAATATATGGTCTTTGTTCCGCCAAAATGTTGTATACTTACCAGTCTTTACAAAGGTTTTAAGTTTGAAATTCGAACACGAAGTATTTTATAAATATGAATTTTCGTTTCATGTAAACGAGACAGATATAAATTTTATAAGTGGTTAGAAGAGATACGAATGATATTATAGTTGTCAATTGTGTGCAAGGCCTCTTATGACCATAATAATTTTTTTAGTTCGGCGTATTCAACGTAACACTGAACCAATATTTTATACACTTAATATACACAAAAAGAGTACTCACGTGATGGGGCACCGGCAGGAAAGATTTTAAACTTAAGTTTAATATGTTATATAAACTGTATTTTGACGGGGTTATCTGCAGATCTTGGCACCTTTTTAGAGATCAATCCTATTACATATTTTATTTTAAAATCTTTAATTGATAATTATGGAACTAGTGACTGGAAATCTATTTAAAATATTTGATCGAAGAATGACTTAGAATAGTAAGAACGTATTTTTTCTTGCGGGCGTTGTAAGAGTCGACCATGAGTGATTTTAGATGATCGTTAGGCGATGTTGCTGGGGCCACATCACTGGTCATTCTTAATTCTGAAGTCTTTTCCCATGCAGAATCTAGTTTAAACAAGGATGGATTTTCAATTTTTTTCCGTTAAATGAGTTTTAAATGGTGAGCAAAGCAAGTTGGATAGCTAAGTGAGGCAAATTAAACAATACCGTAGCTATATTTCAATAGTTTTAGCACGCTTGAAAGAGTTACAAAATTAAAAATGTACAAAGCATTTGTGCGTAGGTAGTAAGAATTAGTTTAGTGTTTTGTACAACAAATAGGCGTGTAATGGGCTTTCATATCTATCACAGGCTATATGATATATAAACGATAAATTGATAACGATATTCATTATAGAATCGTTACTATTCTAGACACAACACAGTACAGACGACTGCGGTTATTTTGCCTAGAATAGTACCACTAAATATACTAAAATGGAGAAGGTTTCTTCATTTATTATATTTTCTATAGTTTTAGTTAATTTTGTGAACTGTGCTATTCTTGGTATAGACGAAGACTTGACTACTAAAAAGTTGTTTGCACTCGACATCATTCATTACAACGATTTTCATGCCAGGTAAAACTTTTTTAAATATTCATCGTATTTGAGAAATTCAGTAATATTTAACGTTAAGATTTAAATGTCGGTCAAGCAAACATATCAAGTAGGTAATTAATTAAAAAAATATATTCGTTAGTAAATCCCGATAATAATATATAATGTGTACAAACCGCGAGAGTTGAAAAAGTGTATATTACTTATTAATATAATTTAAATACATGTATGATTATTTGTTCCTCGTTTAACTTTGTTTAAAATAGATTTATGAAAAGATATTCGATATGCTGGAGATATTATGTAAGTTTTCAATTGATTTAATATATGGTCTTTGTTCCGCCAAAATGTTGTATGCCAGTCTTAACATAAGTTTTAAGTTTAAAATTAAAATACTAAGTATTTTATGAACATGAATATTTGTTTCATGTGAGCGAGACAGATATAAATTTAATAGGGGTTAGAAGAGATGCGGATGATATTATAGTTGTCAGTTGTATGCAAGCCCTCTTATGATCATAATATATTGTTTAGTTCAGCGTTTGCAACGTAACTCTGAACCAATATTTCATTCACTTTAATTTTAGAAAGTAAGCCATGCGCTAAGATTACTGCTTGAATATTTAGCAATATTTACTACCGTGTACGTATTAGAATATAAATCTGTAATATTTGGTTCGTATTAATTTGTGGCTTACATCATTGCAATCTTATTATAGCTAATGAGTTTGAGACAATCGTGATAATAGAATTACTCAATTACATAATGAGGGTAATTTTTCTTTATTTTCAAATAATCCGGTGATTTAGACTGCAACATTCAACTCAAGAGGTACCCACGTGATAGGGGGCAGCAGAGATTATCTGGAACTTTAATTTACTATGTTATATTAACTGTATTTTGACGGGGTTATCTGTAGAACTTGTTACGCATTTAGATATCAATCCTACTATCTATTTTTATTTAAAAAATCTATAAATGACTATATTACTACTATACTAACTGACTGGTGACTGGGAATCTAACTAGTGCATATGATTGAAGAATGACTTCGAATAGTATTAACATATTATTTCTTGCGGGTGTAGTAAGAGTCGACTAAGAATGATTTTTAGGTAATTGTTAGGCGATGTTGCTGGAGTCACATCACTGGTCATCCTTCATTCAATCCTCGTGTAGATGCGGTTGTAATAAAGGATATTTTTTCTTTCTTCAGTTTAGTGAGTTTCAAATGACAAGCAAAGCTGGTTGAACACCAAGTTAAATAGAGTATTGAGGCAAAGCAAACAATACGTTAGCTACATATCAATAGTTTTAGCTCAATTGAAAGAGGAACAAAATAATTGTACAAAGCATTTGTGCATAGGTAATGTAAGAATAAGTTTAGTGTTTTGTTAAGTGTATAATAGGCTTTCAGAACTATCACAGGCTATATGATATATAAACGATAAATTGATAACGATATACATTTTAGAATCATTACTATTCTAGACACAACACAGTACAGACGACTGTGGTTATTTTGCCTAGAATAGTACCACTAAATATATTAAAATGGAGAAGATTTCTTCATTTATTATATTTTCTATAGTTTTAATTAATGTTGTAAACTGTGCTATTCTTGGTAAAAACGAAGAAACGAATACTGAGGAGTCGTTCGCACTGGACATCATTCATTACAATGATTTTCATGCCAGGTAACTTTTGGTATATTTTGATTTGTTATATTTTTTTAGTACTTTAATTTGTAACCGTTTCCAAATTTTGAAGAAAAATTGTAAAAATGTGAATGTAAAGAGTTTCTTTGTTGCTCCTTCTCTTTACGAACACATTCCAAAGCAACGGACTAATGATAAATTAGTTAATTAATTAATAATTATTAATAATTAATTAATTAATTATTATTAGTCACAATCACAGTAGTTATACGCACTAGACAAGCGTGGCAGACTGTACTGACTAACTGTAGTCTTCTCATCCTATTTAGGTTAGTCTAGTCTTAGGTAAGACTCCTATTTACTTAATAAGCCAAGTTTATAGTAAAAATAAACTAAAAAACAATAGATTTTATTAACTAACGTCAAAACCTTTTAAAATGAGGAAATAAAGTCGTTATTTTAAATCTTTTCTTCGCGAAACAATTCTATGTAATGAAGATCCAACGTTCAAGGGCAACCTTTGGATTTGCGTAACATTTTTTTTTCAAGAATTAAATTAAACTTATTAAGAATACTGATGATAAATTAAATTAAATTACATTTTTATATGTAAGAAAAACTTACCGTTACAAATTCATTTAGGTGATTATCGATGAAGTCACTCGCCAATTCTGATTATGCTTCATTAGACTTTGTTGAAGTTTTCACGTTACGACACAGATGTTATGCACTTTTATGATTTTTGATTTACGGTTGAAAATCCGGAACGTACTAACACTTACTGATTAATATCTTGTTATAATTACTAAGAAAAAACTGCTTAATGTAAAGAAAAAAAAGAAAAGAAAAGATATCATTTATTCATTGCCTCAATGTGTCAGTTGCTCTCGCATAACTTACTACTTAATCATACTCACGCCCATTATTCTAGGGGCAGTAGGCAGAGACTTAGCCCGATTTTATTTTTCATATTTTTTCATTATCATCATATTTGACATTATTTTTCTCATACAAGCTCTTTTATTCTTCTCACTTCGGACCCCCGGCTCTAAAATAACGTTTTCTATGTCTCTAAGAAACGTTTAACGAGGTCGTCCTCTACTCACAATACCATCCTCCTCACATTGGCTCTATAGATCTTTTTCGGTACTTTATTTTCATCCATCCTCTCTATGTGCCCAAACCACCTTAACATTCATTTTTCTATCTCGCATACTACATCATCTTTTACCCCTACTCCTTCAAAAATAACACTATTTCTCACTCTATCACACAAGCTTACATTAAATACACTTTTAAGGGATATCATTTCCATTGTATTCACCCTACTTTCATACTCTTGCATAAATCTTTTTTTATCATCACTTAATTCACTTAAATGTGAAAGATTGTTTATAAAGCCTCTTTAAAAAGTTGACCATCCTATCAAAAGAGATTTCTAATTTTATATTTATTTATATTATGTTTAATTGTTAGCAACATTTTAACCAAATACGCGCGGCCAAAACAAAGAAACCAAGTTGGCCCCAACATAAGTATAAGTACAAAAAATCTCTATCATAAAATTTTAATTATCTTTAGTAGGTACATTTATGCTCACCGACCGGTTTGGTTAATTAACGTCTTCGATATTATATTATAAACGATACTTAAATTGAATGATGGGTAAAATGTTTTACTAATTTGTCAAAATAATACGCTATATTTTTGTTGTAATAACATGTATTAAGAAAAAAAAAATTGTAGTTTATACATACATACATATACTCACGGCTATAAATCCCAGGAAGGGGTAGCCAGAGCTAAAGAATTAGAAATTCCTCAGCCACTTTTGGAAATTTGAGTGGGGAAAGATAGTACAAATAAAGGTTGTTGGTGATGGGTCTCCAACCGCATCGCCCAAAAATCCCTTAATAGCCCCATACCGTTAATCGCCTCTTACGTACACCCACCGGAAGAAATGTGGTAGTGCTATTCTAAACCGACACTACACGGCAAAAGTAGTTTATATCAGACCTTTTTACATATACGGTTTATTTTTTATATCTTTTTTTATTACGTTCAGTGGGATACTGTATTACAGGCTACGTAATAAAAAGAAAACATTTATGAGCTGCAGCTATGGGTTTATTACATTAAATAATCCGTCTCTAGAGAAGTTAATCACACCGATGAATAAACTACATACATACATACATATACTCACGGCTTTAAATCCCTAGAAGGGGTAGCCAGAGCTAAGGAATTCGAAATTCCTCAGCCACGTTTGGAAAGTTGAGTGGGAAAAAGATGGTAAAATAAAGGTTGTTGGTGATGGGTCTCCAACCGCATCGCCCAAAAATCCCTTAAAAGCCCCAATACCGTTAGTCGCCACTTACGTAAACCCACCGGAAGAAATGGGGTAGTGCTATTCTAAGTCCACACTACTAAACATAATATGAATAAACTAACCGCATACAATGTGTATTTTGTGTTTGCCTATTAAACCTATGCTTTGACCTTTAATCAACCTGTACCCACGGCTATAAGTCCCAAAAAAGTTTAGCCATACATCTCCTCCGCCACTTTTGGAAGTTGATTTTGAAGGAAGGGAGAAAAAAGTAAAATTAGGATATATATAGCATACTTATAATATAATATTTTTGATCACTTTTTGTACGATCCTGCCCAAATCCCCGTACTTTAATCACATTCTGTCTTTTAGCTTATAAATTATATGATTATCATACTTTAAATTCTCACATGTTAATTAGCAAACATTAAGTGTGAGTGAATTGTGAAAATTTTACATAAGCGTCACGTGACTTGAATTGATACGTTTTGTTGAATCAACATCAATCTTGGATTTTAAAATAAAATCAGTTCTAGGTTGAGATGAAGGTTGTTAAATAAGTTCAAGGGCAATTAATATTTTGATGGTGTTTTTATTACGGATTTCACGGTCAATGCTATTATAAAAAAATAAACCTACGAGTGATTTATCTGCTTAAAAAAATTGCTGGAATACGACGTTTTGTCTTTTTTCTTATCGATTTAAATTATGATTCCAACTTATTGGCTTGAGTTGGGTAAAGTGGCTTATAAGTGTTTAATTGAGCGACATGGTTTAAGACCCATCATTAACCTTTCTTTTACAATTTTTGCCTTCTTAACTTCCAAAAGTGATTGAGTTTTTTTTAATCTGAACTATTCTGACTGATAGCCGTTAGTGTATGTATGTATGTACCTTCACTATATGAAGATGAATCTGAATTATTGTTAGGGGATTGCTGCACTACACCATTCATTCAACAGAATGAAATAGTTATTCACATGCACTGCAGCAAAATTTACCGTGTAGTGCCGGCTTAGAATGTCGCTACCCCTTTCTACCCACGGTTGTCGTAAGAGGCGACTAAGGGCATCGGGGCTTTTTACTGGATTTTTGTGCGATGCGGTTGGAGACCCATCACCAAATACCTTTATTTTACCGCCTTTTTCCCACTCAATTTCCAAAAGTGGCTGAGGCATTTATAATTCCTTGGCTCTGGCTATCCCTTCTAGGGAATTATAGCCGTGAGTATATGTATGTATGTATGCTGCAAAATATCGGTCTAACTATACTTATGTGCTTAATCCGTTCTAGTTTTCTTTGTTAAATCTTACATCGATAATAATTCTCTTGTATTTTTTATATAACTATGGTTATAAATGTCATATAATTTTTCATATGCATAATTGTTATTTGTGAAAATAAATAATTATAATAATTATTTTAACAGATACCAAGAAACGTCAGTAGACTTCGCAGTATGTGAGACCAACAATGGCGATTGCCTCGGAGGCTTCGCCAGGTTGTACTACGAAATTATGCTGTTGAGGAAACAGAAACCTAACGCATTGCTTCTGGATGCCGGTGATGTGTTCCAAGGAACATTCTGGTACACTCTCATGAAGGGAAATGTCACGGAACACTTTATCAACATGTTGCCCAATGATGCCCATGTAAGTTTTACATTATATATTTTATCGTACATTAAAAAGTAAAAATATCTTAACCCCAAAATGGTACGAATTATATTTAAAATAAAATAAAATTATGAGAATTTAAAGACAGTCTTTGCTGCTTCTTCTCTTTACGAACACTTTCCGGAGCAACGGAATTGTAAGTAAAATAAATTTATGACATTAAAAAAAAATGTAATTAACTATAAATGAACTAAATATATAAACTTTTTTTTATACATGATTATAACATATGTCATAAAGATGCTTCTGGTTAAATTGTAAGAGCTTGGTGTACGACCAATATGTCCTAGGTTCAATTCCTAGGGTTCACTAATTAATTCTCAACCGATGTAACTAATCAAATTATTAGAATATGGCCGGTACAAACATTTGGGACTGCGTTGAAGATCCCTGCATTTGTAGGGTTGTAATATTAAACCGGTCTCTACTCCGTTCTCTCCCCAGTTTTTTATGTTCCAACCAACAAAATAATCTCAAACTTAATAACTTTACAGGCTATTGGAAACCATGAATTTGATGACAAAGTATCAGGATTAATGCCATACTTGAAAGTTGTGAAAGGACCCGTTTTGGCAGCCAACATTAATTACACTTTACTACCTGAATTCGGAGAACTTATCAAGCCTTACACCATTGTTGAAAGAAACGGACAGAAGATTGGTATCATTGGAGTTACTACTACTGTTTCTGCTGTAAGTATTTTTATTTAAATTTATAAATCAATAGCTGACCCGACAGACTTCGTACAGTAAATTTGCTTGTGTCGTACTTTACGCGTTTTTATATAAAAAAAGTTAAGAGTGGACAACCCTTAACATATAGGGATATGAAAAATAGATGCTAGCCGATTCTCAGACCTACTGAACATGCATGCAAACATACATACATACATACATATACTCACGGCTATAAATCCCAAGAAAGGGGTAGCCAGAGCTAAGGAATTAGAAATTCTTCAGCCACTTTTGGAAAGTCGTGTGGGGAAAAGATGGTAAAATAAAGGTTGTTGGTGATGGGTCTCCAACCGCATCGCCCAAAAATCCCTTAAAAGCCCCCAATACCGTTAGTCGCCTCTTACGTACACCCACGGAAGAAATGGGGTAGTGCTATTCTAAGCCGACACTACACAAAAATTTGGTTAAAATCAGTAAAGCCGTTTCGGAGGAGTACGGAGACAAATATTGTGACACGAGAATTTTATATATTTGAGATATATTACTATACTAATTGTAAAGACGATTTTTTTTTGGTGTATTTTGTTTGTAATGAATAAATGTTTTTGATATAAAAACCTAACGTGCGGATTATTACCAATAAATAAAAGTTCGAACCCGCGACTCTTGACACTACTTAAAAAGTCTAAAACAAACAAAGGATAGGAAAATTTCGCACTGGAAGCCATTGACACTGTAGCTCAATTGGCAGAGCGACGGGGGCGTACACCCGGGTCGCGGGTTCGAACCCCGCCGGCGGCGGCGTCGAAATTTTTATTTCCTTTATTTACCTGTAATGAATACGCTTAGAAACTGCTTAATCGATTATAAAAACAGTTTAAAGCAGTTTTTTTGTATTTTATATAAAGCAAAATGATTTAATCATTATATATTTTCCAGGAATCTTCCAGCCCCGAGCCACTTTCGTTCACGGATCCCATCAAATCCGCCAAGGAACTGTCGAAAGAACTAGTTGACCAGGGAATCAAGATCATCGTCTTGTTGTCTCACTGTGGACTCGATGTTGACCAGTAAATATGATTTTTATTTTATTATAATTTATTTCATACATATATATACCTCATATACCTCACGTTATCAGTTCCCATTGGGGTAGGCAACGACTCAATCGACACTTTGTACAATTCTGGAAATTAAATGATCAAACTTTTTTTCTTACATTTCTCACCTTTGCACTACACTCCTTTAATTTTTCTCAATTTCATTAGAAATGTTAAGTATTTTAGTTCTGTACTACTTACACGTTATGTTGAATTTGTATTTTCTTTTCCTCACTCATATTCCAATCCGTAGCCGTAGAATTTGTGATTCTAAAACTCTGGCTTACCCTTTTTGAGATTAATACCTGTAAGTATATGTTACGTATGTTTTAGAAGCCAAACTAAAAACATAATTTCTTGCAGGCAAATCGCAGAACAAGTAACAGATATCGACGTGATCGTTGGTGGACACACCCACAGTCTTCTCTGGAACGGAACTGCCCCAAGCAAGGAAACTGTGGCCGGACCTTACCCAATCGTCATTAACCCTAAGGAAAAACCAAACCGCAAAGTAAGTAAAATTTTCAAGTCTAATATGTATATGATAATATACCTTCGAGGTCTATCTGTGGAATGTCAGTCAAAAATCTACTTTTCTGGGATATTGTAATCTAAAATCCCCTGATTGACCATAAATTAAAATGATTCCGGACTATAGAGACCCGTCGTTGGTATGTCTACCATATTGAGGCCAGCTTAGTGAACTCTAGCCAAATCACCTAGGCCAAATAATTATATGATGCAGTCCAGCAAGGCTAGGGCTAGGGTGACAGATATTATTAAGTTCCTTCATCATAACTTGTTAATGACACTTTGTGATGACTTGGTTATGTTCTTCTTGAGTATGTTCAATGTTTCGCCGTGTAGTGTCGGCTTAGAATAACACTACCCCATTTCTACCCGTGGGTGATCGTAAGCGGCGACTAAGGGTATAGAGGCTTTTTAAGTGATTTTTGGGCGATGTGGTTGGAGACCCGTCACCAAAAACATTTATTATTACCATCTTTTCCCTAATCAACTTCCAAAAGTGGCTGAGGAATTTCTCATTCCAAAGCTCTGGCTACCCCTTTAAGGGATTTATAGCCGTGAGTATATGTATGTTCAATGAATGCGCATTTTAATGAAAATAATAATTATATTCTGTGAGTATTTTTATTATTAATGAGAACAAAGTACCAGTATAGTGTTTTTATTTTAGGTGGTCATCGTCACAGCTTCAGCATTCACCAAGTACTTGGGTAACTTGACGGTGTACTTCAACAAAGATGGAGATGTGAAGGACTTCTCTGGAGCACCAATCTTCTTGAACAGATCTATCCCCGAAGGTTACTTTTTTGTTATTAATTCATTTTTTAAAATACTTGTATATACCTTATAATAGTCACAATTGCAAGGAAAAATATTTGAGGTAACAATAATAAAATTCGTGAGTTTAACTAAAATATGACATGTTGTGTGCATGTCAATAAAACTAATTACCTACTCTTTGATTTGTCCAGAGAAAGAAATGTGTAAATATTGAATATATAAAAAACTGGCTGGGACCTATTAGTAGTTATCTGGGGGCACGGTAGTGCCCCCGCCAAGACGAGCCAAGCGAAGCGCACGGGCACTACCTACCTTTTCTCGAAGCGCTTCGTCGTTTTTTTGAACCCTCATAACTTGGGTTTGGATTATGCTAGATCAACAACATTTTCGGGATATATTGTCAATAGCGAACTTATTGAACATACTAAGTATTAATTACATTAGCTTTTATACTTCAGATTTTATTTATATCTAAAAAACGCTGATTTCGTCACTGACTCACTGATGATCATCAAAATTATTAAGGTATTTCCTAATGTCCTAGAAAGCTGAAATTTTGTATGTAAGCTAGTATTAGCACACAAACAACAAAAAAATTATAAAACTTGTAACTTTCATCCTCAAACCCCTTAAACTAGGGGATGGGAGTTTGTATGAGACCTGTAATTTTAAAAGATTAAATTTTGATGACGCTAGAGGTCTAATCTAATAATAATCTAAAACTTGGTGCCCTCAGATATATATATGTATAGGTACTCCTTGTTATAAAAAAAAAAATGTTACAAACAACTTACAAAAAGAAACGAAATCCATTTTTTCATGTAAAATGTTGCCAAGACGAGCCCATATGACTCGCACTGTCAAAAAGTTATCAGATCTCATGTAGAACCAAGCTTCTAAAACTACACGCCTTAACTCTACAAGGCCTAACTTCACAAACTCTACACCTTAGTCAAAATATGTGGCTTGGCCGTTCGTTACTACAAGAACTATTGTATAACACAAAAGTAATGAACAGTGAATTGATTTTTCACCTTACGCCGATGTGAATGTAGCGAAATGGCCAAGCCACATATTTTGACTAAGGTGTAGAGTTTGTGAAGTTAGGTCTTGTAGAGTTAGGGCGTGTAGTGTTAGAAGCTTGGCTCTACATGAGATCTGATAACTTTTTGACAGTGCGATTCATATGGGCTCGTCTTGGCAACATTTTACATGAAAATGTTTTTGGTGGGATAAATATAACTAGCTCTCTGTGATGCAACGGCTTGAGCATTCAGATAAATATTATTCAAAAATAGAGATCAAGAGCTAGGAGAGATCAAACACTTGTAATCATATCTCTACATTTAGCATCAAAGTTGTATCAAAGGTGCGAGTTTACCAGAATGCGAAAAATAATAATTTTGAAGAACCAAAAGATTGCTTTCTTTTATCAGCATAGTTATTACAATTTTCCTTTTAACTAGATAACGCGTGGTATAAAACATCTATCTCATTCGCACTTACTTAGTATCGTGTACTGTCATCTCATTCTAACCGATATCGTGACGATAAAATAGCGCTCGTGCTTGGTCTCCTGTCGCGATTGAAACGTTACTTAAAAATAGTAAATTGAAGCTATTATATTGCTTCTTTAAAACCAGATCAACGGCTATTTGACAATGTTTTGAAAACTATCTTACGGTGTTTATTTGTTTATAAGGATCCCTAAATAAATACTTTTTTGTCTTTATTTTAGCTATTTTATTATAAAATCGAAAAAGAAAATGCAATATTCCAATGTGCCGCGAAAACGCGACTTTAAGTAATATGGCGGCTGTGGCACGTTGTGACGTCAATTCCGCATTATACACCAATAAGCGAAGCGATACACAGTCTGTTTATGTGCAATCTACGTCATTATAGAAATAGCCAATCACGGTCGTTTTTAGTCACGTGACAGTTGCATCGAAAATACTTATTTTAGGAGACGAATTTTGGTAATATAATGCAATATGTTTGTCTCGCATTATTACAAATCGCTCTCAGAAAGAAATATTAAGACTTATGAAATAAAAGAAATGTATATTTTTATTACAGTCAAATAGCCTATTCTTAACCTTAAAATAACACTTTTTTCAGATGCCAACATGAAAACTTTGTTGAAGCCATACACAGACAAATTGAACGCATTAGTCAATGAAGTTGTAGCGCATTCAGATTTTGACCTTTCAATGGAACCTTGCGGTAAAGGAGAATGTCTGTTAGGAGAATTGGTAGCTGAAAGTTTCCTTGATGCAGTAAGTATCTTATGTGCATGATTAATTTTTAAGATGAAAGTACTCTATGTGCCATAAATTGTCTCTTTTTTAAAATAAACAGTTTCTTTTAGAATTTTCGTTAAGATAAAAAATCACCACATCACGTGCCGTTTAAAAATATTTTTATTTATTTATTAGTTCGGAATACTTACATCTAAATAATACAATAAGTGTTTACAAATTCAGTTATCAACTAAGCCAATAATAACAAGTATTCGCAAATAAATTGTATATATTTAAAATTACATACACATATTCACTGTCATAAGTAATATAGCCACATCTTCAACATTAGAAAAAAATTCCGCCACTTTTGAATTTAAATAAGGATAAAATTGAAAAATAATTGTTTTTGGTGATGGGTCTCGAACCGCATTGCCCAAAAATCACTTAAAAAGACCCGAAAGTCGCCTCTTAGGAACACCCATGAATATCTATAATTTATTAACTAGCATCACCCCTCGTACTATAGTTTGTAAAGTAATTATAAATTTTAATTAATTTTAATTTTATTTTGAATTTTATTTATTTTATTGATTACTACTTTTTTTTTTGATGAATTTTCTTTTTTATTGATTTTTATTATTTTGATTTTATTCTTTGGGACATAACTTTTAATTGACATGTTTTTATAATTTTAATTTATTTGTATTTTGTAGTTTTCATTTTGTGTTGTATGTAATGGCTAAATATGGGCTACTAGCCTGAAATAAATGATTTTTATTTTTATTTTATTTTATACCATATAATATACGTATCTTTCATAGTTTTGCCTAGAGTCATAATTATACCAAAAAATTCATATTTCTTTATTCATAATTAGGTTTCTCTCTTTTACTGTAAATATGAACGTGAGATGAGTCTTACCATTAAACTGAGAGTAAAATGAGGAATATATTAAACTTCATTAAATACATAAAAATAAATAAATAAAAAAAATAAAAAATGTTTATTTGATAAGGCATATGTACAGTACAGAATTGAACAGGGGTTCCCAAACTAGGCAAGCCTGTATATTTACACTGTTAATTGAATTTAATTACACAAAATAGATGAAAATTTAAGTTTAAAGGAAAGGAAAAATATTTACATGGAGGGTTATCGGGTCAGTAATGTAGGAAAACAAATTAATATATATATATATTAAAAATTATAATAATAATAATAAGAAGAAGAATATGTTATACCAATAATTTATTATATGCAGGAATGTAGAATGCTTTCTGTGTCATCGTAATTTGCGTCGAGCAGCCACCTAAACAGGTTTAATTTAACTTGGTAGGTGGGGTCGTTTTTGTTAATAATACCTTTATGTGCCATTTTATTGTAACATACATACATGCTATAATTTCCTAAAAGGGGTAGCCAGAGCTAAGGAGTTATTAATTCCTCAGCCACTTTTGGAAGTTGACTGGGGAAAAGATGGTAAAATAAAGGTTTTTGGTGATGGGTCTCCAACCGCATCACCCAAAAATCCATTAAAAAGCCCCAATACCCTAAGCCGCCTCTTACGACATCCGTGGGTTGAAAGGGGTAGCGTCATTTTAAGCCGGCACTACACGGCAATAATAATAATTCACTTAATAATACGTTTTAATTCAGCCCTGCTACATTATTAGGAATAATATAGTAAGTAGTGCATAAAGTAGAAAAGTTTTCATTATATAGCTGTGTAGTGTCGGCTTAGAAAAGCATTAACACATTTTTCCGCGGGTGTCAAAGGAGGCGATTTAGGGTTTTTGAGCTTTTAGGTGCTTGTTGGACGATGTCGGTCGAGAACTATTACCAAAAATACTTTAATTACATTTCCCCAATCAACTTGCAAAAGTGGCTGAGGGACTTCTAATTCTGAAGCTCTGGTAACCCTTTTTGGGATTTATAGAAAAATGATTGTTTATGTTTATGTCAATTATAAATTGTCATAAAGCGGGATTTATACAGGGTAAGTAACTGACTCCGAATTCGAGTCAAGTCAGCGCTGACCCGAAAAAAACCGTATGTGAACTGTTTCAAGTCAGTACAGTGCGGTTGAAGTCAGCGCTGACTTAAATATTCGCACACGAATATTTAGAAGTCAGTCAGTCTGACGCCGCTACTGACTTGCGCACTTACCCTGTATAAATCCTGCTTAAGAATCTCATTAGAATATCAGATAGATACCTAAGTGATAGTTCGTGACAGAATTTAAGCGCAAGCAAACGTAGACACTAAAATTTTCATTTTTTTCAGACCAAAGAACTCAAACTCTCCACCTTACCACACATTGCAATTATTCTGCGAAACCATTTAAGAGCTTCAATCGACAAAGGAGGTAATTATCAAAAAATATATTTTTATTTTAGACTAGTGGATCGGCCCAGTTTCGCACGGGTAGCGTAGTTTCAAAAATATCTGAGGCTTCTTCAATCACTGCCCAACCTTTGTGAAATTTAGCGCCACTTATAGCACTCCTGAATAGTTTAGCTTTGTAATTGTAAAAGCGCTTAAAAGAACTGTTCAGTATCTCTGAAAATAAACCCATGCAAACAAACAATCAGAGTTGCAAACTTTGCGTACATCATTCATATACTCACGGCTATCTTTTGCCACCATTACTAAAAAGTAATTCAGCATGATTCAGTATTCACGTGCGACGACAGGACGCGATGGCTTATTTCATGTATTAATTTGGTGTTTCTATACCGATTTCTATGATTCTTTTTTTATTGAATAGGTAATAATGTAAACTTTTTTAAATGTGAGATGAATGAGAGAACTATAAACGTAAGAGTAAACAAATATAATAAGGATGCTCCAAACTGCTAAGCTATCATTAGTTACAAGTGTTATTATGATTCAACCATAAAAGACAGACATATGCTGTTGAAGGATATTTTTTAGAGAATTTTATTTTAAATATTTCCGTGATACATGATTTCTCTGTAACTGTAACCATTAAGGCTGCACACGCGACGAAAGCTTAAAAAATGGAGTAACTTCCCCCGTTTTCCCTTAACTTTTTTAAGTGGTTTTTGGTCGATGCAGTTGGAGACCCATCACCTACGATACTTTATTTCTACTCTTGTCCCCTTTTATTTTCCAAACGTGGCTGAGGAATTTTTCGATCTGAAGCTCTGGCTACACCTCTATGGGATTTATGGCCGTGAGTATATGTATGTATGAAAACTAACTTAACTAATGAAACTTAAGTTTCGCAACTCTTTGTTTTGGTCATCCATATTTTACTAAAGAAAATATTGTTCTTCCTACTTTATTTTTTACTTATAATAATACAATTATACTTTCTTTACTAAAGAAAGTATTATTGTATTATTATATATCAATACACCTACACACACACACACACACACACACACACACATCCATAAGCTAGTAATGTAAAAATATAATATAATGGATTAAGTTCTAATTACCTTAATGTTTGTTTCTTTGTATTCTTAACTTAGTAAATATGTACATGTATAAGGTGAAGATCTTGATTAAATTGGAACATGTTAATTAATAACTATACCTTATGGGAATACTGTCTCTCACACTACGGGCAACCCTTTTGAGAGACAGGTTCATAATATATTGTAATATGTTCTAATGTGCCAATAAATGTACTTTTTTTTTTTTTTTTTTTTTTTTCCTATTCACAGATATTACTCGAGGCAGTCTTATCAACACTCTCCCATTCACCAACGACGCGAGCACATTTGTTATTAAAGGAAAACACCTCATCGAATTCTTCGGAAAAGCTAACCGTAATCCGTGGACTACAACTCCTTTCGATGGACGCTGGATTCCGTCTTTAGCTGGTTAGTGTAATAATAATTAGACATAATAAGTTTCAGATATTTGAAGTGTAGTGACCGTGTAGTGCCGGCTTAGAATGTCTCTGTACCTTTCCACCACGAGTGTCGTAAGAGGCGGTTAAGGGTATGAGGCTTTTCGAGTGGTTTTCGTAGCTGAGGAGTTTCTAATTCTGAAGCTCTGGCTACCCCTTTTTGGGATTCATGGCTGTGAGTATATGTAGGTATGTATTATTATTGCTTCAGATTCGGTTCGAAATGGTGTGATACGCCCATTTCCCGCTTAGTGTGATACGTGGCGACTAAGGGTATTGCGGCTTCAAGTTATTGTTGGGCAATAAGGCTGCTGACCCATCACCAACATCATTTATTTTACAATCTTTTTTCATTCAATTTCCAGAGCTAGGAATTCAATCTGGAATTTTTGTAAGGAATACATAGTTTTTACTATCTAAAGCGTAAGCTACAGTTTCCCGCGCTTTTGATGTAAATGTCTTGACGTGATAGCTTAATGGGTAAAACACCGGTTAACGTGCAAGCAACTAGTGTTCAAATCCCGGGTCGGGCCTACACCAATTTGTTTTTTTTAAAGACATATGTGTGGTTAATTTATCACGGTTGTTAACGGTGACGGAAAACATCGTGAGGAAGGCTACATGGCTGAGTTGTACTTAGTTATGTGACAGTGTATTCGTACAAAACGGCAATAGACCTTCCCCCTATCACGTGAGTACACTGTCCATGCAAAATGTGGGTGCTCTGAACACCAGGTGACAAAGTCACGTGATGTTCAGAAGTATTAGCACCTCTGCCAACCCCTTCGAGGATATTCGGCGTGAACCTTTATGTTATGTTATGTCTTTTTTTTATATACATTGCATTATTAAATAGACTAGTTTAGACTTATTTAACTCACCTACCGTCCATTAACAGTAATTATATATATTTTTTTGCTTACAGGTATGCGTCTGACTCTTAACGTCACAGATTCTTCCGTCGTAGAAGCGTCCGTCCAGGTCGGTGATACCTTCGTACCTTTGGACAATGAGGCCGATTACCAAGTTACAGTTACCAGCTTCTTGTTGAAGGGTGGTGATGGATTCGAGGTAAGAACTATTGTATTTTATGAGTTACTTAGGAGTTTTTATTCAAAAGGCTTGATGGGACAAATAATGATATCCGTTTTACTCAAAATCCGCTGTCTATCGTATAGCAGCATCATGGAGGTTCTAACTATACAGGGAACGTACATACAAAAAAACGATACACAACGATGCCATTTATTGCCATTCCTATTTAGATAGTACTTCCATGAGCATCTAATGAACTGTGACAGTAAGACATAATCAATTTTCACAGATAATATGTTTCAGTGTACATTATACGTAGCACTTACACTTTTGTTCACGTGGAGGTCCTAATATTTGACTAAGGGTCTAGGGGCTAAAAAAGCTTATGCTGCTATAATGCTGGACAGAGGTCCCCAATATCTATGCAATGACCGGTCCTATGCGGTCCTCATCTAACAGGCAATCTACATCAAGTCGTTCGTTCATCTTGTAGAAGGTTTACCCTTACCTAAAAATGCATGCCCTGAATAGACACATAACCATGTTTGAACTCAGTCACCTAGTATTGGATTTGACTTTACAAACCAGATACTATTACGAAAGTAGTCGTGAGTCTGCCAAATCACCCTATATGGGGTAGTCTTGCGTCATTTGGTGGGGTCATATATGGGCTGCTGTGAGAGATACAAACCGAACAAGACTCAAGATTTCTTTACGTTTACTAACTGTTTCAAACTTGCCCTCCTATTTTTATACTTTGGACAATGTCCTCGTGTTCTTGATTGTTAATAAATTTCAGCCATTAAACTTTAGCCATTTGTTACCAATGGGGTTGGCAGAGCTATTGATTGACAATATGAATAATCCTGGAAAACCTTTCGATCTTTCTCTTTCATCAATCTTTTCCTACATGCCCTTCCGTACTTAAAGTTAAGAAGTTTGCTTTTTAAGCACATTCTCTATTTGATTTTAATATATCCTCTGTGTTCCTCTTTTACTGAAATTGGAATTTAAATTAGCTCTATAAATCTGTCTTACTAATTTACTTGTACTAGTTAAATCTATACTCTGTTTGTGCCCAGTTCATCTTAACATTCCTTTTTCTATCTTTTTCATAATACCATACTCGCCACCTACTTAATGATTTTTTTCACTTCCAGATGATCAGAGATTACTCTTCTAACAAGCAGATTGTTGGAGGTGATTATGAAACCTTTGAAAAGTACCTGAAGAAGGTTACTCCTATTAAAGATATCAGGGACAAGAGGCTCGTTTTAGTAGTTTAAAATAACTCCAAAATGACTTTAATCTAACTAATGAATCGCCAAGGCTACTAGAATTCAATGTATTCTAATTTATATACAGTTTTACTCTTAAAATTGAGAACTTTATACAAGAGAAATATATTCAATCATTTGTGTATTTCTCATGTTACAACGTGATCAAGAAGTGTATGATATTTATAATGATAAATAAAGCTTATGTATTGACTAATTTTGATATAATTTTAGTTTTATTTGTTCTTGTTGTAAAATAGTACAGGGTATAAATATTTGTAGCGTAAAACTTATTAGCTAATAGAACAATGTCAAACAGTTAACTACTTATAGCTACATGTGTTATTATTTACTTATTGTGTTCATATGTTGTACTTAACTATATTTTTGTATTTTAATATTCTTATGATAACGTAGCTCTTGTGCAATATAATATATACATTTTATACTTTGGTGTCATTTCAATCCCAGTATTTCCTCTTTTTATTGATACCTATAAATAATAATAGGCTGTGTAGTGCTGGCTTGGAATAGAAATTAAATTAAATTAGTTCCCACACTAATTTAGTTAATAATAATTGCTGTGTAGTGTCAGCTTAGAATAACACTACCCCATTTCTGCCGGTGGGTGTACGTAAGAGGCGACTAACGGTATTGGGGCTTTTAAGGGATTTTTGGGCGATGCGGATGGAGACCCATCACCAACAACCTTTATTTTACCATCTTTTCCCCACGGGACTTCCAAAAGTGGCTTAGGAATTTCTGATTCCCTAGCTCTGGCTACCCCTTATAGGGATTTATAGCCGTGAGTATATGTATGTATGTAATTAAATAAGTGTGGGAAGAGGCGACATAGGTTATTGAAACTTTTAAGTGATTATTATCGGGCGTTGCGTCTTTTAAGTTTTAAGTGTTTTGCGAGATTTTAAGCGATTATTATCGGTGCGTGAAGTATTGGGCGATGTGGTTGGAGACCTATCAGCAACTATTTTTATTTTAAAAACGATTTCCCACTCAACGTGGAATTTCTAGTTCTAAAGCTCTGGCTACACCTTTATGGGATAATAGCCGTGAGTAACGTATGTTTGTTATAACTAAATAAGTGGCCTGGCACTTAAATAAGACTTGTAGTATTGATGTCTTAATTGACAAACATACATACATATTCTCACGCTGTTAGTTCCCATTGGGGTAGGCAGAGACTATCGATCGCCACTTTGTACGATCCTGGCAAACCTCTCTGGCTTCGTTTACATCCATCAATCTTTTCATACATGCTCTTTTATTCTTCATACTGCCGACACCTGCCTTTTTGAGCACATTTTGCAAACAGTTCAATAAAATAAAAAAATAGAAGAAAATCAAATGAATATAGGAAAATCAACAAAAGGTGTACTATAATGTTCCTTTATTACTCTGGAGAAGGCGTATGATAGGGTTGTTAGAAAGTAGTCGTACGACGTGACGTTTGTCCAATTTGATCATGACTGGGTGTTTGAAAGAATTACGTGAAATTGATAATAGACAAGAGAATGGGAGCGTCCATCATTAAATTCCTCTTATTGGAAACTCGATGGGGTTGCGCATCGCTTTAATACGGAGTTCCTATTGCCACCTTCAAAAATTATCTGACCTCGATTACCAACTAGTATGACGGTACTTGTTGAGACGAACCAAATAAACCCAAATTCGATGTGGTTGAGTATGTGCTATTTAGTTTCAATGATCAAGAAAATTATAGTCGAATTTCGATTGCTGGACGATCTTTGTCTAGTTTCTATATATTTTTATGAATTGCTTTCTTATTTTGTAAATGGCTACATAGATAAACTCACGGATAAAAATCTCTGGTATATCCAGAGCTTCGAAATAAGAAATTCCTCAGCAACTTTTAGAGGTGGAGTTGGGAAAAGATATTAATATAAAGGTTGTTAGTGATAGGTCTCCAACCGCATCGTCCTACAATCACTTAAAAAGGGATAGTACTGTTCTAAGCCTACACAGCTTTCTTATTTCGTCTATTTTTCTACACCCCTTCTTATATACTTAGATATTGGGACTTTTTCGTATAAGATATTTAGATGATTAAGTTGAGATCTATCAACTTGTTTGTAAGATTTACCAAATGGAGTAGTAAGCCAGTTTTTGAAAGAAATTATTCTTATCAATCTTTACTATCAGCATACTCAAGAAAAGATAAATTCAAGTGCTTCTGAGTGTAACTTGCATGATTGTCTTTTGGAGCATGCGTGTTCAATGAATGAATAAAGAAAACCTAATTCAGTTAGCATAGTTTATACGAGTATTTTGTTTTAATTCGAAGTTTTTGATGTTTTACTTATAATCACGCCATTAATTTCCATTTGATCAGGCAGAAACTAATGATTCCCACTTTGTACGATAGTGACAGTAATTAATGAATTGCTTATTTGAAAAAATAATAATAAAATCTTGCCGTGTAGTGCCGGCTTTGCCGTGTTGTGCCGGCTTTAGAATGTCGTTACTCCTTTCTACCCACAGGTGTCGTAAGAGGCGGCTAAGGGTATTGGCGCTTTTTATTGGATTTTTGGGCGATGCGGTTGGAGTGGAGACCCATCACCAAAAACCTTTATTTTTACCATCTTTTCCCCACTCAATTTTCAAAAGTGGCTGAGGAATTTATAACTCCTTAGCTCTGGCTACCCCTTCTAGGGAAATATAGCCGTGAGGGGTGGCCCAAAAGTCGTGGATCAAACGAATCGGGGAGATTAAGGAGGCTATTTCCGACAGAAAATCGTTCTACAGCATGACCATAACTTCACTGCACAAAAAAATATGATATTTTTGTTTTTTTTTTTTATTTAAAATGCCGAGATTTTTGACAATTTCATTCATAAATATATTTTTTGATAGAAATGAATAAAACAAAAGGTGTTGTATTATGACTGGATAATGTATCAATACAAAAAAAAAGTATTGCAGCCCTTGGTACCAAATTTAACGAGCAATTAATGTTTTTCCGTTACTTTTGAAGCGTTACAAAAAAATATTTCAAACTTTAAGAGCACTCTGTGAAAAAAAAAGTATCACGGAAAAGTAACCCTGTACTTTAAAAAAATGCTGGTTTAATGTTGTTTCAAAAAAGGTACAACACTTAGCAGTTTGACCTTTCGTTTTAGTTTTATGGTCGTTTTTATTATTGAACGGTTTTATTTAGCTCACCCCGTATGGTTTTTTATTCTTTGGTCAAATTTAGTAACTCAAATTTCACCTCCTTCCTATCAAACGATTAATCTGAAATTTTATATACACTTTGGATTTTGGTGACAATACAATAATATTTATTCATTATCATTATAAATTCAAGATGGCCGCCGCTACAAAATGGCGGATAATTTAGATTTTATTTATCCCATCAATATGGGTATCAAATGAAAGGGCTCAACAAGCAGAATACAATATACTATTAAAAAAAAATCCAAGATGGCGGCCGCCACAAAATGGCGGATAACGTAGTTTTTATCAATCCCAACAATATGGGTATCAAATGAATGTGCTCAACCAGTAGAATACAATTTACTATATAAAATTAAAATCCAAGATGGCGGCCTCTACAAAATGGCGGATAACTTAGGTTTTATATCAATCCCATCAACATGGGTATCAAATGAAAGGTCTCAACAAGTAGAATACAATTTACTATGCCAAATTAAAATCTAAGATGGTCGCCATACAGTGCAATATACCAAATCAATATTTTAGATGGGCGCAGCCACTAAATGGCATATAATAATAAGATTTAAATTTAGAAATTGAATCTGTAATTTATTTAGGTATCTGATTAATCCAGCCTGAATCCACCACCCCAGTCTCTTGACTTGTGGATTTTGTATCGTGTTGAGGACTGTGTGGCGTTAGGGTGGCTAAAAATTATACGTTGTTAGCGGTACACCACCCAAGTTAAGGTGAAAGGTTAAAACGCGCCGATAACTGTATGGCATTAGGGTGGATAAAAATGATATGTCGTTAACGTTTTCCCCTCAAGACTCAGGCGCATCTTGTTGTATATCCTCGTAACGCCCGTTGTATCACTAGAGAAACAAAATCCTATGACTAATAATAAAATAATAATAAAAATAAAGCCATAGGAATTGTTCTTGTTAAAGATATCATTAATTTTAATAATGGGCGGTCAGCACATATATTTTTTTGTTCCATTAGAGATACATTGGATAGAACTTACAAGTCATAACAATTTCTATACGGGCGTTACGAGGATAAAGCCTTGTACATATCTGGCGTTTATTCACGCTGTGTGAATTAACTGAAAATATACGTCAGCAACCTAACCAAACTTTTATTAATATTTTGAATGCTTTGAGAGTCGGTGAGCTAACAACCCAACATTTTAGTATTTTAATGGGAAGACTTCTTCAAGACACGAGTGATGAATTTGCAATAGACAAAGCATTAAGGGTATACCCCACAAATCAACAAGTTAACGACCACAACTCTGCTGTATTGAATTTGTACAGAAATAATGGTGCTCACATTTACAAACGCCACACAAAAAGCAGACAATGTGGATATAGCTACTATAATACCAGCTGATATCAACAAAACTGGGGGTTTGTCAGCGGAACTGGAAATATGTGGTGGCAAAAGTCATGCTACGGTCCAATATTGACGTTTCAAAGGGATTAGTAAATGGCGCTATAGGATACATCAACGAAATTATTTGGCCTCAATTTCGTCGAACTCAAATGTATGCAACATATGTACCTGCCGTCGGAATTGATTTCGCAAGAGACGGAGTACATCTTATACACCCGAAAGCCATGCAGTTTCCAGCTAAGTACAATTACGGGACAGCTGAAAGAAGAATGTTGCCTTTAATACTATCATGGGCTTCTACAATACATAAAATGCAGGGCAGCACTGTGGATTACGCAGTCGTATACTTAGGTGCGAAACTTTTTGAAGAAGGTCAAGCCTACGTGGCTCTTAGTAGAGTCAGATCTTTGCAGGGACTACGTATAGAGGAGTTGGACTGCAATAAACTAACGGGCAAGAAACCTTGCAATAATGAAGCACTATATGAATTAAACAGAATGCGAAATAAAAACTAAAAACTAGAAAATAAAAATAGGTAAAAAAACTTTTTAAGTTAAACGGTTAAACCTAAAAATAATAATAAAATAGATACAGTCGTGGGAATTATATACATATGCATAGACTAGACTAAAATAAAACCGTGGGGCACGTCAATTGTCTACAAATTATCGACTTAATGTGCGATAGAAGAAACGTTTAATTCGTCGCAGTTGGCCCTCAGACGCGAGACGGTGAGGAACTTACTTACTATTTTCTTGCTCATGGAAATTTCAATAGTCATACACTCCATGTAAATAAAAGAGATGTTTCAACTAGTTTCTCGTTGGAAATTTACACTGCTGGTTGGCGATGAATCGGTTCACTGCTCGCAGTTTGTCTTTAATCGACAAAACATATGATAAAAGTACTACTCGCTCAACACTATGAAACCCTAAAACTCGCTTATAATCGAGCTTGCTATCTTGTTTCCACAGTCTGCCCTATTTATCACATGTCCATCGTTGTCGGTTGAACAACTGCCCAATTATAGTGTAACATTACAAAACAAACATTTTAATCAACGATTGTAGACAATTGACGTGCCCCACGGTTTTATTTTAGTCTAGTCTATGCATATGTATATAATTCCCACGACTGTATCTATTTTATTATTATTTTTAGGTTTTTAGTACATTTATCGTAATCATTGCTCTGTATGTTAATAATAAAACTGTTTAACTTAAAAAGTTTTTTTACCTATTTTTATTTCATGTCAAGGTGCTATTTTATAAATAATGGGAAAATTAAAGGAACAATTAGATTTTCGCTCATACTGTAATCAAATGTAATTTATTAAACAAAAAGCTATTAGAAATAAAAAAAACCAATTATAACTTAGTATTTTTTATTAAACATTAAATTTTTACAATAAATGTTCAAAGTTTCTGCCTCTGACCATGATGCATAATCTGCACCGTCTAATAAAATTCGCACGTAAGCGTCGGAATGCACCCCTGTTGCTACGAATTTGTAACTTGGCAAACTCTAACTTTTGTCGTAGTTCTTGTTCGGTGTTGTTCTCTCCTCGATAAATAATTTCTTTGAAGTAACCCCATACAAAAATATCTAGTGGATTAAGGTCAGGTGACCGGGCTGGCCATGCAATAGGTCTGCCTCGACCAATCCACTTATTAGGGAAGCGCTCGTTTAAATGTTCTCGAACTGGAGGGCAATTCTCGCAAGTTCGATATCATTACTATCATAGAAATTATATCAAGTGTTCAATGTCATGTGAAAAATATCACAAAGTGAAATATATTTCTATTGATAGATTGAAACTGTATTCTCGCACACGGTAGTAATTTTTCCTTAGACATTAAAGAACGAAGACCGAAATCCAACCAACCAACCGAACCAAGCGAATGAATTGAACGAAAGGTCAGTTTAACTGTCATCTTAGATATGAAAAGGTCTTCATATCTGTCAATATTTTTACTCGACATTGGCGAAATAATTGTGGCAAACACGATTGAAGCCACTTTTAAAAATTGAATATTGAATTTGTCAATATTTACATATGTTTTGGTTTGTTTCAATTTTCCTTTAAGTGTACTTTGCCGGTAAATAGCAAAGTCTGAATTCCCAAATGGACCATCCGACAACCGAATTTAGTTTTTGAAATTTTATTATGAAAAAATAATATATTTTTACATTTTAATAATATAATTAACGTTGATCCAAGTAGATATTATTTACAACTTCTAAGACTATTTGATCTATGATCCATTTAATATATTTACCAACATTTTAGTTTTCTATCTATAAGTATTCAAACAAAATTTGTAAACAAAATGGCTACCGTTCGCACGACATCTTCAAATATCATCATATCGTCTGATCGTGACCACACGATATCATCCTTTGATATATATCATCATATCGGCCGGTTTTCAATAGAAAATTATCGATCTGTTATAACCCTAACATGTAAGGCATATTGCTGACCAAGTGATATACTTGCATTCCTGCTCCACGTCTACCATACGTCCCTCACTCCGTTCAGTTCCGTCTCAATCCTTTCATAATCCGGTCGTGGTCATATCCTTAATCTTATTTTATTCAAGTTATATTCTTTTAATTTTAATACAATTATTCAAGTGTATTTCATTTTACGGTGTTCATTAAAAATAAGTTTTTTTAAAAAGACTATTTTATTTCACCGTATAACAAATGGTGGCAGCGATAAAGGGATAACAAAATTTATCCTCGGTACGTCTCCTAAGTGAAGTGATATATACTACGAATTATAGTGTTTCACTACTTACTCCTAATAAGGAATATTCATAGTGGTGTTCATCGACGGAGCTCACCCTTTCAATTATCCAATCATCAGTGGAGTGCATCAAGTGTTCGTATAGTGAAGTGATAAATAAAGCATATAGTGTCACTGCCCATACTGGGTCCACATTCGTCGCAATTCTTCATACTCGCCGATGACTACATTTCGTCAACAAACAATGCCTGCTCTCATAATCTCATGCGCCTACGTGTTGTTACTGTGAGTAATTCTGTTGTTTGTATAATAATCAGTGGTTCTCAAACTTGGGATAAAATTCAATTATTATTTTAATTATTATTGTCGAATTAAAATTAAGTCTAACGTGTGGTGTGCGTGTATGTATTATTATTTATATTATTCATAACAATGTCAGAAACGAAAAAGATAGCTAGGTTGTCCATCGAAACCATTCCTGAGGAAGATGAGAGTACAACTACAGACCAACAAATTGCTGGTCCTAGTAAACAAGAATTCTCAACAATTAAAACTAGATCCAAATCTAGATCCCCTAATTCACAAATGGAAATGATTATTCCAGATGAATTAGATCTCAACATTTTATTAAAATTTATCAAACCGTATGACGGTAACAGAGAAACCCTGAATTCTTTTATAATAAATTGCAATAATGCTTTTGATCTTGCTTCTCCTAAACAACAATCGATCCTTTTTCGATACATCTTAAGCCAGCTTCAGGGCAAAGCAGAAATCGCTTGCTCAATTAAAGAATTTACAACGTGGGAACAACTTAAAGACTTTTTAAAAACGCAATTTTCGGAAAGAAAGCACTACTCTCATCTCCTGATGGAATTACAGGAAAATAAACAGAATATAAATGAAAACGTTAGCCAATATGCTTTAAGAGTAGAAACCGTACTTTCACAGTTATTAACTGAAATCTCCCTATCTGGTTCTAAAGCAAAAGAGATGCCAGGTAGAATAGCTGCTATGGAAGACCTAGCTCTCCATCACTTCGTCATAGGCCTCCAACCCAGAATATCAAACATAGTAAGATGTAATAAGCCTAAATCTCTCAATGAAGCAGTCAACATTGCTATATCAGAAGATCGCATACAGCAATCTCTGTATAAAAGGCCTACCGACGGTAAGAAAATTCAATTACCTAGGAATAACTTCAATTCTAACTTCAATCCTAATAGGTCTAATCCAACCAATTTCCCTCAGAATCAACAAAGATTGTCATATACTCAACAACCCTCAAATATGGGACCACGTACTTTCAATCAATTACCATTCTGCCGATATTGTAAAGCAAATGGTCATGAAATTAGAGACTGCCAAAGGAGGCAATTTAACAATAACCGATTTAGATCGTCTAATCAACCTCAATTAAATTATCCCCGCGTTACATACATTGATGAAGAATCTAGATCGAATCCGTCTAACCCACCTGCACTTGAGGATAATTTAAACGAATAGGCGTCCTGCATGGGTGTCGTGTAAGGGAAACAGCGCGAAAAGACACCTCAATTTCTAATAAGGTTATACGACAGGGTAACCAGCCCCAAAATGGCAACCTTACTTCATTCTCTAATAAGGTTATACGACAGGGTAACCAGCCCCAAAATGGCAACCTTACTTCATTCTCTAATAAGGTTATACGACAGGGTAACCAGCCCCAAAATGGCAACCTTACTTCATTCTCCAATAAGGTTATACGACAGGGTAACCAGCCCCAAAATGGCAACCTTACTTCATTCTCTAATAAGGTTATACGACAGGGTAACCAGCCCCAAAATGGCAACCTTACTTCATTCTCTAATAAGGTTATACGACAGGGTAACCAGCCCCAAAATGGCAACCTTACCTCAAATCCCGTTAAGATTACACAACAGGGTAACCAGCCCCAAAACGGAAATCTTAACTCTAGATTCATCGAGGCTACACCACAGGGTAACCAGCCCCAACAGGGAAGTCTCCAAAACAAGTCGGAAAATTCGTCAGTTCTAACTGACAATATAATCTTTGAGATCTCAACGGCCGATCCAGCCAAAAGACTTCTTCCACATATAATTGTTCATACTCAACTATCTGAATCTCCCCTCTTCCTTCTTGTAGACTCCGGATCTGCTATTAGCTTAATGAAATCCAATGTAATAACGTCAACTCCTAAAATAACTAAAGAACCAATTAAGATTAAGGGTATAGATTCTGGTGATAATTTGACCACAACAATAGGTCATACACAAGTTGAGCTTTCACTTAGTAATAAGAAATCTATAATTCGTCACAAATTCCATCTAATTGAAGATATTGACTTACCTTATGATGGTATCATAGGTACAGATTTCCTGACGAAATTTAAATGTAATATAGATTATGAAAAGGATGTTCTAAAGATTTCTACTACGACAGAAAAATTATTCTTTGCTGAACCAACTTATATCATTCCTCCAAGAACCGAAGTCGTAATTGAAGTGTCTGTTGCAAACCCTACAGTTAAAGAAGGTTTACTTATAGATCAGCACATCTCAGAATCCGTTTTTGTTTCTAATTGTATAGTCAAAGTAAAGGCAAATAACCGTGTAAACATAACAGTAGCCAATACATCTCAGGAAACAGTAAAAATTCATTCAGACCTTAAAGTAAATTTAGAACAAGTAAATTTAGAAGAAGCCTTACCAATTTTTAATATTAATCAATCACTTGAAAATACTTACGAAAGAACTGAAACCGTTTTAAAACTTCTTAGAACGGATCATCTTAATAGAGCCGAAAAAGAAGCTCTCCATGATATCTGTTCAATTGTTCCGATATATTCTTTTTACCTAACGACGTGTTATCTCACACTACAGCTCTAGAACATAAAATCAAAACGACTTCTGATACTCCTATTCACACGAGATCATATCGATTTCCAGAAGTTCATAAGAAAGAAGTTGAGACTCAAATCACAAAAATGTTGCAACAAGATATTATAACTCCCTCTACGTCTCCATGGTCTTCACCAATTTGGGTTGTACCCAAGAAAATAGATGCGTCAGGCCAGCAAAAATGGCGCGTCGTCATAGATTATAGGAAATTAAACGATATAACCGTTGGAGATACGTATCCTATTCCGAACATTTCAGAAATACTTGACCAATTGGGTAAATCCCAATACTTTTCAACGTTAGATCTTGCCTCAGGGTTTCACCAAATTAAAATGTCAGCAGAAGATGCAGAGAAAACTGCGTTTAATGTACCCCAAGGACATTTTCAATTTAATCGAATGCCATTTGGCCTTAAAAATGCGCCATCAACATTCCAAAGGTTGATGAACTCAGTTCTTACCGGTTTACAAGGCAACAGATGTTTTGTGTATTTGGACGATATAGTTATCTATTCCCATGACTTAAAAAAGCATATCGAGAGTCTCGATGTCATATTCAACCGCCTTAGACAGTATAATTTAAAACTCCAACCTGACAAGTGCGAGTTCTTGTGTAAAGAAGTAGGATACTTAGGTCATATTATTAGTGACGAAGGAGTCCGTCCTAATCCAGAGAAAGTCAGTGCTGTAACTAAATTTCCCGTTCCGAAAAACCCGGGCGATGTTAGGTCATTTCTAGGACTAGCCTCCTATTATCGTCGTTTTATAATCAATTTTTCTAAGATTGCTAAACCTCTCACAGATTTACTTAAGAAAGACACCCCGTTCACCTGGAAAAATGAACAACAACTTGCATTTGATACTTTGAAAAATAAACTCGTCACTTCTCCTGTTTTGGCCTATCCAGATTTTACTAAACCTTTCGTCCTCACGTGTGACGCTTCCGAATATGCAATTTCAGCGATTCTTTCACAAGGACCTGTTGGCCATGATCGTCCCATAGCTTTTGCCTCTCGTACCTTAAATAAGGCAGAAAGGAATTATAGCGTTATTGAAAAAGAATGTTTGGCCATTGTTTATGGCACTAAAACATTCTACCCATATCTTTTCGGTACTCATTTCAAAATTATTACAGATCACAGACCTTTAGTTTGGCTCTTTAATTGCAAAGATCCTGGATCAAGACTCCTAAGGTGGAGATTAAAACTAGAGCAATTTGATTACGAAGTTCAATACAAAAAGGGTAAAGCTAATTCGAATGCCGATGCTTTGTCAAGATACCCAGTAAATCCTATTACTAATCCTATACCGAATTCTTCTATAAGTAACGAAGAGCAAGAACTTATTGACATTTTACCGTCCCCTCTTTCTAGTGACAGTAACCAAGAAATTAATGAGGATATCGAACAAAGCATACATGAATACTTTCAATCTTTTAATCCAGACTCCCCAACTGTTGAGCAACATGAACCACAAACTGAAACAAATAACTCTCCCCAAAATTTATCTTTAGAACAGAATTGTTCTTCTCCTAACGACTTACCTGTTCTCCAGGACGTTTCCGACATTATAGGATCTCCTAACCAAAACGAAAATACTTCATTGACTGACCTTAATACTAATACATCCTCCATAATTCCATCTTCGTCATCTTCATCACCGATCCAATCTGAGAATCCCGATGTACAGGATATTCCTCAACCTCATCCCGAAATCAACATCGAAGATTACTCAAAGTTTCTAAAAAGTGATATCAAAAGCTTTAATGTATCAATAATAGAACATAACTCAAGTCTTCTAAAAGCAACTCAGCCATTAATTCTAGTTCCAACATCAATTGATTTTGATGAATCTATACCATATGTTCAAGAAATTCTAGATAATCATCCAAATAAAGATTTATTATTAAATCAAGAAAGGACCCTCCACAAAACACAATCAGTTGAGTCAAATAATAAAACCTATTTATTCCTATTTAACAAAGTTTATCATTTCGACAATTATTATTACCATGACACTTTTAAAACACTAAAAGCAGCCCGAGACGAAATAATTTCTTCTCATCCTAATATTAGAGATATCGCAATTTCAGATTTTAAGAATTCATTTGATAAGTTTTCTTTCATAAAAATTTATAACATGATTCTCTACCTTTTCCATAATACAAATATTAATGTTCATATTTACCATAACAATATAATTTACCCCATACCATCTGAGATTAGGAAAATACTAAGGGAGAATCATGATATTCCTATTTCTGGGCACCTTGGTTCTTCCAGAATGCTTAATAGAATATCCGAGAGATATTATTGGAAAGGCATGCGAAATGATATCGAAAATTATGTTAAATCCTGTCAATCATGTCAAGTTAACAAAGCTTTACGCAAAATTATTAAAGCCCCAATGCAGATAACGAGTACGTCTACAGCTCCGTTTGAACGAATCTCACTCGACATAGTGGGTCCCTTACCTGAATCTGGAACAGCTAAACTCAAATACATATTAACCCTTCAGGACGACCTCACAAAATATTCTACCGCATATCCTATTCGAAATACTACTGCAGAAGAGACAAGTGAATGTTTAATTCATTTTATTTCATTATTTGGTATACCCAAAATGATCCTCACGGATCAGGGAACCAATTTCACCGCCGACTTATTTAAACGTACTTGCTCATTTCTGAAGATTAAACAATTATGGTCATCACCATACCACCCCCAAACACAGGGAGCCCTCGAACGTAGTCACTCTACATTGAAAGAGTACCTGAAATCATACACTAATGAAAACCAAGATAACTGGCCTCGGTATGTTTATACAGCCATGTTATCATATAATACAGCTGTTCATAGCACAACTCACTTTACTCCTTATGAGCTTGTCTTTGGCCATAAACCATCTATACCCAGTTCTATTTATGAAGAAAATCCTACAACTACTTACCCAGATTATGTTCAGATGCTCAATCATAGACTGAAATATTCTCATCAGAAAGCCAGAGAATATATTCTCAAATCTAAAGAAAATTCTAAAAATTATTATGATTCTCATTCTCGTCCCACAACTTATAAAGCTGGGGATTATGTATATCTAAAGAATCATCTTCGCCTTCGTAAAGCTCTCTCCCCTGTTTGGAAAGGGCCCTATAAAATCATAAGAGTAAATGGAAATAATACCCTAACATTACTTATTAATAGACGTCATATAACTCACCATTATGATGAAGTAAAACCCGCAGAGATGCTAGAAACTACTTCATAGTTAATTAATTAATGTTATTATATTATGATTAAGACTTTTATATTTACGTACTATTTTACATACTTATCATTTATAAAAAAATGTTTCCCCAAATTTTTATTTTATTTTATTTTACGTGTTTTCCCAAAGTTGTTAGTTTTAGGTAGAATATAATCTTTAAGTATTAAATATTAAGTATATAGAAAAGTTAATTCTATTTCAGCCCCGCTATACTGGGAAGTTCAAACTTTATTCAACCACTAACCTCCAGTCCTGGTATCTACTTTGACTACATGGGAGAATTCAGAATAATAAACGAATATCTTAACGTCGTAAACCCCGTAGATATTTCACATATTGGCTTACGTTTAGGAAATATCAATTATGCATTTGGTACAACAAGATTTCTATGTCAGCAAGCCCTCGAAAACCTCGAGTGCCATAATAGTTTAGAACCGTTATTTGTCCGTTATCAAGACACAGTAAATATGTATTCTTCTATATCACATCTAATAAAGACAAGAACAAAAAGAGGTGCTTGGATCTCTGGTATTGGCTCTATCTTCAAACAAATTTTTGGTACCCTAGATGAAAATGATGCCGAAATCTATAATAATGCAATAACAATGTTACATAATAATGAAGAAAAGCTGACGTCATTAATTAAACAAAATGTATTAATAACCCAATCAACTATTTCAATGTATAACAAAACCTTACATAAAATGGAATTTAATGAAATTACGCTTAATCAAGCCATAGACAAACTCTCTATAAAACTTGAAAATATGTCTACTTCTGTTAATATTTTAAATTTAAAATCAAACTATAATGCAGTATTAAACAGTTTGGAAACCGCTGTAATCACGTTATCGCTCCAACTGGACAACATTGTAAACGCCATTATGTTCAGTAGTCAAGGGATCTTACATCCTGCTGTTCTCACACCTCAACAACTGTACTCAGAACTATTTAATAATTATAAACATTTGCCGAGTAAGTTAGAGTTACCAATAAGTTTAGAATTAAGATACATTCATTCGTTAATTAATGTTTCAGAATTAATGTGTTACTTTATAAATAATAAAATAATATTTGTACTGAAAGTACCTTTGTTAATATCAGAAAATTTTAAGTTATATCATAACATCGCACTACCTACACCACACAATGTGTCAAATCCTAATTCATTTAGTTTTATATTACCTAGTTGTAAGTATATAGGTATTACTAAGGATAAATCCCAATATGTTAAGTTAGACTCGTTAAACCATTGTAAAACCGTAAGCGCAGAGAGCTATATTTGTGAAGTGATGGATTTATTCGCCACAGACGCTGTATCCAGTTGTGAAAGTGAACTATTATCAAAAGTGATAACTACTCTACCAGAAAGTTGTGAATCAAAATTTATTAATGGAATCATTGACATTTGGAAACCATTACTACGAAATAAATGGATTTATGTTCAATCCAAATCAACAAAATTGTCTATAGACTGTCCAAATTCAGAAATTATAGATGTTAATATACTTGGTCTCGGTATACTAACCCTTCCGGGTCATTGTACAGCTTACTGTAAAAGCACTAGACTTTTACCCAAAAACAAATATGTAAATTTTACACTACCAGTAAAATATGTAAATTTCAACCTTATTAACGATTCTTGTTGTAATTTAAATAAATTTATTCAATCTTCTAGTAGTGAGCCCCCTATTATATTAAATAAGTTAGATTTAGACGATTTTAATGCAAAAAGTAGTTTATTGATTAAGAATGTATTAGAAAAATCTGAAAAGGCTATTGAAAAGCCCCACATAGTTAAGTATGGGACTCATTACTCTATAACCACTTTATTCCTATTGTTTTTAGTTTTAAGCTATGTTGTATTCAAAATAATTATTCTATGTAAACCCGACCGCAAAATCCAATTTAACCTTCCTTCCTCACGAGCTCCAATTGCATCCTCAAATGATGTACCCTTAAATCAAATATCTCAAACCAGAGAAGTAGAAATACAAGACTCTGATAGTGAGATTTCAGCACCTTCTACTACCAGAAGGAAGATTTAAAATATCCTACCCTAAACTTCGTCATTTTCCCTCGAAGTTTAGTCTTTCCGGGGGAGCTGTTATAACCCTAACATGTAAGGCATATTGCTGACCAAGTGATATACTTGCATTCCTGCTCCACGTCTACCATACGTCCCTCACTCCGTTCAGTTCCGTCTCAATCCTTTCATAATCCGGTCGTGGTCATATCCTTAATCTTATTTTATTCAAGTTATATTCTTTTAATTTTAATACAATTATTCAAGTGTATTTCATTTTACGGTGTTCATTAAAAATAAGTTTTTTTAAAAAGACTATTTTATTTCACCGTATAACAGATCGGATGGAGTGAGAATAGCTCAAGTCAAATATCGATCGCAAAATATCACAAAAGTGATAAATATCGAAAGTGATATAATATCTACCGTGTGAGAATTGCCCTCCTGCTCGAGCGTAATGTGGCGGGGCACCATCCTGCTGCAGCCACATTTCTGATACTCTATCTTCAGAAATCTCAGCTTCGTGGAGTATTTGGTTCAAATCATTTTCTAAAAAATTTAAATACTGAGCATCATTGAGTCTAGGTGGCAATTCATGGAGCACAAGTTGTTGGTCAATTATTCCAGCCCACATGTTTATGCCGAACTGATGCTGGAACCGATCATTTCTAATGATGTGTGGATTCACTCTTGAATAAAAATGTAAATTGTGAATATTAAAAATTCCCATTCTTGTGAAACTCGACTCATCACTCCATAAAATTTTATTAAAGAACTGCGGATCCTCTCTCTGTCGTCTAAGCATCTCTCTGCAAAATCTTACTCTTGGTTCATAATCAGCGGGCAGCAAAGCTTGCACCCTTTGTACGTGGTAAGCGTGGTATTTGTTTCTTTTAATGGAACGCTGCACCGTCAAGCGTGGAATCCTGAGATTGCATGATATTTCGCGTTGGCTAATACCCGGATCCATTCTTAAATGTCTCAGTATCTGCTCTTCATTCTCGAATCGTACCACTGGTCTACCTGCTCTCGTAGCATGTGCACCGGGTATGGTTCCCTCCATGTACGCATTGTGCACGCGTATAAAGACCCTGTTCTCCGGGAAACGGTCTCGGTTAGGATAGCGTTGCCGATATTCTCTGGCTGCAGCCCGAGCATTGCCGTCGCAAAAGCCATAGAGGTAATGCATTTCTGCGTACTCCCGTTGGGTGTATTCTCTCCTCGCAGCAGCCATCTTCCACTTATCAAGCCAATCCAAAGCGATCACAAAGTCCGATTCACAAAACGCAGGTCACAGGTAGGCAATCTCAAAAGTCCAATTTACAGAGCGCAGGTCACAAGTAGGCAATCTATCAAAAGTCCAAAAACGAGGCGTAGGTCACAGGTAGGTAAATAACTGATCACAAAAATAGCTTGCACGTGCGTAGTCACAGGCGGAAAGTGGCAGAGACACTAAACAAAAAAACATACTCACGCGCTTCCCCCCCAGCTTCCCGCTCCGCCCGGCATTCTACTACCTGTACAAAGACGGGCGTTCTGACCTTTTTCGACAAATTAATAAATGGTTAGTGTGAAAGAGAGGCAGCATTTCTCTGAATAGGCGATTGTTCCTTTTGTTTCCTAGAAACGATAAATCGTCACCTGAACTAAAACCCTTGGCAAACGATTACATTGTTATTGTTAATGGAAACAGTATCTCTAAGACTATCTCAAAAACTCGAGATTGCTAGGTTACAAATTCATAACAACAGAGATGCATTTCGCCGCTTATTTCAAAGGGTCAGAGATGGGAACTTTGAACATTTATTTTGAAAAATGATTTTTAATAAAAAATACTAAGTCATAATTGGTTTATTTTATTTTTAATGGTCTCTTATTTACTGAATTACATTTGAGTACAGTATGAGCGAAAATCTAATTTTTCCCCTGATTCTACCATTTTATAAATATGGACCTTGACATGAAAAAACGACCATAAAACTAAAACGAAAGGTCAAACTGCTTAGTGTTGTACCTCTTTTGAAACAACATTAAACCAGCATTTTTTAAAGTACAGGGTTACTTTTCCGTGATACTGTTTTTTTTCACAGAGTGCTCTTAAAGTTTGAAATATTTTTTTGTAACGCTTCAAAATTAACGGAAATACATTAATTGCTCGTTAAATTTGGTACCAAGGGCTGCAATACTTTTTTTTGATATTGATACATTATCCAGTCATAATACAACACCTTTTGTTTTATTCATTTCTATCAAAAAAAAAATTTTATGAATGAAATTGTCAAAAATCTCGGCATTTTAAATAAAAAAAACAAAAATATCATATTTTTTTGTGCAGTGAAGTTATGGTCATGTTGTAGAAAGATTTTCTGTCGGAAATAGCCTCCTTAATCTCCCCGATTCGTTTGATCCACGACTTTTGGGCCACCCTATATGTATGTATTATTTGAAAAAGGATTGTTTAAAGCGCAATTCATAATAACATTTTGAGTCAATAATTATATTTTTGGAACAACCATTACATATGCTTCCAGAGTTTATATTTCTTTATCTTGAAAGATTGCTGTAATTTATTAAAATGTACATGCAATAAATTTCAATCTTATAAATCTATTTGGTAACGTAATACCTTGTAATTTATTATACTTTCACAACCACCATGACAGCCGTGGTCTAGTGATGAACCGCCTTGCTTCTAGATCCGGCATTGCGGGTTGAATCCCCACCGTGAGAAATAATTTGATTGATAAATGTGGATGTGGTGTTGGTTTACAAAAGCACAAACCAATGTTTTTCCAGCGGGTTTTTAAGAGATAAATTAGGATAAGATCCATCACCGACGATCGTTATTTTAAAATCTTTTTCTTATGCAACTTCCAATAGTGGATTTTATTAATTGTGAAGTTTTGGATATCTTTTATTGGGAATTGTAGTCGTGAGTATGTTATTTATTTTTTTGGTATTATTCTACTTGATTACAACTTCGTGTACCGGCATTTCGGGAGACATGGAATCGAGCCGAGGGGGAGCTACCCCAGCATGAGAAGTTAACTGTCTCTCGACCGTCTTACTGTGTAGAAATGTCACTACCCCTTTGTACCTTTCGGGTATTGTAAAAGGCGACTAAAGGTATGGGCCTTTTTTAAGTGGTTTTTGGGCGATGCGGTTGGAAACCCATCACCAACGATACTTTATTTCTACCATCTTGTCCCCATCAACTTCCAAATGTGGCTGAGGAGTTTCAAGCTCAAAAGCTCTGGCTACTCCTATTTGGGATTTGTAGGCGTGGGTATATGTATGTATGTATTCTCATCATAACTATAGTACGCTAACAAATTATTTATTGCATTTGGAAAAGATTACATGTACTGCCAGCTTAGAATATAACTAACGCGGTTGTCGTACCATTCGACTTAGTGAATTGGGGCTCTTCAGTGATTATTGGGTGATGTGGCTTAAGACCCTGCACCAACAATACTTATAATTAGACCTTTTTCTCCCTAAAATACTTATAAAGTGGCTGATATTTTTTTATCTCCAAATTTCTGGCTATGCCATTTCAAATTTATAGCTTTGAGTATTTCTTTGTATGTTCAGGATATATTTAGAAAAACATGAATGACATAGACTTAATACATACTTGTAGGGATTTACAGACTCACGGCTGTAAATCCCTACAAGGGGTAGCCAGAGCTGAGGAACTAGAAGTTCCTCGGTCACTTTTGGAAAGTAGAGTGGGGAAAAGATGGTAGAATAAAGGTTGTTGGTGATGAGTCTCCAACCGCATCGCCCAAAAATCCCTTAATAGCCCCAATACCGTTAGTCCCCTCTTACGTGTACCCACCGGAAGAAATGGGGTAGTGCTATTCTAAGCCGACACTACACAGCAACAGAGTTAATATTTAGTAAAATATATAAAAACATGCTTTTTGTAATAACATGAGGAACCGTGATTCAAATAAAACACATTTTTATTACTCGTTAATATCGTTCAAGGACGGCCAAATGTAATAAAAGAAAATGTATTTATTTGTATTACCAAACTAAGCAATTTTAAATTGGTAAAAGAGATTCATAGCGCCAATATGGATAGTTATGTTAGTACCACAGGACCTCGGAGTAAATTAATTATTATTTGTAGTTTTAGCCTCCGTTGAAACTACTGACTGGGAAACATATTAAAATAATCATTAGATTAGATTTACTATATAGCTTTATGCGCTGACCTCTAGATCTGGACCCAATAGCGAATGTGCTCAAAAAGGCAGGCGTCCGAAGTTTTAAGAACAAAAGAGCATGTATGAGAAGATTAATGGATGTTAACGAAGCTAGAGAGGTTTGTCATAATCGTACAAAGTGGCGATTGATAGTCTCTGCCTACCCCGATGGGAATTAATGGCGTGAGCATATATATGTATATTTAAAATTTTCTTGAAAATCTGTACAACAATAATGTTTGAGGACACTTTAACTTATGACTAAAATCACACAAATAAATTCACACAATAATGGGAACGATTTCTTTCATTACACCAATTTTCTTGTTCAAATATATCCAAAATATTTAATCGAAACGCATTAAGCAGTTGATTCACAAGGCTGAGAAATTACAAAATTCAAACATAACCTTGTCTATATCGTCGCACGATCAGTAAATCACGAGTCGAGAGAAAGACAAGTCAGTTGTGAGATATTATTTTTACGTTTAAAAACTATTTATTCTAAGAAATAATGAAAGTTTTAAGTTTTTTCTTGTTACTTTTGTTTATCGGGAGCAACAGTTGGATTATAAGAGAAGACCAGCTGTTTCAATTGGATTTAGTGCATTTTAACGACTTTCATGCAAGGTGGGCCATTCAGTTTTATGACTCAAAAGTATGAAACAATCTATAGTCTGTTGTACATTCATAGAATAGAATAGAAAACTCTTTATTGCTCATCAAATATGGAGAAACATTTACAAATACACATAATTAAATAACAAAAGTACAATTGGCGGTCTTATCACTAAAAGCGATTTCTTCCAGACAACCTTATGTTATTGTTATTCATGTTTAATCGTAGCGGGCGTAGAATCTTAATTGGTGGTACATTGTCATTTTGCATTGAATAACAATATTATATTATTTACATACATTTATACAATAACACTATTAGTTCCGATAGGGGTAGAAAGAGAAATGCCAAATATCTTGATCGATTCTCGCGTTCAATATTTTTATACAGTTTCTTCTAATGTTGGGACTTCTTTGTTACCATATCATACTAGTTGACCCGCGCAGCTTCGTCTGCGTGATATAATTTTTCCTCTTTATATTCTTTCTCTCTTATCTATGTTTTTAATTTCAAATTGTAATCGTAAATGAAACCTATATTTATAGCTATTTTCAAAACTTTCAGTAACTATATCATGATAAAAATAAAATAAAAAGCAATCAAATGAAAGTAAATGGGTATACGTGAGATGAGGGGAATGTAGTGTTCTGGCAAAAAAACTGATCCTCTAAACATCATGTAACCATAATATTTTACTGGAACATTATGATAATTTCAAAACTTTATTTTAATAATATTCTCCCCAAACTTTTTCCTAAACTACTAAAAGTGGCTGCTTTATAACCATCATAACATAACATAACATAAACGTTCACGCCGTTTATCCCCGAAGGGGTTGGCAGAGGTACCAATACTTCTGAACTCACATGGCAGCGCCATCTAGTTTCCAGAGAAGGTACCCACGTTTTGCTTAGACAGTGTACTCACGTGATAGGGGGCAGGCCTATCGCCGTTTTGTACGAATACACTGTCACATGACTAAGTACAACTCAGCCATGTGGGTTTCCTCACGATGTTTTCCCTCACCGTTGACAACCATGATAAATTAACCAATTAATTTATAACCATCAGTTATCCCCAATATATGTATGTATAATTACAGATTCGAACCAACCACAGTTGCATTCCCCGAATGTCAAGAAGATATGTCATGTATTGGTGGTTTCCCAAGACTATACGGGGAACTTATGAGGATGGTTCAGAATAAACCAGATGCCTTAGTGTTATTTGCTGGTGATGCTTTTCAGGGCACTTATTGGTACTCATTACTGAAATGGCAAATTGTTGAGAAAGTTATGAATTTGTTACCCATTGATGCACATGTAAGTATTGAGATTTTGTGGCGATTACTCAATTCAGCTGAAACGTTCGCGCCGTATATTCTCGAAGGGGTTCGCAGAGGTACTAATACTTTTGAACAGCACGTGACATTGGCACCTGATGTTCAGAGTACCCACGTTTTGCTTGGACAGTATACTCACGTAATAGGGGTAGGCCCATTGTTGTTTTTTACGAATACACTGTCACATGATTAGTCAAAAAACAAACAATTCGTAGATGTGAAGCTGTACTTAGTCATGTGGTTTTCTTCACAAATTTAACTCATTGAACTTTAGAAAAGTCAAATAGGTGAAGGCCCGACCTTATCGTGTGCACGTTAGGCGGTGTTCTACCCACTGAGTTACCACGGCTGCAGTGATTAATGTTCATATTTTTATGTACGTATTCTTTATATTTAATTTCCTGGATAGCTAAAGGTGGATAAAATAGGGGCGAAATGCACCAAACAAATGAAATTATCCTGATAGCATTATATTTGAATACGCTTTAACTCAACTCCTGTATGACTGAATCTCCCATTTTGAATGTACACCTCAATAATGGAAGTAAAAATCAAAAACTTTTATTTAACCTAAATAATATAAATCGAACGAACTCGGTCAACCATTACTGTTCCAAGTTTGCTTGCAATAAGGAAAAGCGAGAGGAAACCTATGTGATTGAATTATGATAAGTCATATAACATATTTTCCGTTCAAAACGGCAACATGCTCAACAATGCTCTTATTTTTTAAGCAAAAATTCCAAACTAAAGCGTTCAAAGTGTTATGTGATATTTAGTGTTAGGAATAATGATTTTCGCCTCCGTCAGCGAAAAAGTCCTTAGTATCCTACACAAATGAGATTTCATCTATTCAAAATAACAAAACTACACTCAAAGATTATACAATTCAAAATTTATTATATTCTTAACTTCAGAGTGTTCGGTACTTTAATGTTTCTATTAGCATTAAAGGCACTAATATGACAAACCTTTAATGTAGCGGGTATTTCGTTTGAAACTTGTCCTTTGTCCTTCAGTTATATATATCTGTTCGCTTATCCAGATTTTTTTTTAATAGTAAATAAATATAAGGGCACATTATACACAGATCAAGTTAGCCCCAAACTAAGTAAAACTTGTATTATGGAATACCAATTCGAAAATATTTTTAATATACATATAAATACTATGCAATTATCATTGATCATTAGATCCTATTGTTATATTTTTATGAGGGGTTACTTAGTAAGAAACTACTAAATGCTCATGACCACTGCTAAAAACCTTCTTATTATTGATTAATTTTTGTTTCTCAGGCTTTAGGAAATCATGAATTTGATGACGGCATTCAAGGACTGGTACCCTATCTTAAATCCTTAAATGCACCAATAGTAGCTGCCAATATCGATGTGTCTTATGAACCAGATTTAATGGATTTGGTTCTTCCTCGAATCATTGTGGAGAAGAAGGGTCGCAAAATTGGTATTATTGGTCTGATCACATCTGCTACAGCGGTTGGTAAAAAAACATTTGGATTTTTTAATTATTGCTTATATTCACGGCTTTTAGATGATTTATAATATGTTCTTGTATCTTTAGTAAATCATCAACGTGCCAACACACATATACTCATGGCTTTAAATTCCTAAACGGGGTAGCCACTTTTGGAAGTTAAGTGGGGAAAGATTGTAACATTAAAGTTTTTGGTAATTGATCAGCCTCCAACCGCATCGCCCTAAAATCACTTAAATGCCCCGATACCCTTAGTCGCCTCTTACGATCACCCACGGGAAAAAATGCGGTAGTGCTATTCTAAGCTTATATTACACAACATAACTACGCTATACAAAATACTATACAGAAACGTATTATTACTAATCTTGTTTTCAAAGGCTCTTGAAATATTTCACCGTTTCGAAAACGTGTTATGCTATTTTCTCGTATCTTCATTACATTATTGTCACTCACAATTAGGCTCAACACAATCCAAAATAATATTCTTCTACATACTAATGGTTACTACCTTGACAGTAACTGGGATCGACTGTTTAGTCTTCTAGGTTTTACTAACCAATCTGAGTAATTTTTCTTTTTTATCCATTATAATCTGATTTAGGGCAAAGCCATTTAACTAATTATAAATTTGTAAAAATATTGTAAAAGTAAGGAAGCGCGTACTGCTCTGTTAGTAATAATATTATAAGTCATCACAACACATTGGTTGAACTGCTAAATAATTTTAGGGTTCTACTAAAGCAGGAGCTATTGTATTTTTGGACCCCATTGAAGTGACAAAGAATGAAGCTAAAGAATTAGCAGAAGCTGGAGTTGATATCATCATAGTGCTTTCTCATTGTGGTCTAGACATGGATAAGTAAGTATGAGATATGCATTGTATAATACATACATACACTCACGCCATCATCTTTGTAAAGTATCAATATTTATTGTAGTTATTAAAATCAACCGCAATATATCAAAGCAACCGTGATAGCCCAGTGGGTAGAATACTCGGTTACCGTGCAAACGACTAGTGTTCAAATCCTGGGTCGGGCCTACACCAATTTGTCTTTTCTAAAGACATATGTGTGGTTAATTTATCATGGTTGTTAACGGTGAAGGAAAACATCGTGAGAAAACCCACATGGCTGAGTTGTACTTAGTCATGTGACAGTGTATTCGTACAAAACGACGATAGGTCTGCCCCTATCATGTGAGTACACTGTCCATGCAAAACGTGGGTACTCTGAACACCAGGTGACAAAGTCACGTGATGTTCAGAAGTATTAGTGCCTCTGCCAACCCCTTCGGGGATATTCGGCGTGAACGTTTATGTTATATATGTTATGTTATGTTATTAAAATCAGAGTTAAGAAAAATAAATCAGCTATGCAATAATACGAGGGGCATGCGAAAAGAAACTCAAAAATTATAAAATTTATTCTTTATTACAAATATCGATCTTTTCAAAGTATTCACCCAGAGCACGTATTCACTTTTTCATACGTCTGAACCAATTGAAAAATAACTGTGACCACTCTTCTTCAGATACCTCAGAAATCTAGAAATTGTAGGCAAGCAGCGCATCTTCTTTGCTTTCAAACCTCTTCCCCTTTAGTTTTTCTTTGATTTTTGGAAACAAGTAAAAATCACAAGGCGCTAGGTCAGGGGAATAATGCGGGTGAGGGAAAATTGACACATTTTTCGAGTTGAAAAAGTCTAGTGTTCTGGCAGACGTGTGTGGCGCCGAATTGTCGTGGTGCCAGAGAAGGTGACGGATTCCTGACTTCGGTCGCTTGTCACACCAAGCTGATATTACTGTTGGAGCATAAACTGTCACTTACCATTCAGAGTTCACCGTTCTTTTATTCTCTAGCGCAACAGTAGCAATAGGACCCGTTTTGCAGAAAAACGAGGCAACCATTTGTTTCTGTGTGCTTTGTGCACGGCGACATTTCGTTGGAGTTGGCTCGTCTTCAAAGCACCTACAGCAGTCGACTGTCGCTTTGATTCGGGATCATAGTTATATAGCCATGTTTCGACACCAGTCAGTATATCATATACGTTTTTTTTCTCGCCTCCGTTGAATTTATCTATCATGAATAGGCACCAATCCACCCGACGGTCTTTCTGCTCATCGGTAAGTTTGTGAGGCACCCATCTCAAGCAACGTTTACGGAGAGAAAGGTGGTCGTGAATTATGGTTTGCATTGCTGTTGATCCAATTCCTAGTTCTCGCTCTAGCTCTATGTATGTAATTCGTCGGTTTTCGCGAATAAGTTTTTCGACTGCACAAATATTTTCTTGCGTGCTACGTGGTTCTCCTGGTCTTCGCTTCATCTTCGAGACATCCCCGTCCTCTTTTAAATTCAGCAAACCAATTGAATACTTATGCTCGGGACCAAGCAGACTCACCAAAAGTAGAAACCAAAAGTTCAAAACGTTCTTGAGGCTTTAAACCTTTGCTGAAGTCATAATAAATCATAGCGCAAAAATCACGGCGACTGAGCTCCATTGTTGCAAGTGAATTCCCACGAGATTCTTGGAAAAAATATGCTATTCAATAAAAAAAACAAATAAAAAAAGTGTGTTCTATATTCAAATATGTCATTAAAAAACCAGCCTATAAGTTGGTGTATAGCTTGCTTTTAAATATAATATTTAATTGACACTGGCCCCTCTTATAGGTACATACATACATATACTCACGGCCATAAATCCCTAAAAGGGGTAGCCTGAGCTTCAGATCTGGAAACTCCTCAGCCACATTTGGAAGTTGATAGGGGACAAGATGGTAGAAATAAACTATCGTTGGTGATGGGTCTCCAACCGCATCGCCCAAAACCACTTTTAAAAGCTTCATACCCTTTGTCGCCTCTTACGACACCCGTGGGTAGGAAGAGGTAGTGACATTCTAAGCCGGCACTATACGGCACAATCAGTATTAACGAATATAAACAAATAATATAGGTATTTCGTCTTAAAATTTAATAATAGTAATAGAGGGACCGGACCGGTTATACAAATATCCAAAGAAATATCATCAACTGTTATTTAAACCAATGACTGTTTACCTTGACAGTCACACAGATTTGGTGTGGGGGTCAGCAAAATACAACATTTTGCAATAATTAGCTCTGCTACTTGTGTTTATTTAAGATGTTTTCGATGACTAACTATAATAAAGTTAGAGTGTTACACTAGAGGTGCAAATTTACTGCATTCATTTCCCACATTTACAAAGTAATTCGATTTAGATTAACAGATTAAGAGACAACTTTTGATTTTGTATTTGGTGGTGGTGGCTATAAATCCCTAGAAGGGGTAGCCAGAGCTTAGGACTCAGAAATTCCTCAGCCATTTTTGGAAAATTGAGAGGGTAAAAGATGGGAAAGGAAAATTGTTGGTGATGAGTCTCCAACCGCATCGCCCAAAAATCCCTTAAATGCCCCAATACCGTCAGCCGCCTCTTACGTACACCCATCGGTAGAAACGGGGTAGTGCTTTTCTAAGCTGACACTACACAGCTACCACACTTTATATAAATTCTTTTCCCCACTCAACAACTAAAAGTATATAATTCAGCAACTTTGGATATCTCTTTTGTGTGTGTATGTATAGATGTATGTGTGTGTATGTATCTCCCATATTTGTATTTGTGCAACAATCAATACAACTGCCATTAAAATTAAGCACCGACATTCATCCTGTAAAATCTGATTATATATAAACGAACTTCAATAAAACCATCGATAAAATGACATATTTTTTCAGAGAAATTGCCAAACGAGCTGGTGCCAACGTGGATATAATAGTCGGTGGTCACAGCCACAGTTTGTTGTGGAAAGAAAAAAATCTGTCTCCAAGCGGAGAGCCTGTATCGGGACCTTACCCTTTGGTTGTTGAATCTGAAGATAAACCAGAACATAACGTAACTGAACTTTATTTTATATACCATATCCTATTTACTTTAATTTCTACTAGCTGAACCGGCAAGTATTGTTATGCCATATAATTTTTTTCTAGGGATTTTTCACATACATACATACATATAGTCACGGCAATAAATCCCTAGAAGGGGAAGCCAGAGCTAAAGAAATAGAAATTCCTCAGCCACTTTTGGAAAGTTGGTAAAATAAAGGTGTTGGTGATGGGTCTCCAGCCGCATCGCCCAAAAATCCCTTAATAGCCCTAATACCGTTAGTCGCCTCTTAAGTTCACCCACCGGAAGAAATGGGGTAGTGCTATTCAAAGCCGACACTACACAGGAATTTCAAGTCATTAAAATAATAATAAAATGTTCGGGGTGGACAATCCTTATCACTTAGGAGTATAAATCCTTATCACCTAGTGGGTGTGTATTCAAAATTTCATTTAAATAGGTTTAGCCGTTTCGGAGGAGTATGGTGACAAAAACTATGAGTCGCGTATATCTTACTAGTGGTCCGCCCTGGCCTCGCACGGATGGTGTTAAATATTGTTTACTGCTTACCACCTACGATATTTAGCGTGATGATAAATGTTATATGTCCTTCTCCTGGTTTTTAGCTAACTCTCTACCAATTTTTAGCCAAATCCGTTCAACCTTTCTTGAGTTATAAATAGTGTAACTAACACGAATTTCTTTTATATATATCGACTTAATTGAAAGATCAGCATATACCTACACTTAATCTAGTTATTAAGAAGAGGTAGAAAAAGTTTAACAAATTTTAATATGCAAATCATATTATATACGAGTACAATTAGCCTCTGATGAAATTTGAGAGAAGCGACCATGAAAAAATAAAGTCGGAATATTTTCAACATTGCCCACCTAAATTTTACACAAAAAGGAAACAAATTAGAAATTCGATAAATATTTGGATTATTATAATTTATTGCGTCAAATTGTCTGTTATATTACCTAAAGTTTTATAGTTTACAACTTGCGGTTTGAGAATATATTTAAATATGAGAATATAATAATATAAGTGCTTGAATATAAAAGTCCAGTTTGTTTTAGTTTCCGCCTACACTAATGGAAACAAATGTTATGAATATGTATGAAATTAATATTACTTTTCTTAAATAAACTGCTGCGTTTTCTTTATTTCAATATTTAAAAACATTTAAAATATTCGTTTGTTTTATAATTTGCTTACATCTAGGCGAGGCATCTAAACAATCTTCTAGTAAGGATTCTGTCGTCACAAATTCTTTGATAGATAAATATTAAGACTTGAGTGCTTCTTTAAACAAGTATTTAGATTTGTTAAATTTTCAGGTGCTGATTATAACTGCTTCTGCTTACACGAAGTATCTTGGAAACTTTTCAGTCAAATTTGATTTCAAAGGAGATATTGTCGATTTCTCAGGAGAACCTATTTATTTAGATGAATCTGTGCCTGAGGGTAATATTTTTATGCATGTTTTCCAATATATATACCTACAATTTAAAAATATGTTTTGATCTTCCAGTTTTATGATGTGCTAAATTTATTCAAATAATTTCTAAGGAAAAATAATATGATTTGGATAGAGTCAATAAAAATGGTTCTATCAGGAGTTTAAGCTATCAAAGCCGCAACAAGGAGAACCGTAGATAATCCGTAACCATTTACGTATCCCAAAGGGTTGTGCAATATAAGCAGTAATGGGCAAGGTTGATGATGGGTAGGCCTCCGCCAAGGTGAATGGATAACTAGTTCAAGGTCATGGGAAGCCGATGGATTAGGACAGTATATGATTGCTTTGGCGGGAGGCCTATGTCCAGCAGCGAACAGTAGCTGATGATGAAAAGCTGGTCCAAAAATGCGAACGTCACCTTAATTAAATTTTATTTACTTAAACCAATGTAATCAATACGAAGAAATATTAGATATAAACCGCTGTCCAAATAAATTTTTCTGTTTTATTGCAGATCCTGAAATTAAAAAGATTTTACAGCCATATTCCACTATGATACATGAAATAGTTGATGAAGTGGTTGGATATTCCAACGAGGAGCTTTTAGATGACGATTGCGATTCTGGAGAGTGTTTGCTAGGAAATTTAATGGCTGATAGCTTTTTGGATGCTGCTGTGAGTTATGTCATTACATACATATATACTTACCTACTTATTAATTATTTTTTAAAGGCCAGAGCTTCAGTATTAGAAACTTCCACTTTTTGAAGTTAAGTCGGGAAAAGGTTGTGGTATGTTAAACTAAATATACATAAAAAAGTATGTAGAAACAGCTAAACAAAACTTAAACTTATTTCTCGTTTGCATAAATAGTATCTCTTATAAAAAGTTTATGTTTCAAAAATATCGTATAATACACACTATTTATTTATTTAACAAAAAATGAAATCTTTATCTATTAAATAATTATATAATACATACATAGACACACTTACATAAATTTACACTGGAACATGTACACAAACATTATAAACTAATAATTAATTTATAAAATATGCGTACTTATAAAAACATTTAATTTGTAACAGTTTAAATATATCACCGAAGTAAAAAATTTTCAACAGATCCTTGAAAATAGATAGCAGCCTGCATAGTAAAGTAATAATAGGAATTAGGGAATACACAATGCAGGGCAAAAACATGATAAATCATATGTACTTTACACTTCTGTCCAGAAGTGGTTGTCAGATCACTGAAATAATATTATATTTATCAATAATTTTACATATTTGTTATTTTTAGCAAATATGATTTTGCTTTTCTTTCAGTCAAAGTATTGCCTACATGATAACGTTTCATCAGTGGCCATTGTACTTAGAACCAATATTAGAAGTTCTATTCCAGGAGGAGGTAAGCAAAGACATTAGATTTTAAGAAAAATCTTACTTTCCTTAGTTATTATTTGCAACCTGTTATAGAAATTACGTCTTCTTCTAAAAGCTGCTGAAGAAAAGACATTTCTAAAGCTCTGTTTTCTATATTTGCGCTAACTTAAAATAAAAAACTTACAATAAAAACTACAGGAAATCTCAGTCTTGAAAATATTTAATACAGAAATGTTGTTTTCCAGACATAAAGCGAGGGAGTGTAATAAATGCACTGCCTTTCTCTGACAGTGTGGTGACATTTTTATTACAAGGGCGACATCTAGTGGCAGCTCTGAAGCATACTCTCTCCTCGAATAATGGGAAAAATATATTCAGCAGTGCTCTCCTACCACATGTTGCTGGTAATATTAAATTTCAATATACCCATTACTTAGTACATATTAGTATTATCACGGCTATAAATCTTTAGAAGGGGTAGCCGGACCTTCAGAAAAAGAAACTCCTTAGCCACTTTTGAAAGTTGAGTGTGGAAAAGATTGTAAAATTAAGGTTCTTGATGATGGACATCCAACGGCATCACCCAACAAATCATTTAAACCAACCCAAAACCCTTAGTCAGCTCTTACAATCACTCACAGGCAGAGGTAGGGTGGTGCTATTCTAACCCGACACTACACCGCACGGATTTGAAGCCGTATAATAATAATGTGGCGTAGCTTAATGACATTATACTAGTTTTATAAAGGCGTACGAAATGCATAGAATAAAAAGGCACGTATGGCAAAAGTGTTACATATAAAAGAAACTCGGCGGGTTTGCTGATAGAGTTGTCGAGTTGGACTCCCATACTGCAAGTACTTTGGGGCTAACTTGATTTGTAGTGTCGGCTTAGAATAGCACTACCCCATCTCTTCCGGTGGGTGTGCGAGCGAAGAGGCGACTAACGGTATTGGGGCTTTTAAGGGATTTTTGGGCGATGCGGTTGGAGACCCATCACCAACAACCTTTATTTTACCATCTTTTCCCTACGCAACTTCCAAAAGTGGCTGAGGAATTTTTAATTCCTTAGCTCTGGCTACCCCTTCTAGGGATTTATAGCCGTGAGTATATGTATGTATGTATGTTGATCTGTATCATATTATTATGTTCTTATATTTACATATTGTAAAAAATGTATTGTGTTAATTAATTATATGCATATCATATGTATTTTTTTAGGTATGAAAGTTGTACTCAACGCCATCAACCAGTCAGTGGACTCAGTCCTTGTAAAAAATGATGATAATTATCAGTCAATTGATTTAGAGCACTATTACCAAGTGACTACAGTTCAATTTATTGCAGAAGGCGGGAGAGGTTTTCAGGCAAGTATCTAATGTGTAAACCTACAACAAACACTCAATCCTCAATCCTTTAGTTCCCATTGGATTAGGCAAAGACAATTACTTTTTAGACCCACTGTTTTGCTTGAATTACAACGGATGCCTGCTGTACATATACATTTTCAAAACTCAAACTTTCACGCCTTATATCCCCAAAGGGATTGGCAGAGGTACTAATACTTCTGAAAATCACGGGATATTCTCACCTGGTTTTCGGAGTACCACGTTTTGCTTGGACAGTGTACTCACGTGTTAGGGGGCAGACCTATCGCCGTTTTGATGTATATTTTCTGGACTTAAATAAGACCATCGTAGTTGTCTATTACTGACAGTGTTATGAACTCTTTCGCAACATAACTGACATCTCTTATAATCTATACGTGGCGAAATAGTTGTAACGATCCAATTTATATCCAATAAACAAATAAATAAATTTCGTATTTTTTATTACTTATACCATTGATGTAGCCGAGTTTATACTAATCCAACTAAACGTCAACACGTTTGATCCAGTAGTTGGTCCATCCGTAATCCCAGTTAAAGTATACATATCAATCATAAAAATCTTCATAACACAATATTACCGATTAAACATTTAAAGTTTAGTTTCCAACTAAAGTAATGACTCCCAATTATTGGCAGTAAAAGCAATCTTATCACGATAACCTTTCGTTGGTCAGATCTGTAAATTTATGTTCATTTACTTGAAAACGCATAACTGTGTCATAATGAAACGCTTTCCTACTTATCTTGCATCTTCCAGTTTCAATTTCATATATTAATTTTAAAGAAATCAAATTTATTGCTTTATATAAAATTGTTTTTTCATTTCAGATGTTTGATTTGAACGCAATCAACATTACTAGAGTTGGAAAGGACAGTGATGTACTGGAGAACTATATAAGAAAAATATCCCCATTTTCCTCAGAACTAGACGGCCGCTTGAGAGTTGTTAATTGATGGAATTGAGAGCCAGTACAATCAAGAGTAGTATTTTAAAGTTAAATGTTGAAAAAGGACTTTAATTCTAGTCATATTGTCATTGTTAGACGATAAAGTAGTTTAAATATAGGGAAACACAAAATAATAGATATTCATTTAAGCAAAACAAAAATTTCAATAAAACCTTTTTATTTATTACAAATATTAGAAATCTTTACTATTGCTACACATATACTCACACCAATCATTATATTAGAAAAGTAAATAAAATAAATTTAATTTAGGTAGTTCTCACTTTGCGATACAGAAAATTTTGGTATTAGTTTTTTGCAAAGGTTTGGGCACATCTAGAGGATGGATGATAGGAAATTGGTAAAAGGTATCTATAGAGCTAATGTGGAAGGTAATGTTAGTAGAGGACGGCCACGAAAGACACACTTGGACCAAATTATGAGGCAACATTTATGTGATGAGCATAAATGGTGTTTCCTTAGTCTTGGATGTTATTTATATGTATATTATATAATATTAAATATATCGTTAACTTAGTATCCCATCATACAAGCCTTGCTTACTTTGGGGCTAACTTGATCTGTGTCATATGTCCGTAAATAAAAAAAAAAAAAAAAAAAAATTGAAAGTGTGCTCAAAAATGCAGGCGTCCGAAGTATGAAGAATAAAAGAGCATGTATGAAAAGATTGATGGATGTAGACGAAGCAAGAGAGGTTTGCCAGGATCGTACGAAGTGGCGATCGATAGTCTCTGCCTACCCCAATGGGAATTAACGGCGTGAGTATATGTATATATGCGTGTATGTTTTCTGTAAAGATACAACATATAGCAACAAATATTTTCCATCTCAGAAAAAAAAGAAAAATATCATATGTGCGGGTGAGTTTGCATAATATGTGTGCGAGAAAACTGTTACTAGATTTGCGCGTAAGAGGTCCTTCATTAATTAAATAAATAATAAATCAATATTTTTTTATTACAAGAAAACTAAAAACTATTATACTTGTAGAAAGAAATGCCTGTGTAGATTTTGCTATAGTAATATGAATAGTCCACCCCTGAACTAGGCAAGGCCTGTCTCTCAGGTTAGGGCGCTCTTTCTGACAATGAATACAATACACAAAGGTTTAAAAGTATACTTATACTTATACATGCTCAGTTTTGATATACATACGTTGATTTGATTACATATCATTACATACGTTCCCTATCACTATTCAAATTTTGAACGATTAATTTTATTCCTACTAGTAGTAAATAGTTTAGTTTGCGTTCAAATCGACATTTGACCAATGATCCCTAATAAGCGAGTTAATACATACATACATATATATACTCATGGCTATAAATCCCTAAAAGGGGTAGCCAGAGCTAAGGAATTAGCAATTCTTAAGCAACTTTTGGAATTTGCGTGGGGAAAAGATGGTAAAATAAAGATTGTTGGTGATGGATCTCCAACCGCATCGCCCAATAATCCCTTAAAAAGCCCCAATACCGTTAGTCGCCTCTTACGTACACCCACCGGAAGAAATGGGGTAGTGCTATTCTAAGCCAACACTACAGAGCAAATTTAAAATATAAGCAAATATAATATATGTTACAATATAATTTGATTATTAGCGAAGGATTATAATCCTTCCTTTTAATCCTTTTAATAATTATTACAAGGCAATGATATCAAGGCCTAACGCCGTTTTGTACGAATACACTGTCACATTACTAAGTACAATTTGGACATGCAGTTTTCCCTCACCGTTAACAAATTAACCACACAATATAACTTTAGAAAAAAAAAATTTGTAGGCTGGACCCGGGATTTGATGCATGCATGGCGGGTGTCTACTAACTGAGCTATCACGGTAATCAAGAATATCATGGTTCAAGACACTCTTAACAAAATATACAAATGTGGCACTTCTTTGCAGTTGTAAGTCAGTTTTGGTCGCTAAAAACAGAGGAAATTATGGCTTGATTGACAGTTATTTTCATACAGGGACAAATAAGTCAAAGTAAAGTAAAAAAAATTGATCCTACAAAGTAATGATCGATAGTCTCTGCCTACCGTAATGGGAACTAACGACGTGAGTATACGAGGGGCATGCCAATAGAAGTTAGATACTCTTTTCTCATTTAATTGATACTGGCAATCTATACACCGTCTTATAGGCTGGTTTTTTATTGACATATTTAAATATAGAACACACTTCTTTTATTTATTTTTTATTTGAATGAGCATCATTTTTCCGATAATCTGGCGGAAATTCACTTGCAACAATGGAGCTCTGTCGACGTGACTTTCGCGCTATGATTTATTATGACTTTAAAAAGGTTTACAGCCTCAAGAATGTTTTGAACTTTTGGCTTCTACTTTTGGTGAGTCTGCTTGTTCCCGAGCAACAGTATTCAATTGGTTTGCTGAATTTAACAGAGGACGGGGATGTCTCGAAGATGAAGCGAAGACTTTAATATAGAACACACTTCTTTTATTTATTTTTTATTTGAATGAGCATCATTTTTCCGAGAATCTGGCGGGAATTCACTTGCAAAAATGGAGCTCAGTCAACGTGATTTTCGCGCTATGATTTATTATGACTTTACAAAAAGGTTACAGCCTCAAGAATGTTTTGAACTTTTGGCTTCTACTTTTGGTGAGTCTGCTTGTTCCCGAGCAACAGTATTCAATTGGTTTGCTGAATTTAAAAGAGGACGGGGATGTCTCGAAGAAGAAGCGAAGACAGGACGGCCGCCAACCGCGGTCACGCAAGAAAACGTTCGTGCAATCGAAAAACTGCGAAAACCGACGAATTACATATGAAGAGCTAGAGCGAGAACTAGGTATTAAATCAGCAGCAATGCGAACCATAATTCACGACCACCTTTCTCTCAGTAAACGTTGTTCGAGATTGGTGCCGCACAAACTTACCGATGAGCAGAAAGACCATCGGGTGGATTGGTGCCTATTCATGATAGGTAAATTCAACGGAGGCGAGAAAAAAAACGTATATGATATACTGATTTGGTGACGAAACATGGCTATATAACTATGGTCCCGAATCAAAGCGACAGTCAACTGTATGGTGCTTTGAAGCAACACCAACGAAATGTCGCCATGGACGAAGCACACAGAAACAAATGGTCGCCTTGTTTTTCTGCAAAACGGGTCATATTGGTACTGTTGTGCTAGAGAATATAAGAACGGTGAACTCTGAATGATAAGTGACAGTTTGTGCTCCAACAGTAATATCAGCTTGGTGTGACAAGCGACCGAAGTCAGGAATCCGGCACCTTCTCTGGCACCACGACATTGTGGCGCCGCACACGTCTGCCAGAACACTAGACTTTTTCAACTCGAAAAATGAGTCAATTCTCCCTAACCCGCCATATTTCCCTGACCTAGCGCCTTGTGATTTTTACTTGTTTCCAAAAATCAAAGATAAACTAAAGGGGAAGAGGTTTGAAAGCAAAGACGATGCGCTGCTTGCCTATAATTTCGAGATTTTTGAGGTATCTAAAGAAGAGTGGTCACAGACAGTGGACACAATTAGTTCAGACGTATAGAAAAGTGTATACTTGCTCAGGGTGAATACTTTGAAAAGATCGATACTAGTAAAAAAGAATAAATTTTATAATTTTTGAGTATCTAGTTTCTTTTGGCATGCCCCTCATATGTGGGAATTTAGACTAAGTAGGACAGACAAACTGATAGACAAACAATATTATCCTATAAGAGTTACGTTGTTTATTCTTAAAATATGGATCCCTAAATAGGCGCCTGTGTTGTTTTTGTAGTCTTTTCATGATTTTAATGTAAGTTTCCGATCAAATGATGTTCTCAACTGTACCTAAGTGTTTGTTTTTCTTCCTGTTTATCCACTTAAGTTGTTGCATGTACGAGACTAAGTGTTTTTCTTCTCAACTACAAATTCTGATACAAAATAAAGTTACAAATAATTTAATATTGAAAGATGTGACAAACACATTTTTACCGATTGTTGTTCAGAGAACCACTAATTGCTGATGGTAGTACTGTGATGTACCAAATGACCATTCATGTACTTACATATATAACTTAAGATCAAAACGATTACGCCATATATCCCCGGAGAGATGGCAGTGGTCCTATTACTTCAGAACATTAAATGACTTTATTTTTACCCAGTGTTCAGAGTACCTACGTTTTGCTTGGACAGTATACTCACTCACGCGATATGGGGCCATTTTTAGAAATTAGATATGTATCAGTAATGCTACAAACCATAGATGTATTCAGTCAATACCTCCATGCTACCAACACTGTTCGGGGATGAAAGAATTGCAGTTGGAAATTGATCACTAACAATACTTTATCGCCCGATTTCTGAATTGAGTATTCAAGCTGAGAACGACTTAAGTATCGTTTTGTCTCATTCAGTTGTTAAGATTTCAATGCGACAGAACGATACTTTAGTGAGGACCTGAGGACCGTGGCGGACCGAATCCAGGGCACCCTTCAGGAGCACTGGATGAAAATGCACGCCCCAGTTAAACGTCCTCAAAGGAAGTTCTAGTCCGTGTGTCCGTTAGCATTGTACATAATATCAGGTAGCCTGTTTGTTTATAATGTAAATAATTATTGCTTGTTATAAATTTTTTAATTGTTTTGTTTTTTTTTAATTGTGTTGTATTTTTTATATTGTCTTTTTTTTTGTATCATACATATAGTTTACTAAAAATAGTCTTAAGTCTTCTTACTAACCATTGTATGTTGTATGTTTTGTATGTTATGTACCTTGTTGTGCGAAATAAAGAATATTATATTATATATTTAGTTGTTCTCAGCTGGAATAATCAATTCAGAAATCGGTCGTATGTCACCATCTTTTGATCTCTGTACAGCCCTAACGGGATGAAGAAAAGGTTTTTCTTTTCGTTTTGTTCCTTTTTTTGAGGACTGACATAGTAGTCGGTAATAAATTAACATGTATTTGGCCAGCGTGATTGAATTACTTGTAAACCATATAAACCTAGGGTAGGGTAGGGAAGGGTAGAGTAGGTTGGTGGGGCCCTTATGTAAGAAATTTAATGAGATAGGTTGCAGTAAATAGGGATTGTTAGCCTAATCAAATATTTAATAAAAGCCTGTGGGTCAAAGTGGAAAAATTAAACTATTCATACATGAATAAAGAAATACACATGACTATAAATTCCAAATAAGGGTAGCCAGAGTTTGATAATTAGAAATTCCTCAGCCACTTTTAGAATCTAAGCCTAAACCGCCTCTCATGATACCCTTGGGTAGAAATGGGTTAGTGATATTCTCCAATAGTAACTCAACATTTCAAACAACTAAGCTGTATAACTTGAAGATTGTGCATTAAAAGTAATTTTTATAAGTGTACAATTGTTCCACGATATCGGTTAGAATGAGATGACAGTATACGATACTAAGTAAGTGCGAAAGAGATGGCTGCTTTATACCACGCGACATCTAGTTAAAAGGTCACTCGTACTAGCTTGTCTGTAAACTATTACTTAGAACCGCACAGTGTTCCAGACATTTTAAAGTGTGGACATCTTACAAATGAGGAACCATTAAGGACTTGATCGTGCAATTTGTTTCAGATAAAGGTTGTATTCAACCATTACATTTTATTCCCGTTTATATTCTATGTATCGTTGGCAATTTTTTATACGCGAATGTGGGTTGGTTTTTGTATGAATCTTTATATATATAGGTGTCATAAATTTGGCAAACGATTGAAAACGCCATAAGCAATGAATATTATACCTATTTTATTTATCCTGGATTTTAAAACATTATAATTGATTTTAATAATATCAAATTTAAGTAAATTTTGAATGTAGATATATGCAGCCAATGTGGACAAATTTTGATTACTTAATCCATGAATTTTATTTAACCCTTGAACCCTACCCATCCCAGGAGAAACATTATTCCTACCCAGGGGTTTTGTGGACCCCAATATTAACTCATTAATACTGAATGAATAAAACACAAATTTAATAAAAGTATTATTTATTAAGAAAGCAAACTAAACAAATATTACAAACAAATATTTATTTTTTTTTGGTGACACATTCATTACATCTGGGCATGGTGTGTTCTCCGCATATAGGTTTTTGGCACATGCCACAGTAAACCTTGGTCTTACGGTCCTTCCCCCTTGGGCAGACAGCACACCTTTTTTTTGCAGCGGGAGCAGGAGTAGGGTCGTCCAATGGACGCTTCTTTTTTAAGATTCCTCTTAGGAGCTCTTGAAGATTGGTGGGCAAAGTAGGGCATGTTATTCTTTCTTCCATTTGGGGGGTGATCAAGTCCATGGCCAGTTTCTTTAGGAAAACACGTCTTTTCATTTCTTTTCTTGTGGCCATTTTTAAAAGTACAAATGAATTAACTCCCACTATATTCATAAGACCAAAAAAAATTGCCATTGGCCATCTTTTTGTTCTCCTGGACACACTGTATTTGTTGTTTGTATTCCTACCCTGGGGTCTGACAAACCCCAAAATAGCAATAATTACGTTCTCAGTGCACGAATGCAAACGCACTACTGGCGACAAGATGGCTGACGGTGTTAACGAGGAATAGCTTGAGTCACATGACCGTGCGTTTTGTTTCCGCAAAAATATTTTAGTTAAATCAAACGCTGGGGTTTACTGGACCCCCGGGTAGGGTTTAAGAGTTAAAAACGCGGGCAGCCTAAGTATGTAAAACAGTCTGGACAGATTGATGACTGCAAATGAAGCGCAAAAGTTTTGCTAGGACCGTACAATCTTGCAATTAATGGTCTCTATCTACTCCAATGTCAGCTAATGGTGTATGGATATTTATGTAGTGCCGGCTTAGAATGTCACTACCCCTTTCTACCCACTGGTGTCGTAAGAGGCGACTAAGGGTATGGGGCTTTTATAAGTAGTTTTTGCGCGATGAGGTTGGAAAATAATCACTAACGATACTTTATTTAAGTCAAAAAGTTTATTTTTTTTACTTTTTGACTTTTAACGATACAATCTTGTTGTAGGCTTATTCCGTTTATCCACCCTAAAAAATCCTCCCTAAGGCGGATATTCGGAAACACGTGTCCGTCTATCCACCCTGAACGGGGTGGATATTCGGAATGCATATAATATGGTTCTTCAGATTTTTTACCCCAAGTACAGTAATTTACAGAAACATACACAACACAAAATGGGTCCAAGGAACATCGTGAACATTAAAATACTTAAGATAAACATACCTTCTTTCTTACTTACAGTTTGAATAAAAATATCTTACAAACTTAGGGTCTTTTTTCTGTAAATAACTGTACGTAGGCAGGGTATAAAATCGGAAGAACCATATTATATGCATTCCGGATATCCACCCCGTTCAGGGTGGATAGACGGACACGCGTTTCCGAATATCCGCCTTAGGGAGGATTTTTTAGGGTGGATAAACGGAATAAGCCCAATCTTGCCCTCTGTCAACTTCCGAATGTGGCGAAAGGAGTTTCCAGCTCTGAACTCTCGCTAGCCCTTTTTGGAATTTATATGGTCGTGAGTATACGTATGTTTGTATACTTATGTATGTTAAATTACAAGTGTAGCGTGAAAAAATCGTGGCGAATAGTCGATCAAAACCTCACCAATTTTGTGGAGTCTCTTATAGGATTCGAGCATAGAAACTCCGACTTTCGAGCCCAAATATGCAACAGTGTGAACAAGAATTAAAACAACAACATCTGTCATCATTATTTTTTTTGTTAGACCAAAGTCTCCCTTGAGGATTTTTACAACGATCGGTCATGCGATTATTCCTCCGTTGGCCTCCTGCAATATTCCCACATTCTTCGCATCCTAATCCTCGGTTTAATTATAGAAAGCAGCCACTTTGAAAGACCCTTGATTTTTTATGAAAATTTAATTTGACATACATATACTCACTTCTTTAAATGCTTTGAATATTCTGCCACTTTAGGAAGTTTCGTGGGGAAAAGATGGTGAAAAAAGGTTTTAGGGGCCATCCCATTTGGGGCGATGCGGTTAGAGACCCAGGACTCCAACCGCATCGCCCAAGAATCTCTTAAAAGCCACAATCCCGTTAGCCACCTCTTATGTACACCCACCGGAAGAAATGGGGTAGAACAATTCTAAGCCGACACTAAACAGCTAACTATTTGAAGTTTCGCATAATTGGATTTAAGTAATACGTTTTCGATTTACTAATGAATCACAGAGTTAATCATAGTGTATTATTCCTATCCTAAAAGCTAATATGGTATATTGACCTTTTGGCTAACAAAGCAAATGTAATATACATCCATCAACCCTTCATACATTGTAATGAAGATTTAGGCCCGGTCGTATTATTGTTGAGGGTTTGTGATATTTTAGGTCCAAGTTCATATCCTTCTACTTAATCAAGTCAGCTCTTTCAACAACAAAGGTCTTTGTTCAAAGCTAAACACAAATTTGGAATAATTGACCACTATTTCAATCTTTCCATTGCTATAAAATTTAAAGTTGATTGTTTAGAATTTTTCTGTATTACTTTGCTATGTGTGTTTTTTTTTAACACAACCATAATGAAAATTTTGTTTATTTAAAAATTAAATTTGCAATGCGGCAAAAACATGAACTATGAACTGAACTGAACTAATAAAACCACTTATTTATACATAGTTCGAGCAGCATTTACACTATTTATAATTACTTAAACTCACGCCGATTATTGTATTTAGGTAGGTAAAGACTCTCGATCGCCACTTTGCACGATCTTGACAAATCTCTCTTGCTTCCCTTGTATTTATTCTCACTTCGGTCTTCTGCCTTTATAAGAACGTTTCCATCTAGTCTATAAGCGATTTACAAAGCCTCTACTAACAATACCATGCACATTGGCTCTATATACCTCTTTTGCCAACAATTAAACCTTACAAACATTACAAACAACAAGATTCAAGACACAATTGGTATTTAATAAAGAACAATACCTACTGAGGAACTGTCAACCAAAATTTATAAAGAAACATTATGCCAAGATATGGGGTATGACTATTCCCAACCAACAAATAAATTACCATCAAAACTTACACATTAATTTTATTACTTTCCGTTTAATTGGAAACAATAAAGCGAAAGCTGGCTCGGTAACTGATAACTAAAAGCGGCATCCGCAAGATTGCAAATTTCTTGTTCAGCGAGGTAACTCCTAAGTTTCTTGTGTGCAAGCAACACGTCTTCACTAAGTTTCATATTAAAACGACGATGTTATCGTAGAAGAAGATTAAAAAGGGAAAATTAATGTGACACGAAATATTTTTAAAACAGAAATATTTTTTCATACATGTTCTTATATTCTTCATACTTCAGACACCTGCCTTTTAGAGCAGATTCTCTTTTTTGTCCAAATGAGTCTTCCGATGTCGTCGTCTACTAATCTAAAATATAACTAGGAATACAGGGTGTCCCGGGACGCGACGTCAAGCCGGCGCCGGGTGGTAGGCCACATTATACCAGTTATCAGAAAAATAATAAAAAAATCTATGTCTTATATTTTGAAAAATATGACTATCCAAAAAAAACGGAAAAGTTACACCCTGTCATGCATTTTTACTTCCCATTTTTACTAATTTCCACTTTTTTATGATAATAACCCTGAGTAATGCTCCTGTAGATGAAGCCGGTTTACAACCATTGCTTTTACTTTTTTTTTGTAAGTTAAGTTAAGTTTAAGTTTTAACGAAAAAGATTAATCTGTAGTCGCATTGTTAAATCAATTATGCAACAAATTTATATTAATTTGCTCTCTAGTGTCGGCTCAAAATAGCACTACCCCATTTCTTACCAAGTGATCGCAAGAGGTGACTAAGGGTATTGGGGCTTCTCAAGGCAATTTTGGGCGATGCCATTGGAGACCCGTCACCAACAACCTTTATTTTATAATCTTTCAAAAGTGGCAGAGGAATTTCTTATTCTCAAGTTCTCGTTACCCTTTCTAGGGATTTATAGCCGTGAGTATGTACTTGTATGTATGTTGTAATTATTAATATAGGGCAAATATTTAACACGGCAACTGAAATCCTCAATATTTTGTGTATTGAAGTAAAAATTAATAAAAATAAAATAAATTAGGTTAGGTTAAAAGTTGCTTCACCCACCCTAATGGGCAGATGCAATTAAGTCAGGGAAGAAAAACAGAAGGAGGAAGGGGAGGGGGGGGGCGAAGCCCCCCTCATAAATAAACAATTAATCACCACAATTGTATTTGTGCTAGGTTAGGTTAGGGTTAGCTTGTGTCCCTTAGAGCGGAAATGACGACGTGACGGAAAGTGTGACGTCGACACGCTGTTAGGTTAGGTTAAGTTGTGTAGGTGTAGGTTCATTTAAAAGAGGGAATGTTAATATAATAGACCAAGAAGAAAGTTTTATTCAAGAATAATTAAAAATACTTACACAGACAATTCACAACCTAAATTAAAATATAAAACTAAATAAATAGACCAAGAATAGTTTTAAAGCATGTCACAATTTGGTTAATTTAGATCCCCCCAAGTTTTGCCAAAAGTATTTCCATGGTCATACACAACCCCATTTTAGAATTTATGAAAGCCCATTTTAACTTTTTTATCCGCCAATAATTTGTCGCCTTAGAAGAAATTCAATTGCCACAAAAGAAAATCACTGCCAGATAAAACTTAAATAAAACCTCAAAACTCAATAAAAAGCCGCCGCTTTCTAGTTAAGATGCTACCTCTAATTAGTCGCCAAAGTTTATATTTACTATCCATTTTCAGTTTTTTTACGACCCGGAATGGCATCAATTTGTCGCCGCGTTAAATACATGCCTTAATATAGTAGATATCGAACCAACACGTCATCTTTATTATTTTGCTGATCGTTGGTAAAACTAGGAGTACAATGTCAAATGTTGCGTAGTACAGGTTTTGCACGTACCCGCATTTAACGGCACTATCGTATTTTGCCTATGTTTTACTCAAGCTACATAAAATATAAACTATACAATCACTATACTATATTAAGTTTTAATTTAATATTTTTTTATACTATCATTGTAAATATTTTTAAATTGTAAAAGTTGAATAAAGATATATATTACTGTATATACTTCGCATTGTAGCTGTGTAGAGTCTGCTTAAAAAAGCACTAACTTATTTCTTCACGAGGAAGTCGTGAGAGGCGAGTGTGTTGGGGAGATTTGACTGATTGTTTGGCGATGCGGGAGACTCATCAACAATTATCCCATCGGAAATTTCAAAAGTTCCTTAGTTTTTTTTTAATTTGAAGCTCTAGCTACCCGTTTTGAAAATTTATAGCTCAGAGTGTAGTTTAAATACATACTCGTGGTTTGTATGTCGGCCGAAAAATACTCGACCTCTAACATTTGAACCGGGGTCTTTCTTTACATCAATATTTTTCTAAATATCGCGTGATGGTGATGCGCCTAAATTGCTTGTAAAAATATTCAATAGGTATAGCACAAACCGTTTTTCAATAATTTGGAAACGCCACAATGAAACCAATAAATAAGTTTCGACTCAGTACATTGTCGGCTCCGGTTTTGTGTATTGCAACATAAATCTGCACCGAGAACCCGGACACGCCTACTTACGGGCCAAGTCGGGATACCGGGCTATAAAGTCATCCTCCAACTAACGAATTTATTTCCCTGGATAAAACTTTATTGAAAAATAACATGTGCTCTGACGATGTTGCTTGCGTGTATGAATTTGGAATCATCGATGTTCTTGTTGACTATGCGATAAATTTTGTCTTTGGTGTTATGAAGAGACTGTTGAAGTGTAATTCTTTAGCTTGATTATTTTGTAAGATGTATAGCGCCGGCTGAGAAAAGCACTTCCCAATTTCTTCCCGCGGTCGTAAGAGGCGGCTAAGGATGGAGCTTTAAAAATGATTTAAGGGCGATTTATTGTGAAGATAAACAAAATGGGAATTGTTAGTGATGCTCGTCCAACCTAAGAACCAACCAGTAACTTTAAAGTCCCGTTCTCTTATATGCCTTAGTTAAGTTAAGATAACTCTCCTTTTAAATAAGTTCTTCGTTGGACTTTGCTCTCGGTACGGCTTAATTCGCAAGAATCTTGGTAGTGTCACAGTCAACTTGTAGCCTTTAGTACTTCATCGTTTACATTTAACCGTTAGTAACCAAAAATTTTTTCAAATGTAAGTTGTATTTATCTCATGCCGTTGTCACAATAGCAATAAATGCAATTTCGTTTTAATTGACATTTGACTTGGAATTGTTGCCATCTACATCGGACCCCGATAAAAATGTTTTTTTTACTAACTTCATTAATATTCAAATCATTTATTGCACATTTTGATTGAAATGGGTAAGTATAATATAAATAAATATACGGACACATTATACACAGTTCACGTTAGCCCGAAACTAAGTCATACTTGTATTATGGGATACTAACTCAACCATATATTTAGCATAACACCCAATACTAAGAAACAATCATTTCTGCTCATCACACAAGTGTTGCTTTCAGTAGGGATCGATCCCGTAACGTCAAGACGAAGAAGGGAGTCATCTATCCACTCGGCCACCGTCGACGTAATGTTATTATGGCACAACCAATATATATCACATTGATATAGTGTTTTGATATCCAATAATTCAGTACACTGTCCTGAGCTATTGTCTGTGGACAAAGCAGGTAACATTACATCAGTAGTGTATGATATGCTACATATAATTAAGGCTGCGTCCCCAGTAGGCAAACTGTTAGCCGCCGACAGAGTGAGCCGCAAATTTGCAGCGAACTGAAATTTGAGTTAGCTGCAGACTCAAATCAATTTTCGTGCGTCGCAAGCAAACTGTAAGAGTTTAGCCGACCGACTGAATTATCACTTTACTTTTGTTGTACGAAGGGAGTCACTACGCCCGGCGAACAACCAATCGCCGCCGCTGACTGGAACCGGTTTTGGTGGGAGTCGGCCGCTCACTAAGGTAGTCGGCGCGCGTAACGCTGCAAACTGCGTACAGTGAGTGCAAAACTAGCAAACTGTGAACACTCCATTTGAAATATATGGAAGGGCGTACTAAACCGATACGCCGCTAACTTAGTCGGCGGCTAACAGTTTGCCTACTGGGGACGCAGCCTAAGGTTCTGGCTGGAAATCAGTGGCAAATTCGTCTATTATCAACTTATTTATTTATTTATTTTGGACAAACAACAGACACAGACTAAATACATCATTTCTAATTAAATAACATGGTGAAATCAGTCTGTATCCAGAACTGTTCATCACAGAATATTTACATTTCTATTATTATTCTATTTATCTTATCATAATAAACATATTTTAAAAACTTATATGAAACTGAACTTTGTATAAAATATATAATCAGCATTTAAACATTACATACATACATACATACATATTCTCACGCCGTTAGTTCCCATTGGGGTAGGCAGAGACTATCGATCGCCACTTTGTACGATCCTGGCAAACCTCTCTGGCTTCGTTTACATCCATCAATCTTTTCATACATGCTCTTTTATTCTTCATACTGCGGACACCTGCCTTTTTGAGCACATTTTCTATTTGATCCAAATGTGTCCTCCGAGGTCGTCCTCTACTAACATTACCTTCCACATTGGCTCTATATATCTCTTTCACCAATTTACTGTCATCCATCCTCTCTACGTGCCCAAACCATCTCAGCATTCCTTTTTCTATCTTTCTTACAATATCATCTTTTACACCACACCTTTCACGAATCACATCATTCCTCACACGATCACATAACCTTACGTTACACACTTTTCTGAGGGATCTCATTTCTACTGCATTCACTCTACTTTCATGCTTCTTCTGCCACACCCAACATTTAAACATTTAAACATTATAAAGCTTATAACTAATACATCTATTAAATGGGATTGTGTTTATACAAGTTTATGCATATGTGTGTGTGTTTGTGTGTGTGTGTGTGCGTGTGTGTGGGTGTGTGTGTATATGTGCATGTGTGTGTCATATACTAAAATTGATCATTTATTGGTATCATTTATCAGTATGCTTCGCTTGAGTTGGAGCTTAGTCAAATTAAATATGTCTATAGAGCTATAGTTTTTATTGTGTGATTCACAAATCCTACGAAGAGGGGCGCGCTCGCCAGCCACCGTGCGGACGGGCTCCACCGCGAACACGGCTGTGTGCGGCAGCCGGCTGTCGGGCCGACGCGGGACGCGGTAGCCTATTTCGTTGGACAGGGGAATGCAATCGTAATGGTTAAAACATATGTTATGGAGCGTCATTTGGTCAATAAGTTGTCGTCTGTCTGTCAGTGATTGTAGGTTGTATTTTTTAAATAGATTAGTGTAAGATATTCTGGAATGATGAAATTTGTAGTGTATGGCTTTAAGGGCTTTTTTCTGTATGGATTCTTATTGGAGTACTTTGAATAGTAGGGATTCCAAATCACGCTGGCATATTCCAAGTGGGACCTCACCAAAGATTTGTATAAACAAACCATAGATGATTTTCTTTTGAAATGTCTTCCAGCACGCAAAATAAATCCTAGCATTTGATAGGCCTTTGTACAGATAGCCTCTACGTGGGCATCAAAACTCAAACTTTCGTCGAAAATAATTCCTAAGTCCCGAATTTGTGATACCCTCTCTAAGGGGAAGTTATCAATATGGTAGTTGTGCAAAATTATGTTCCGGTTTTTGGTGAATGTTACTTGTTTACATTTGTTGTGTGCTAGGTATAAATTATTTTCTTTACAAAAACGACCAAAACGGTCCAGATCGGCCTGAAGAAGCTGGGTGTCGTTTATAGTTTTGATATTCATGAATATTTTAAGGTCATCTGCAAATAATAAGACTCTGCTATTTTCAAAACACCTTACAATTTCGTTCACAAATAGTAAATACAACAATGGGCCAAGGATAGAACCCTGTATCACACCGGAGGTGACCAGCCTCTTCTCTGAAAGGTGACCATCTACCCTCACCACCTGATATCGATTAGTCAAGTAAGAAACGAACCACCATAAAAAGTCTCACTTGATACCATTATAAGCTAATCTAAGGAATAGCATGATGTGGTCTATTTTGTCGAAGGCTTTTAAAAATCGATGTATACAGCGTCTATTTGTATTTTTTTGTCCATGTGATGGAAAATGTAATCGGAGTATACTATCAAGTTTGTCACAGTTGAACGGCCTCTCAAAAAACCGTGCTGTTCCTCCACTATGAGGGGTTTTAAGTTTAATATAAGGTCTTGATGTACAAGGGATTCTAATACTTAAACTAGATTTATATATGTTTTTTTCTTTTTATTTCTAGTTATAGTTTTTTTTAATTTGTTTTATTTTTATACACGTTTTAAAATTCTTTTTTTTTTAAAGATTCTTCGAATAAATAATTTCCTTTCTTTATTTTTTTTATATGGCTCTGCTCAGTAAGAAATTGCAATTTTAAGCTCCTTCTCTATTTGATCTATATGTGTCATACGTGTTAGTCCTCTGGCATTAACATCTACATTACCTTTACAAAAAATACAAAAATAGAAAGAGGTGTGTGAGAATAATGAAATATAATGATATGATGTTATAGGCATTAGATTGTTAACTTGTTAGGAAAATTATATTTAAAGAGGTAGTTTACAATTGCTTAGATTTATTCAGTTTGTTTATTTGCATACATAGATTTGGTCTCTCGAGCCATTTCTCTCCATTTTACGATTAATGTGCCCCGCCTATACCTAATCCGATACATTTTTGCAGTTCGTTTATGTTTGTCACAGTTAAAGACCTCTGATGTACTATTTTCATACTTTACATTTCATCTATTTTCCTCAATGTTATGAGTTGTTAAAAAAACTATTTTTGTTTGATATTTATGGGTACAGTTGGCGGTCTTAAGGCGATCTCTTACAGATAATCTTTAGATAATAAGTGCAGTAAGTAAAAACAAAAATAATATTTTTTAAATACATTTATTCAACCTTAACAATTACAAAATATTTACAATCATGGTATAAAAACTAAATTTTTTATTAAAACTAAATATAACATAACATAATAATAACATAAACGTTCACGCCGAATATCCTCGAAGGGGTTGGCAGAGGTACTAATACTTTGTCACCTGGTGTTCAGAGTACCCACGTTTTGCATGGAAAGTGTACTCACGTGATAGGGAGCAGGCCTATCGCCGTTTTGTACGAATACACTGTCACATGACTAAGTACAACTCAGCCATGTGGGTTTCTTCACGATGTTTTCCCTCACCGTTAACAACCGTGATAAATTAACCACACATATGTCTTTATAAATGACAAATTGGTGTAGGCCCGACCCGGGATTTGAACACTCATCGCTTGCACGTTAACCGTTCTTCTACCCATTGAGCTATCACGTCATCCAATCTCGTATAATATTGTCTAAATCATTTAAAGCCGAAAAAAGCCTCCAATTGTCGCAACATCTTAAAAAATAGGTGAATTTGGGGACGAGCAAACAGAATTTTATAATTGTATATAGGTAGGCCAAATGGGGATTAACCGATTATAAACGCTCCGAATGTTTGTTGTTGACCGTAATGTTTGGTGTTATTTCGTTGAATTTATTTATTTTATCAGTTTTTTCAATGGGTAGACAGTTTTTAATATTTAATACGCATATTAAAATTAAAATCTAGGCCAATGGATGAAAAAGATAATTTTAAATTTTGACAATCGATTAATACCGTATTCGCTTAACCACCTATGGTCCCGTTCGTCTAGGTACCATACATTGAATTTAGAGGCGATTGATTCAATGTATGGATGGATAGCTAGGCTGAATATTGCTGGTCCTAGGGGATCTCCTTGTTGACAGCCGATACAAGATTAAATTAATTTTTTTTTGGTATAATAATTTCGTAGGTTTGTAGTTGAAAATATGGGGAACTTTTTTTTTAACTTTAGTCAACAAGGCTGCCCGATGCACTGAGTTGAATGCATTTTTAACATCCACCTTCAAAAGGAAATTAAAATTAATTGAAATTGAAATTAGCTTATGTTTGTTTTGAAGGGTTTAAATAACTACCTAACTTATACGTTGAATCTAATTCAAATTCGTATTTGGAAGGTTAATTGGAAAGACTTGTAGAAACTTATCAACACATATATTTTATTTTAAAATGGAAAGGTAGGTAGACGTTAAAGGCATAGACGAATTAAAGTACTTTATATTTATTGATTATTAAAGTATGCTGTTCTTGTTCCTACGCTTATGTATGGAAGCGAATGTTGGGTGTGGCAGAAGAAGCATGAGAGCAGAGTGAATGCAGTAGAGATGAGGTCCCTCAGGAAAATTTGTAATGTTAGATTGTGTGACCGAGTGAGAAATAGTGTTATTCATGAAAAGTGTGGTGTGAAAGATGATATTGTAAGAAAGATAGAAAAAGGAATGTTGAGATGGTTTGGGCACATAGAGAGGATGGATGATAGAAAATTGGTAAAAGGGATCTATAGAGCTAGTGTGGATGGTAATGTTAGTAGAGGACGACCACGGAGAACACACTTGGACCAAATTGAGAGTGTGCTCAAAAAGGCTGGCGTCCGAAGTTTGTATGAAGAACAAAAGAGAATGTATGAAAATATTGATGGATGTAAACGAAGCTAGAGAGGTTTGTCAGGATCGTACGAAGTGGCGATCGATAGTCTCTGCCTACCCCAATGGGAATTCATGGCGTGAGTATATGTATGTATGTATGTATTTATTTTGTTACTTTCAGAGCATTCAAATAAAGCTTGTTCTAACTTTATTTTCTAACATCTTACACATTTTTCATGTCAAACTATGAGAACAAACATAAATAGAAATATTAATTTCATTTTTTGTATCATCTGAAATGGAATCAATCAATCTCTTAACAGGTAAATTAAAGTTTTTCTATCCAAAATTGATTTCTCCTTTCGGCTTTTAAAGTATAAGGAAAATCGCTTCAATAATATCACCCCTACCTAGTCCATTATACCCATTTGGAGTCTTCGAGTTGGAGTTATTTAATTCCTTTTCGTTATCAAAGAATAAGAAGGAAAATACACACGAAATCCTTTTAAAATATTGATTTGCGAATAAACGCAAATTCGTTGTTATCGTTGTCAGATTATTTGTTAGATGACACGAGTTCAATTTGGGTTTTAGGATTTCTTGCTTCAATAGGTCGCTTTTTATTAAATTTTCTTCTCATTTCAAATGAGTTTTAAAATGGAATATTCAATAGGAAAGCAGGTCTTTCACATTTTTGTACCTTTACCTTATAGCTCACTCACAGCTCTTAATCTTAAAAAGGGGTAGACAAAGCTTTATAATTAGATATGATTCAACTAGTGTTGGGAGTTCACTGAGGAAAATGTTGTTAAATAAAGGATGGTTAGTAATGGTCTCCAGCCACTTTGCCCAAAAAGCACTTAAAAAGCCCCAAAACTTTAAGCTAAACTCTTACGACACTCATGGGAAAAACAAACGCTTTGTTCAAAGTAAAGAAATATGTACTTTATAGTAGTATATATCTTGTAATGCTTCATTTAGCAAGGTTACTAACGTATATACTCACGGCTGTGAATCCCTAGAAGGGGTAGCTTCAGAATAAGAAATTCCTAAGCGAAGTAAAGCGGGGCAAAGATTGTAAAATAGAGGTTGTAGGTGATAGTTCTCCTACTGCATCGCCCAAAAGTGCATTAGTAAGGCTCAATATCCTCAGTTCCTTCTAAAAAACACAACTTACGGGAGAAATGGGGTAATGCTAGTGTTAGCCGAGACTAAATAGCACTTTATTTCTCAAAATAATTATATTTTAAAATTTTTACGCCACTTTTTTGAATATTTATTTTAAATCGAAAGCTTACTGAGCTTGTATTTGTTTTTGGGATTTATTACCATGTACATGCCGTGTAGTGCCGGCTTAGAATGTCGCTACCCCTTTCTACCCACGGGTGTCGTAAGAGGCGACTAAAGGTATTAGGGCTTTTTATTGGTTTTTTGGGCGATGCGGTTGAGACCCATCACCAAAACCCTTATTTTACGATCTTTTCCCCACTCAACTTCCAAAAGTGGCTGAGGAATTCATAATTCCTTAGCTCTGGTTACCCCTTATAGGGAATTATAGCCGTGAGTATATGTATGTATGTATGTATGTACATACATGGTAATCAATCACATACATAGTACATACTAACATTGGGTATAAATGATATAAATATTCACATGGATTAGTTTATACTTTGCCAACTAAAGCTTGTTTGGCTGGCTAGTCCTCAAAAGTAACTTATATAGTAAATTGCAAAAAGATAGGTCCATTTCCTTTTATTGTAGTTTACGATATGTTTTAAATATGCCAATTCTATTTTTCTGACATAAAATTGATACTTTGTACACCTGGTCTCAAAAAAAACAGACACAAAGTAAGCTTTCGTTTTTACCAATAATATCTTTGACCAATATAAATTTTGCGCTAAATTGAATTCAAAATATATATCGTATACTTCAGAGTTAAAAACTTCTCAGCCGCTTTTAACAAATTGATCATAGAAAATAAAGTGAAAGATATACTCTAAGGTAGACTCTCGCATGAAACGTTTCCACTTACAAAATAATCAATTTGAGTACAGTCGAAAGCTCGAAATTCAACCACAATGGAGAACATTCCAAATAGAAATCAAATAGATACGTAATTAAAGACTTCGGATTCTGTTATGCGAAATTCCATCGTCAACTAGAGCGACCGCGACTGCTAACCTCATTAAAACACTAATGAAATTTGAAGCACTGCTTGTTCCTATTTAGATTTTGCGTGAATCTTAGTGCTTTATGCTTTGTGCTCAAGTTATATGTTGTGTAATATTATGAGTGTAGTGTAGTATTAATATTATGCTGTGTAGTGTCGATGCTGTGTAGTGTCGGTTTAGAATAGCAATACCCCATTTCTTCCGGTGGGTGTACGTAAGAGGCGACTAACGGTATTGGGGCTAATAAGGGATTTTTGGGCGATGCGGTTGGAGACCCATCACCAAAACCCTTTATTTTACCATCATTTCCCCACTAAACTTTCCAAAAGTGGCTGAGGAATTTAACTCCTTCTCTGCTCTGGCTATCCCTTCAAGGGATTTATAGCCGTGAGTATATGTATTTATGTATGTATGTATGTATGTAGCTGTGTAGTATCGGCTTATATTGAGACTAACCCATTTCTTGCCGTGGGTGTCGTAGAAGCGTCTTAGGTTGGGCGATGCAGTTGAAGACCCGTCACCAATAACATTTCAGAAGAAGAAGATACATTTATTCACATTTGAACTACTATACAGTTTACTTAAACATTAAAATTATAAAATGACATAAAAAACAAGTGATAAAAAAAATTATATAATTTAAACAAATGTAAAAAGGTCCTGCCTCAGCTTATTGTTGTGTGTTTTACACACAACACTGATTTTCAGTCAAGACCCATTTGGAGTAACACAAATAATATACAAATATAATAATATCCATACTAATATTACAAATCGGAAAGTGAGTTTGTTTGTTTGTTTATTTGTGCTTCTTTCACGCAGCAACTACCGAACCGATTGCTTTGAAATTTTGCAGACATATATAGTTAGAAGTCCAGATTAAATTATAGAGTACTTTTATACCGGAAACACTAATGGATTTTAGCAGCGAAATCTTCAACCTTTCAGCTAAAACAGTATAAAAGAGCGCGGCGTTGTTTGCATGTTTACCAATAGATGGCGCTGTCGGTACTTTCTACATCGCGGTATGATTTCTTCTTTATTGGAGTATATAAACTATAAGTTATTCGAGTAAATAACTTAAATGGAAATCATATTAACACAGTTTACAGCATTGGTACCGTCATACATTGGTATTTGAATTAGTGTTGCCGGATAATCGATTATAGATTAATCGATTATGCTCACCCAAAATAATCTAATAATCGATAGTAATATCGATACTATCGATTATATCGATACTATCGATTATATCGATACTATCGATTATTAGATTATAATCGAAGAACGATATAATCGATTATGATCGATTAATCGATTATAATTGAAAATAATCGATAATAATCGATATAATCGATTAATCGACTAATCGATTATAATCTAATAATCGATTATATCGTCATTAGATTATAATCGATTAATCGATTATAATTGAAAATTTTACACACTGTGATAAAAATAGAATAAATAAAAATATAAATGATTTTATCGTAGATTGATCGATACATATATATACTCACAGCTATAATTTCTTAGAAGGGGTAGCCAGAGCCAAGGAATTATAAATTCCATAGCCACTTTTGGTGATTGAGTGGGGAAAAAATGGTAAAATAAATGTTTTTACATAATAATCGATAGTAAAGATTATATTTATAACATAACATAAACGTTCACGCCGAATATCCCCGAAGGGGTTGGCAGAGGTACTAATACTTCTGAACATCACGTGACTTTGTCACCTGGTGTTCAGAGCACCCACGTTTTGCATGGACAGCGTACTCACGTGATAGGGGGCAGGCCTATCGCCGTTTTGTACGAATACACTGTCACAAGACTAAGTACAACTCAGCCATGTGGGTTTCCTCACGATGTTTTCCCTCACCGTTAACAACCATGATAAATTAACCACACATATGTCTTTTTTTTTAGAAAAGACAAATTGGTGTAGGCCCGACCCGGGATTTGAACACTAGTCGCTTGCACGAGAACCGAGTGTTCTACCCACTGGGCTATCACGGTATATTTATATATTATATAATATTTTATATAAAGTTTATGTATTGTATTTTATATATATTGTATTTATATCACAGTGTGAAAAATTGACAATTATAATCGATTAATCGACTAATCGATTATAATCTAATGACGATATAATCGATTAATCGATTATTAGATTATAATCGATTAGTCGATTAATCGATTATATCGATTATTATCGATTATTTTCAATTATAATCGATTAATCGATCATAATCGATTATATCGTTCTTCGATTATAATCTAATAATCGATAGTATCGATATAATCGATAGTATCGATATTACTATCGATTATTAGATTATTTGGGCCTCATTTGCATAATCGATTAATAATCGATACCAATCGATTATCCGGCAACACTAATTTGAATTGTAACTTGAAATTATAATAATAGGTAGGATAGATCATCGTTGTTTGCAATTTACGAGTCATATACTTAGTTGTAGCGTTGTGTAACTCACTCTTTTTTAATGAGTATGAGTGAGGGCCTCATTTTACCTCATGAGGTACTCGCGAGGTACCCCTCATTTGAGGCGAGGTAGATGAATGAAATAAACTATATGAACGAGTCGATAGTGAGGCGCGCGTAATTTTGCCGCTTTGAACTGAATGAGGCAAAATGAGTTCTTATGTTTAATACCTCGATTTTTTTTATAAATATTCTTAATTTAAAAGAATTGAATTATTGAAACTAACTTTCTATGACTACTATATTAGTTTCTTTACTCACTTCGCCCCGTTTTCTTCAGCCCTTTAATATCATTAAGCTAATCTAAAGGAAAATTAAATAAGTACTATTTGTAAGAAAACGCTAAAATAAACTGACTTATCATTCCATCAAACTAATCCGACTCCTTCAACCGCGACGCGAGCGAGTATAATGAATGTATAGACTCAATCTTTTAATTGTTGTCAGTAACTCACTCACTCACTTTGGTCTATGAGAGTGCTGCCTCGACTCGCGCCTCGAAAGAGTGAGGAGTTACGTGAGGTGGTTCATATTTCAAATACGAGGACTCCCTCATTTTCTCGCGACGAGGAACTCAAACGAGGTACCTCACGAGTGAGGGGCTCATCACTACTTAGTTGCTGTTATATCTTAATTGACTGTTGCTCGCTTTCGTTGGTGTCCTAAATTCCTTTCGACTATTGTATTATATTGAAGTAATGAAAATGAATCGATTTTAGGTTTTTCGCAGTAGGCTGAATAATAGTTAGGTTAGTTTAGTGCGCTTTGTTCGTCGTTTAGATTTTTATAGTTTACTCATATTTAAGCAATGCCTTGCAAACGTAAATCTAATTTATCGAGCACCTCATATAAAGCTCGGGCAATGAAAATTGCGCGATCTCAGGAATCGTCTCTCCATGCTGAATTAAGAAACAAAACTTGGTGCGATTGAATTAATGATATTCATCTATCAAAAAATTATCTAAATTCTATGAAAGGGTAGCTTCAGAGATAATAATTCTTCATCCACTTTTGGAAATAGATTAGGGAAAAGGTAGTTTAATAAAGATTTTAGTGATGGCTCACAAACTTCATCGCCCAACAATCACTTAAAAAGGGTCAATGTCCTTTATATCCTTTACAACGCCCGCGGGAATATAAATGTATATAAAAAATAGAAGTTAAGATAGTGTTTTGGTATTTTGAATGTAAACCGGATGCAAAAAATGAAGTCAACGCGGACGAAGTCGCGGGCAAAAAGCTAGTATTAAATACACAATCTTTTCTCCACTTAACTGCCAAAAGTGGCTAAAGTATATCTAATTCTGAAGCTCTGGCTAGACCTGTTAGGGATATATAGCCGTGAGTATTTGTTTGTATGTATAAAATTTGAAGCACTGAAAGAAAGAAACAGAAAGAGACACATTTATTCGCTGTACAGAACATGAAAAAATAACAATAATAGAGAAAAAAAAATACAACATTTCATTCATCAAAGTTAGAAAAGAAAAGTAAACAAAAACATTTAAACCCTGCACAGCGAAACGGTGCTGCCTCAGCATTACGTTGTGAACTTTGGGAGCCCACAACACTGATTTCAGTCAGCACCGACTCAAGTGACATTGCGAGCATTACACCATACGGAACAGATTATTGGACATATTTACAAAAAGGTTATTCATACTTAAAACAACATAATTAACAACTGTGTAACTAAATAAACAAAAATAATCAATAATTATAGAATTAAAATATACAGATATAGAATACGAATAAATAACTGTCGCACTATGCGATAACAGAAATATATATACATATATATGACAAAACATAATGATGTGATACATGTTATGATTTATAGACATAATAGGATATAAAATCATAATCATAAACGGGAATCTGCAGTTAGGACATTGCGGGATGGGTTTTGTTGTGCCAGCAAGTAATCTCTAAGCTTACGCCTAAAAGTTTCCAGCACTTGCACGCTGCAAATCTAAAGCTACCCCGAAACGCCGCTGACCGATGCACTGGCAAGATCGCTCTAACTTTAAACTGGTAGTCACTTTTTGACCATTGCAATTTTTTATGCAAATAAGTGGGAGATTCCGGCCGAGAGTGGAAAGGTGTAATCGTCTACGGCCCTGCATATTCAATAGCTTTGCATCGTCCAAATAGGGCGTGACATGGGAACGAGGAGGGATGCGAAAACAAAAAACGTGCGCATGCGTTTTGCACACGCTGTATCAGTCTTTGTGTAGGACCAAGAATGCAGCTGCCATAAATCACATCACAGTAGTTTAATCTCGATAATACCGCCGACTCACAGAGGTGAACACGCAAATCTACATTCAGGTAGTCGCGTATATTATAGAGAACCTTAAGGCGATAGAAGCAGTTACTAACTGCAGACAAAATGTGATTTTCGAACCGGAGTTCACCATCCATTAGTAACATAACATAACATAAACATAAACGTTCACGCCGAATATCCCCAAAGGGGTTGGCAGAGGTACTAATACTTCTGAACATCACGTGACTTTGTCACCTGGTGTTCAGAGTACCCACGTTTTGCATGGACAGTGTACTCACGTGATAGGGGGCAGGCCTATCGCCGTTTTGTACGAATACACTGTCACATGACTAAGTACAACTCAGCCACATGGCTTTCCACATGGGTTTCCTCACGATGTTTTCCCTCACCGTAGTATACCGAGTATCCATTAGTATACCGAGATTACTTCTATCACCCTTTTTAGTGGTTGGTTTCTAACAGCTACATCGCAGGACGCCAAGGCATCCAACGTTTTATGGATTTGTGTTTTTGTTCCGAGTACCATATACTTGGACTGGGTTGGGCTTAAAACCAGGCAGTTTCGCTCTGACCAAGCAACAATACGATCGAGATCAGAATTTAGTTTACCAACAGTTTCTGCCATATTTTTAGGATCTCCAGATATGTAAAATTGCACGTCGTCGGCGTACATGTGTAAATTGCATTCCTTGACGCTGTCAATGAGATCCGCAGTATATAAAATAAACAACAAGGGCCCTAGGATCGATCCCTGTAGAACTCCTCTATCTAATCTACTTTCAGACAAAATTCTGATTACTCCATTTCTTTTTCGTAGTTCTACGAACTGTTTTTAATCAGACTTTTCAGGAGTGCTATAAATTCCGATCATTGCGCTAAATTTCACAAAGCTTGAGCAGTGATATTATACCTCAGATATTTAAAAAACAACGCTACCCGTGCGAAGCTGGGCCGATCCACTAGTTATAAATGAAGTTACTTCGTGTGAGTTAGTGCATAGTTACTATATAATCTAATGTATATCTAGTCATCTTTGTTACACCTTCAAAACTATAACAAGGATTATTCAGCTTTCTATTCATTATTATAGCTCATATACATCCTAACAAAGAAAAACTATTAATGTTCGAATTCGATTTGTGATGTGGTGATTTCGAATTATCAAGCTGAACTAGCGCAGTAGTTTTCATTTAAAATTCTTGCCGCAAGAGCACCTTATATCTAAACACATACGTCTACACAACTGCATAAAAAATAAGAATGTAAATTCCATTTCCCTTTCCTGAATCGAGTCTCTAATATTGAACATCGCAAGAGAGATCAACAGAATGCTGAAAGGTTGTTTATCCCTGGCGGGCAATGCGATGCTGTCCGTGGTCACAACTATCCCCTTTTCAAACTCCTACCGTGAGATTTTGGGGTGGCAGTTTTTTAAATTGCTACTTAAAATTAAATCTTGTAAGAAAATTATTTTATATAAATTAACATTCTTAAAATAGAAGTTTATATACAAAAAAAACACGCACTGAAAAATGCAAATATGCTGTAAATTTTATTTTTTAACAATATAAGAGTAATAAGCTTTTACTTTAAGAATAGCTGTGTAGTGTCGGCTTAGAATAGCATTACCCCATTTCTTCCGGTGGGTGTACGTAAGAGGCGACTAACGGTATTGGGGCTTTTAAAGGATTTTTGGGCGATGAACTGCATAAAAATTGAGAAAGTAAATCTCATTTCCCTTTTCCTGAATCGAGTCTCAAATATTGAACATCGCAAGGGAGATCAACAGAATGCTGAAAGGTTGTTTATCCCTGGCGGGCAATGCGATGCTGTCCGTGGTCACAACTATCCCCTTTTACAAACCCCTACGATGGGATTTTGGGGTAGCAGTTTGTTTTAGCAAATTTAATTTAAATAATTTCAAGTGTTCAAAACAGGAGAAAATACTATTTTTTTTTATAAAATAGAAGCAATCATGTACATTTTTGTATCAAGACGCACGGCAGTGCGTCAAGCCAAGCCAAGCCGAGGCGGCGAGCGCGCGCCGTATGTGTATATTACATGAACCATTTGGAGCGACTTTTTACACCATCATAACTCAAAATCTAATCAACATAAACCAACCAAATTTGGCTCATTTGTTGATATCAAGGATACAAACTAGTAACCCAATTTCTATTAATACATAACAAAGGGTTTTTAAGATATAAACGTCCAAAAATCGCGATTTTTTTAGTGACTCACTGACATATAGATCAAAAAGCTAACCCACTTCCAGATATCCCAGGAAGTTGAAATTCGGCATCCAGGTCGGTGATCAAATATTAACAAAGGAAAAAATCTGAAAACGGAGAATTTTTAAGATTTATCAATATTTCCCTCACAAGAACATTTTGTATAGAAATCATAATAAATCCCATGATGAAATGTTGTTGACGCTAATATAAAACTCCGTTCTGAATAGGTTTAGGTATGCTATGCATACTTACTTGATCATTCATTAAACTTCGACGCTAAAGTTATTTGCAATTACAAAACTCAAACTATGAGTATAGGTACTAACTGTACTAGCACAGCCCGGTTAGTTGCGAACAATAGCAATACATTTCTTCAATATATAAAAACTCAGATTCGATTCCTGTCGTACTAATTAATTAATTAATTTATTTATTATATAAAGACCATCAACAGTAATACATATTATATAGTAAGTTGAAACAGTACAGTAAATAAGGCCAATAACAGATGATCACAAGTTAAAACAAGATACACACACAGTTAATTCAAAAGAAAAAAAAATATAACTAAACTATCTAAAGACAAAATGAATAACAACAGAAAAAAAAATTATATTATATGTAAAAATGCTAAACAATTGAGAAAAGAATAAAATTTATAGTAATGATAATTGATGATACTTGAATGATAATGTGTGTGGTGTGTGTAATGTGTGTTATGATGTGTGTATCATAATACCTAGTACCTATCTGGTAGCTGTCTAGCTGCTAGCATGGTAATTCAAAATTACCCTATTTATAGTAAAATCACCGTATGTGCACCAGCAAAGTATTTGTTTTGTATAATATTAATCCCACCAAAAACATTTTAAATGTAAAAAATGTTAGCCAAGCAAATACAATACAAAAATTTATAATATGTTAACTAAAAGACTTCGCAGACAAAAGGATTGATATCTGAATGGTTGCCAAGCACTGCAGATAATCCTGAAATACAAAGTAGATAACAAGTTAAATTACAGTTTTGATTTAATTTGGCTAGTTTTCACCACAAAATCAAATTAAAATGTACCTAGCAGATTAGTTGATTATCGTATCGTACTCTCGTATGTGGAAACGAGCCAAATTAAATCAAAACTTTAATTTAACTTGTTATCTACTTTGTATTTCAGGATTATCTGCAGTGCTTGGCAACCATTCAGATATCAATCCTTTTGTCTGCGAAGTCTTTTAGTTAACATATTATAATTTTTTGTATTGTATTTGCTTGGCTAACATTTTTTACATTTAAAATGTTTTTGGTGGGATTAACAAATACTTTGCTGGTGCACATACGGTGATTTTACTATAAATAGGGTGATTTTGAATTACCATGTAGGCTTTGTACAGTCACTATTCCTGAAAATTCTTGCCATAAAAACTACCTGCATCTAAGCACAAACACACATCTTCACAATAGCATAAAAATTCAAAAAATAAATCTCATTTCCCTTTCTCTGAATGGAGTCTCTAATATTGAACATCGCAAGGGAGATCAACAGAATGCTGAAAGGTTGTTTATCCCTGGCGGGCAATGCGATACCGTCCGTGGTCACAACTATCCCCTTTGCAAACCCCTACCGTGGTGATTTGGAGTAATAGTTTGTTGAATTGTTGATTAAAATTATTTCTTGTCCTTTGTACAGAAAAAAATATCTAATTGCAAAATGGTAAAAATAAATAAAATAAAAAATAAAATAATCATTTATTTCGAAGTAAAAGGATAAATCTTTGTTTTTTGAACGTCAAATTTCAACTTAATAATAAGTTTACTTCGGATTCGGAAGGTGTTTTGTTTAGAGAAGAACCCGTAAGAAACTCGTCAACACACAACTTTTTTTACGTCCATTATAATTTTGGTGTTAGCCCGGAAACATCCTGCACAGAGCCCTGATGACACTAAGCCACTTCATCATTAATGTAATCATTAACATTGTAATAGGCTTTCGAACTCAGATTTCTTTTAACTACTGGTTTGAATTTTGTTTCTGATAAATTTAAAATGTCCTCAGGTATTTTATTATACATTTTTACGCATAACCCCATGAAAGATGTATTTACTTTTGACAATCTGTATTTTGGTACTGAAATTTTATTGTTGTCTCTCAGGTTTCGAATATGTCTGTCACAATTTTTCACAAAAGAGGCCTGATTCTCTCTTACATACATAATATTTTCATAAATATATTGACATGGCAGCGTCATTATATTTATTGTTTTAAACAATTCCCTCAGGGAATCTCGGGATCTCAAATTGTATATAGTTCTTATTGCTCTCTTTTGGAGAATAAATATGGAACCAACATCAGCTGCTCTGCCCCAGTGTAAAATATATTACACTATGAAAATAGCTGTAATAAACTAATCGAGCTGTCTGTACATCTGTCAAATGTCTTATTTTCCTAACGGCATATGCAGCACTACTTAGCCTGCCAGCTAGTGAGCTAATGTGGGGTCCCCATTGTAGCTTGGAGTCCAGAATAATCCCTAAGAAAACTGTGTCATCCGAAAATACTAACTTTTCATTATTTAATTTTTTTTCATTATCAACGCACCTAACATTAGGTAATACAAATTTAATGCATCTGGTTTTTTTACCATTCAGTACAAGATTATTGGAAGCAAACCATGTTTGAATCTGTGAAACCGTGTTATTCACCTCGTCAATATTCTGATTATTTCTTTCAACGTCAAAAACTAAAGAAGTATCATCAGCAAATAACACTATCTTGGACATTTTGTCGACCATGAACGGCAAATCATTAATATAAACTAAAAATAAAAATGGGCCCAAAATAGAACCCTGCGGAACACCCATTTTTATATGAGTTCCAGGTGATATTGCATTATTGATTTGCACTTTCTGTATCTGATCCGAAAAGTAAGACTTTATTAATTTAAGTGCGTCACCTTGTATGCCACAATGTTCTAATTTAATAAAAACTTAAAAAGGATTTCATGATCTGCACAATCAAATGCCTTCGTAAGATCGCAAAACAAACCAATAGCATCATTTTTGCGTTCCCACGAATCGAAAATGTGTTTCATTAAGGCAACGCCTGCATCGGTTGTAGAGCGGCCCTTCGTAAAGCCAAATTGTTTTGGAAGAAACAATTTGTTTGAAGCGAAATGCAAAAGCATTTAATTGAACATTAGTTTTTCGAATATTTTACTTAAAACTGGCAGAATTGATATGGGTCTATAACCATCAGGACTAATTTTAATAAAATTCAAGCTAATATATAGAAATAAAGTAAACCTTACAAATATTGTGATAAATTTACGGTTTTTATAATAAGTAGTTGTAAAGTAACGACTTAGACTAACGCTAACGCATTTTTTCTTTAAGATAAACTACGAAACAATTTAGGGTTATTGAACTTTTAAATGATTGTTGGGGAGGGGACAGAAGAGTTTCTTTCAGTGAAGACCCATCACCAAAATCCTTTATTTTACAAACTTCACGTGGCTGAAGATGTTCTTCCTTATTTTAAAATTTTAGCTACCCTGTTAAAGGTTTTGTAGTCTTAAAAAATGGAAATACAATTGGCAATTCCGTTCGGACAATAAGATAATATTTTCGGCATCTTTAGCAGGGAACTATAGTAGGGCCAGTGTTCCTCAACTATTTGCCTCTTTCACGCTTCTAGATTTAAAGTGTAACTTTTGTGGTATTATGTAAGCTTCAAGGGGTTTCGGTACTTTGTAGTTGAACCCTGCTGTGCTGAATTTTAAGCTTATCATCTATTTAGATGTAGTTTGTAAGAATACTTTTGTAAGTTTTGATAAAATTTTGTAAATATTTATGGCACAAATAATATAGAATGATCCTGTTTTAAACAACATTTACACACACTTACATATGCGCACGGTCATAAATCCCAAAAAGGGGAGCCAGAGCTCCAGAGCTAGAAAGTCCTCAGCCATATCTTTTTATGTTTGTGGCAGATGATCAATTGATTTTTGTTTACCATAAAATGCTCTTAGGCTATACCTGAAAATCAGTGTTTTTGCTTTATAGCATTTATAAACGCTGAGTTATGGCCTAGTTTGTGTTACCATAGCGCACATACCTTGCACATTTGTAATTTGTTTTTTTCTTTTATTATCACACATTTTTACTTTTTACTTTTATTTTTGTATGTGTTTTAATGTGTGTAATGTGTTTTAATTTGTTGTATGAGATTGTTATGATAAAACAAATAAAGTTTTTATCTATCTATCTATATTTGGAAGTTAATAGGGGACAAGATGGTAGAAATTAAGTATCGTTTGTGATGGGTTTCCAACCGCATCGACCAAAAACCACTTACAAAAGTCCCATATGCTTAGTCAACTCTCACGACATCCGTTGGTAGAAAGGAGTAGTGACATCCAAAGCCAGCTGTACATGGCACACACAAACCATACTCAATTTATTAAGTATTATATATTATGCAAAGTATTTTCACTCTTTAACATGTACCACATCAACGCACAAATTTTATTTATTAACATACATACATACATATACTCACGGCTATAAATCCCTAGATGGGGTTGCCAGAGCTAAGGAATTAGAAATTCCTCAGCCACTTTTGGAAAGTTAAGTGGCGAAAAGATGGTAAAATAAAGGTTGTTGGTGATGGGTCTCCAACCTCATCGCCCAAAAATCCCTTAAAAGCCCCAATACCGTTAGTCGCCTCTTACGTACACCCACCGGAAGAAACGGTAGTGCTATTCTAAGCCGCCACTACACAGCTAATTTATTAACTCTTATTTATTAATCTTCGGACACCTTCCTTTTTAAGGTTTCATAGCTAAAAGGTAAATAATGAAAACCTAGTTGTTTCGTCATGTCTGTCTGTTAGTCCGTGTGCCACAGCAATTTATTTAGATTTAGAATCAAATTCATTTACTAATATTATATCATGTCATATAAGGTGTATAGTATATACCCGAATAACGAATTTACCGATCTTACCTTCCAAAGGTTGTCTGGAAGAGATCGCTTTTAGCGATAAGAACACCATTTGTACTTCACTGTAAACTGTTTGATCATATTTTATTTTATTTTTTTGTAAATAATTTATGTTTGATGTGCAATAAAGAGTTTTTCTATTCTATACAGTACGATAATTTAAATAAGTTGTTGTTAGTTCAATTGAATCTTTCATGTATTATCCAATACTCACATATCTATAACATAGTATTCAATAAAAAGGAAAACATGCGTCGAAATGAAAACATCAATCCACACACGAGTTTTACATCGACGAAAACTTAATCAATAACTTTCTTTGCTAGCATCAGAACCGAAAATGAAACGCGTTTAAATGGTAAAAATATAACGTATAGTCTTAACCAGTTAGAAGAAAATAAACTATCAAATTTAGCTCTTTTAATTTAATGTGTTGTTAGTTTATGTGGTCTGATAGTGTAGTTATCTCTCTAGTGTGTAAAAAGCATCTACGTAAAACCGGCAGTCCCATAGTGCGCATGCTTAAAAATGAAATTAGTACTGCGCATGTGCGTCACAAATAAAAATGGCGATCGCCTTGCATCCTACTGTATACTGTAATGATTAACACCTTAAATATATATAAAATAACGAAAACAGACAAATAAACTATTAAAAAATGTGAAGCTGTGGATAAGGCAATATCAAATTAATAAACTATGTGCCAAATTGTAAGTTAAAGTGATTATTTAGATGGAGTTTTATGTTGCTGTGTTGACAAGTGGAAAATAACGAAGTTAACATTTTATTTAGAAGTTAATCAATTAAGGAGTCAAGTTATGATAACAAATATGTCGAAAATCAATCAAAAGACTTCTTAGATGATTCTTTGGCGGTCTTTCTTTCAGTATCTTACGGCATCGGCATTGGCTAACAAAAGAGAACGTTTCATTCATTCAAACTGAATAACCACTCACCAGGTATGTTTATTTTAATTACAATACGATCTTATATTATTAAAAATACTAATGCGTCCTGTTTATTGAAGTTTTTGCTTATTTTAATACTCCAGTAGTAATTTAGGACAGTGCCATAGAGCTAGTACTCTAGTAGTACTACTGTTTGCTATTAGCGTAAGGGTTGTTAAAGAGGTCAAGAAGGTTAGTTTTAACTCTTTTATGTTAGTTGGGCAAATAGTATATTGACTGTGCTGTATAGTGTCGGCTTAGAATAGCACTACCCCATTTCTTCCGGTGGGTATAAGTAAGAGGCGACTAGCGGTATTGGGGCTTTAAAGGGATTATTTGGGCGATGCGGTTGGAGATCCATCACCAACAACCTTTTTTTTACCATCTTTTCTCCACGCAACTTCCTAAAGTGGCTGAGGAATATCTAATTCCATAGCTCTGGCTACCCCTTCTAGGGATTTATAGCCGTGAGTATATGTACGTATGTTTAAGGAATTAGAAATTCCTCAGCCACTTTTGGAAATGTGAGTAGGGAAAAATAAATGATTCTAAAAAAGACAGAAAACAACGGTTGGGGCCCGATTCAGGAGTTCAGAGATTTTTCTAATAATTCACTTACGCCATTCGTTCACCAAACACCATACCGCACTTTTTACAAAACACACTATTCATGACATTTCTTGAAGACTGAGGGTATTGGTATTTTCAGTAATTGTTGGGCAATGCTCCTATTACTATTATCTGGTTACTCCTGTTTTGGAAGGTATAGCCATTAGTGAGGAATAGTGTGTTTTGTGAATAATACCCGCAGGACAAGAGTGGTATATCTTTTCTAAGCTGACACTACAACTTTAATATTATGCTTACTATTACATACATGAATCGGATAGTCTGGTATAAATCCCAAAAAATATTTTTACAGAATTAAAATCCCTCAGCCGTTTCCTAAACAATACTTATTATAAATTAGGGAAAAATCAAATATTATATCAAAAACGTAATTTTATTCAAAACCCTTGTCTGTAAGTCACTAAGCCTTTCAGTTGCACGTGATACTGGCAGATACTTTGAAGGCACCAATATTTTAGTCCATAGTCATTTCATTTTATGAACTACAAGCTGACCCGGCTGTTTTTCTATATAAATTATTACTAGAAAATTTCTAGTCAATAAAAAATAAACAAAAATGACCGGGGTAGACAACCCTTATCACTTGCAAGTATAGAAAATTGTTACCAACCTATTCTCAGACCTACCGAACGTGTATGCAAAATTTAATTTAAATCGGTTCAGCCGTTTCGTAGGATTTTGGGTACAAACACAGTGACACGTGAATTTACTAATTTACATATTGGAGAATAGAATAGAATAACTCTTTATTGTACATCGAACACAAATTTACAAAAGTTATAATAAGTGAGGTACAATTGGTGGTCTTATCGCTAAAAGCGATCTCTTCCTGATAACCTTTGATGGGTGAGATCGATTAATTAATTATTTGGGTAGATGCACAAAACAAGGCCAAAAGGAAAATACTAAGATATTAAGCTTACTTAAAACTAACTTATTTATTTTAAATATCAATATAAATATTGATCATACAAAATAATATAGATATTTAATGAATATGAACACATACATAAATAACTACATACTTTTATATATACAAGCAATACAAATACCTAAATAAAATACACATATACGTGACAACGTAAGATTTCCAAACATATTATTTCTCTTCTAGCGTGTTTCTAGGCTAAAATCTTTGACGGTATTTTCTTACTTTATCACTTTGTTAGATTTATCCAAGTTCGATTAGAATATTGCATACGTCAAGTAATAAAACGAACTAGTCACCCTGAGATACCTATTTTGGTTTGATGACTATTTTGCTAAACATACATACATACGTATACTCAATCATTATTTCCCATTGGGGTAGTTAGAGACGCCACTTTGTACGATTCTGGCAAACCTCCTTAGCTTCGTAAACATCCATCAATCTTTACATACACGCTCTTTTTTTCTTTATACTTCGGACACCTGCCTTTTGAGCACATTGTCTACTTGGTCCAAAACAGTCCTCCGAGGTCAACTTCTACTAACATTATCTTCCACATTGGCTTTATAGATCTATTTTTACCAATTTACTACCATCCATCTTAACATTCCTTTAATCTTTTCATCTTTCATCTTTTATACAATATCATCTTTCACACCGCTTTTTCACGCTTTCAGCATATTGCTCAAGTTATTGTAATTTACACCTGGCAACTGTATTGATTTATCAAAAAAAACTAATATTACAAAAATAAGAAGATACATCCTACATATATATAATGGCATATTATTAAAAACAAAAACTTTACTCCTCCGATAATGCAGAGAAGATAAATGAGATTTCTTAGTAACATGACTTTAATATCCTTCTTAAAAGCTAATAACGTCTAGTAATAAGTAACTTCCGCTGCATAATATGTACCTCACCTATATACCCCCTACACTGTTTAATATCAATCTGAAACTTGAAAACTTTTCTGAGCTGAGCTAATTTGTGCATGTTCGATGACTTTATGAAATTTCTCTCTTACCGAACTCAAAATCATTGTGCACGCCATATATATCCCTGAAGGGGTAGCCGCGGAGCTTATATTTCATAAAAACGACTGAAATGTTTGTGACTAGGTGCTTAGAGTACTTTCGAACACATAAATTCCTATTTAATATACGTTTAACTTAAAAGTTTTGATGACGTCCGTGGCCGAGTGGATACCTATGGACTAGCTTCTCGGTCCGGAGGGAGGTTGCAGGTTCGATCCCCGCTAAGAGCAACATATATGTGATGAACTTAAATGATTGTTTGTTAGTCTTGGATGTTATTGATATGTATCATATTAAATATGTCGTTGAGTTAGTATCCTATAATACAAGTCATACTTAGTTTGGGGCTAACTTGATCTTTATATAATTTATCCGTTTTTTTTATTTCGCACGAGTAGCGTAGTTTTAAAAATATCTGAAATTTCTTCAATCGATTATCAATTCTTGCCGTGTAGTGCCGGCTTAGAATGATACACTACCCCTTTTTACCCACGGGTGTCGTAAGAGATGACTAAGGGTATTGGGGCTTTTTATTGGATTTTTGGGCAATGCGGTTGGAGACCCATCACCAAAAACCTTTATTTTACCGCCTTTTCCCCACTCGACTTCCAAAAGTGGCTGAGGAATTTATAATTCCTTGGCTCTAGCTACCCCTTCTAGGGAATTATAGCCGTGAGTATATGTATGTGTGTATGTATGTTCTCCAATTACTGCTCGCCCTTTGTGAAATTTAGCGCAATGATTACAACTTATGGCACTCCTAAATAGTGTAACTTTGAGATTGTGAAAGTGCTTTTATGAACGGTTAAGTATCTCCTAAAATAAGCCCTTGAAAACTAACAATGAGAGTTACAAACTTAGCATACATCATACATATACACACGGCTTTATTATGCTTGCGCAACCGTGTTACACAAAAATACCCATTATAGCATGATTCAGTATTCAGGTGCAACGACGGCGCGATGGCTTATTTCTTATATAAGTTTGGTGTTTTCATACCGATTTCTATGATTCTCTCCGATTTCGGCACAATGTTTTTTTCTTTTAATTAGAGATGAGTGAGAGTATTATAAACGTAAGAGTAAACAAATATAATCAGAATGCTCCAAACTGCTAAGCTATCAGGAGTTACACGTGTTATTGTAAGTCAACCATAAAAGATAGACATATGCTGTTCGGGGATATTTTTTAGACAATTTTATGTGGAATATTTCCGTCATACATAATTTCTATGTAACTTTAACCATTAAGGATACACGCGTGTCGGAAGCTAAAAAAGTTTAGTAACTTGTCCCGTTTTCCCAAAATTTCCCAAAAATCCCCTTCACTACTCTGTTAAAAAGTATACTATAATCTGCCTAGGAGTATGAAAAATAACTGTACCAAGTTTCGTTAAAATCCGTCGAGTAGTTTTTATTTCCATAAGGAACATACAAACCGACAGACAGACAGACAGAAAGACAGACAGGCAGACAAAAATTTTACTGATAGCATTTTTGGCATCAGTATCGATCACTTAAGCACCCCCTGATCGTTATTTTGAGAATATTATTCATGTACAGAGTTGACCTCACTGCAGAGTTAAGTATTCAGGGACTTAGGAATTTCATGATGTGCAGCGAATTATGAACAACTTTTAAATTGTACTCTTATAACGATGATTTTGTGACCTTGAATGTGTAAAAACAAATGTTTTAGACTGTACCAATGTAGGCTGATTACCTATTGCTGCAAAAACCATAATCACATCTCAGCCATGTGAATATACTGAGAAGGCGCTGTCCGATCATTCTACAGAGATTTCACAAATGGATATTGTAAAATATATTTGATATAGACCCCTTATTTCTTTCGAAGTAGGGAAGCATGACAAAAATAGACAAATGTTTAAACATGAAATATTTTCTTCAATATGTATAATCGGCGAACAAACATAAAAAACCGGCCAAGTGCGAGTCGGATCGCGCACTAAGGGTTCCGTACTATCATATATATAGAAAATCCCGTTTGTGTGAAAATCATGGGAGCCAAATTAGGTGAGTAATTTGATTTATGACGTTTAAAAATAGAACTACGGGCTAGATCTCATTCAAACCAATTTTCGTTAGTAGTTTGTATAGTAATACACATCATATATTTTTTTCAGTATTATCATGCCCATATTTTAGAAGTTACGGGGGGGGGGACACACATTTTAGCACTTTGAAAAAGTCTCTCGCGCAAACTATTCAGTTTTGAAAAAAATGATATAAGAAACCTCAACATCATTTTCAAATACCTTTTGATAGATACCCCACACGTATAGGTTTGATGAAAAAAAAAAATTTGAGTTTCAGTTCTATGTATGGGGAACCCTAAAAATTTTGGTATTTTTTTCAGATTTTATTTTAAAATCTTAATGCGGTTTACAGAATACATCTACGCACCAATTTCCAATAATGTAGTTCTTATAGTTTCGGAATAAACTGGCTGTGACATACGGACGGACGGACGGACAGACAGACATGACGAATCTATGAGGGTCCCGTTTTTGCCATTTGGCTACGGAACCCTAAAAATGGTCGAATTGACAACACTCCTTTTTTTGAAGTCGGTTAAAAAGTAGGATAATTATAAATGTATATATAGTTAGTTTCCATTACGGTAGGCAGAGACTATCGATCTTAACTCAAACTCTAACTGAAAGTCGAACGTTCACGCCGTATATCCCCGAAGGGGTTGGCAGAGGTACTAACATTTCTGAACATCACGTGTCATTGTCACCTGGTGTTCAGTACACACGATTTGCTTGGACAGTGCACTCACATGATAGGGGAGAGGCCTATCGGCGTTATGTATGAGTACATAGTCACATAACTAATTACAAACTTAGCTATGTGGGTTTCCTCACGATGTTTTTCCTCACAGTTAACAATATATAAACGGACATATTATACACAGATTAAGTTAGCCCCGAACTAAGTGTAACTTGTAGTATGGGACACTAACTCAACGGTATATTTAATATTATATAATACACATATAAGTAACATCCAAGACTAAGAAACAATCATTTATGCTCATCACATAAATGTTGGCTTCAGCGGGATTAATTTTCACCTATCCACTCGGCCACGGCTGTCGTCAAACATACGCACGCTTAATACTACAGTGATCTAAGTCAAAATGTTGATGTGTTGAGATACAAGACTTCACAGACCTTAAAATCATGCTCTACAATATATGAATACGAGATGATAAAGACCTAAGTGAAATTGAACCTTTTTGTGTTAAGAATACGAGTGTTTTCTCGTGTCTATGTTGTAGAGCATGCTTTTTAAGGTCTGTAAAGTATTGTAAGTCAATTAATCAATATTTTGACATAGGTCACTGTAGTATTAAGCGATTAACGATAAGCGGTGTTCTACCCACTGAGCTACCACGTCTGCCCTGAACGTTTGTAGGAGTATTATCTTTTATACAGGCTATTAACTACAATTCACAATTTCATCGGTCTATTACGTTTTTTAATGGATTTTACCTACTCACAAAAAGGGGGCTGAAGGGCTAAGTTTCATCAAGAGAAATCTAAAAGACGTCTTCATAGCTTCTGGAAGGGAAGTTATGTTCTCAATAGAAAATTACATTACAAAGCCTTTTGTTAAGCTCTCTCTATTGTTTTTCATGAGCTTTATCTAAACAGCCTGGCCGTATTTTAGATGGAAGTATTAATAAAACATGATGCTTGGTGAAATGTTACTTAGTACCGCAATATTTATGATAGGAATTTTAAGCGTAGTCTTTCGTAATATCATATTGTCTTTAAAATGAAGACTTAATGGTTTATTTTTGTAAAAGTTACTTAAATTTATGAAAAAGGCAAAGGGCATCTCAAGAAATTTTGTTCAATGGACAAAAGTAGGGCTGCAAATTTACCAGAGATGAGATGTTGTGTAGTGTAGGTTTAGAATAGCACTACCCCATTTCTAACCGTGGGTGATCGCAAAAGGCGACTAAGGGCTTTTTAAGTGATCGTCCGACCCGTCACCAAAAACCCTTACTTTAATTCTATCTTTTTTTCACTCAACTTCCAAATGTGGCTGAAGAATTATTATTCCGAAACTCTCGCTACCCCTTTTAGAGATTTTGGCCAACAGATTAGCTTGAATCTTTAAAACACATTCCTGGCTTATCCTTTCACATCTAGTATAGTACCCAGATAACTAGTTTACCGATCTCACCTTCCAAAGGTTGTCTGGAAGAGATCGCTTTTAGCGATAAGACCGCCGATTGTACCTCACTGTAAACTGTATGATAATTTCTTTTGTAAATTTGTGTTTGATGTACAATAAAGAGTTATTCTATTCTATTCTATTCTATAGTCACACATCTCTCCTCTCTGGTAAATTTGCAGCCTAAGAATATTTTTCGTGTGATACAAATCAGTAATATATAAAACTGCTAATTTGACCTTGAATAAACACAAGGGAATGATGGGGACTTTTAAGGCTTTATTTTTAACTAGCTGACCCGACAGACTTCGTACTGTCAAATTTGCTTATGACAAAGCTTAAGGCGTTTTTTTAATTAATTTAATAAAACCTCAAAAATTTTAGCCTATGTGTTATTCTGATGTATAAGCTATATTGTGGTAAAGTTTCATTCAAATCCATTCAGTAGTTTTACGTGAAAGAGTAACAAAGATCCATACATCTATACATCCATACTTACAAACTTTCGCCTTTATAATATTAATAGGATTTGCCGTGTAGTGTCGGCTTAGAATAACACTACGCCATTTCTACCCGTGGGTGATCGTAAGAGGCGACTATAGGGGCTTTAAAGTGATTTTTGGGCGATGTGGTTTGAGACCCATCACCAAAAACGTTTATTATTATCATCTTCTCCCCAATCAACTTCCAAAAATGGCTGAGGAATTTATCATTCCAAAGCTCTGGCTACCCCGTTAAGGGATTTATAGCCGTTAGTATATGTATGTATGTATGTTTTAATAATATTTTGAACAATTATACCAACTTTCAGCTAGTTCGGAATTAATGTAGCCTTCCCCTTGTTTTTTGGTCTTAATTAACCAGACTATGCTACTCTATGCAAATTAATAGTAATATACAACAAATGGGAGCCATTTTTTTCTGTATAACTAAATAAATCATACATAAGAAGTCTCCAAGTGTCCAAGTTAGTCCATATAAATCTCCATAGCAAATTCCATACAAAATTGTACGAAAGTAATAAAAAAGTGTTTGTACTGCGTCCGTTGGTTTAATATGAATTATCAAATTCACTAGGATATAGCATTCTCAGTAAAGGTAATCCGATCTCCGTAACATGAAGTGTGTGAGAGTGAGTACGTCATGTTAAAAGTGAGAAACTGACACAGTATTCTTACACAATCTGTGAGGATTTCACTTCTTTCATGACTGACTCCCAGACCGCGTCATGCTACCATTGCTGTGTAATCATTATTTAATTTAATTTTGATAGCACCCATCATTAACGCTTCATTGAATTGCAAACACTCACCGAAAGCAATAACTTAGCCGCGAAAACTGATCGTATTTGAATGTCCAACCCAAAATTTATCGTTCTATCGTTAAACATACAGAAGCGAAGCATTTTATTTCGCCATTCATAGGTTTCCGATGTCGTAAACCGAATGGCACTATTCGAGTTCATTTTATTGTGCCTAATGAAGTTGTAGCTTGTTAATTTTGGAGATATATCCATTGTAAATTGGTAAAGGTTCTTGAATTTATGGTTTTCGGGTTTGGTTTTATGCGTTGTTGTAAGTGTTGTTAGTCAAAGCATCATTGTGTTTCGAACTGGTTACATAATTGGATTAACGTTCAGTTTAGGTTGATATCTTAATTTCTCTTCAATGTCACTTAACTGATATTTAGGTTAAAAACTGTCTAAACTTATAATAAAAAGATCTAATTATTATAATTATACCAAACAAAAACCGCACTTACTTGAGATTTTACATACATATGCACTCTGTAATAGAATTAGAAAACTTATAGTAATATTTAAAAAGTTGAGACACATATGTGACTACGCTTTAATAAAACAAATCTATCAAGCGCTTGGTCAATCCTTACTGACTTATTGCATAAAATCTTGGGGAGGTGCTGGCATAACCACTATGTTAAAACTGGAACGAGCTCAAAGAGCGCTACTTAAAGTAACTACAGCGCGCCCTTTCTATTTCCCTACTACCGAACTATATAAACAATGCAAAGTGCTAACTGTGCGCCAGCTCTTTATTCTATTCACTGTTCTAAAACAGCATGCTAGCTTATACTTCAACCCTGATACACTAAACAGGAGGCGAAAGGATATAGTATGTTTGAATACTTATAGTGCAAAATTTTCCATTACAAATAGATTCTTTATATTTTTAGGACCATACTTATATAATAAAATTAATAGATTACTAGTATTATATAACTTAAACAACTTTGAATGCAAGAAAAAACTTCAATCGTGGCTATTAAATCTTACATACACGGAATCAGAGGAATTGCTTAATATAATAAGTTAATATAAGATGTTTTTATTTTTTTATCATAATAATAAAATTAGTTAGATACAATCGAGTCTAATAATAATTTATACACTACTACCTACTACCAATACCATTATATGAAAACTGATAGTTTAAGCCTTTTTTGTTTATTGTTGCCTGAAATACAGGTAAATTACCTAGCTCAGGAACAGGAAAATGTTATATTTTGTACTTTAAATAACTTACTAGGTTAAGACGAATATTATGTACTTTTGAAAACTGATTTTTTTTTTTTTTTTTTATATATTCTAGGCTGTAAATCCCTAGAAGGGGTAGCCAGAGCTAAGGAATTAGAAATTCCTCAGCCACTTTTGGAAGTTGTGTGGGGAAAAGATGGTAAAATAAAGGTTGTTGGTGATGGGAAATGGAAATCAATTAAAAAGCTCCAATGAATATCCTACGGGAAGAAATGGGGTAGTGCTAATATAAGCCGACACTACACAGCTAAAACTCTAAAGTAATATGCGAAATTGTAAATAGCAGTTCATCGCATAAACTCAGAAATCGAATGAGTGGAAGTACAAAAAGCGGCCGCCCCAATCAAGAGTTCAATCAACGGAACCAACATTAGAAGCAGGGTTGCGTCAGGTCCAATTCTGTTCAAGCAAGCAACCGCTTCCATACGGATTCGATTAAATTCACCCGTGTTTATGAAATTTTGACCTCCTTTTGAACGATGCTTTAATATCCAACTATTTGCCTATCAAAATGCAAAGATAAACATATTTTTTTATTTCTGACTAACGCCTTTAAATTATATAAAAGGAAAGAAAAATAACTTTGATCAGCATTTTGTACTATAGTATGACGTGACAAATATACCTATGATGAAGAAACAAAATGATGAAAATATCCATTTATAACTGTTTCTTATGATAACAATAATTTGTGTTTCGTACAAATTCAATGAAACGCTACCTAAACCTTTGCTCAATGAAATATGATTTTTAATTTTAAAGTTATATTACCTTATTGCATTTTACTATATTTAAACAAAACATCCGTAAGTAATTAAATTATTATAACGGAACAAATAATTTGTGAATTTGATTCATTCAAAGCAAGGTTACATACATAAATACACACTCGCGGCTACAAAACCAGCTAGCCAGGGCTTCAGAGTTGGAAACTCCTCAGATCATAGGGCACAAGATGGTTGAAATATAGTTGCGTTGGTGATGGGTTTCCAACCGCATCGCCCAAAAACCAATTAAAAAGCCACATACACTTAATTGGCTCTTACGACACCTGTAGGTAGAAAAGGGTAGTCACATTCTAAGTCAGCCCTACCGGGCACATCTATGAAACGCTACTCAAACCTTTGCTCAATGAAAGCTGATGGATGGCTGATGGATGAATGATGAAAAATGGCTGAGGAATTTATCATTCCAAAGCTCTGGCTACCCCGTTAAGGGATTTATAGCCGTGAGTATATGTATGTATGTTTTAATAATATTTTGAACAATTATACCAACTTTCAGCTAGTTCGGAATTAATGTAGCCTTCCCCTTGTTTTTTGGTCGAAATCGACCAGACTTTTTTATACAAATTAATAGTAATATACAACAAATGGGAGCCATTTTTTTTCTGTATAACTAATTAAATCATACTTAAGACGTCGCAAGCCAGGTGTCTAAGTTAGTCCATATAAATCTTCATAGCAAATTCCATACAAAATTGTACGAAAGTAATAAAAAAGTGGTTGTACTGCGTCCGTTGGTTTAATATGAATTATAAAATTCACTAGGATAAAGCATCCTCAGTAAAGGTAATCCGATCTCCGTAACATGAAGTGTGTGAGAGTGAGTGCGTCATGTTAAAAGTGAGAAACTTACACAGTATTCTTACACAATCTGTCAGGATTTCACTTCTTTCGTGACTGGCTCCCACCCGCGTCATGCTACTATTGCTGTGTAATCATTATTTAATTTAATTTTGATAGCACCCATCTTTACCGCTTCATTGAATCGCAAACACTCACCGAAAGCAATAACTTAGCCGCGAAAACTGATCGTATTTGAATGCCCAACCCAAAATTTATCGTTCTATCGTTAAACATACAGAAGCGAAGCATTTTATTTCGCCATTCATAGGTTTCCGATGTCGTAAACCGAATGGCACTATTCGAGTTCATTTTATTGTGCCTAATGAAGTTGTAGCTTGTTAATTTTAGAGATATAGCCATTGTAAATTGGTAAAGGTTCTTGAATTTATGGTTTTCGTGTTTCGTTTTATGCGTTGTTGTTACCGTTGTTAGGCAAAGTATCATTGTGTTTCGAACTGGTTACATAATAGGCTATTTGACTAAATTTTGAAAATTAACTTACTGTGTTAATTTGTTTATAAGGAGCCCTAAAAAAATATTTTTTTGTCTTCATTTTAGCTATTTTATTAAAAAATCGAAAAAGAAAATGCAATATTCAAATGTGCCGCGAAAATGCGACTTTAAGTAATATGGCGACTGTAGCACAAATGACGTCCTTTCCGCATTAAACACCAATGAGCGAAGCGATACACAGTCTGTTTATGCGCGATCTACGTCATTATAGAAATAGCTAATCACGGTCGTTTTTAGTCACGTGACAGTTGCATAAAAAATACTTATTTTAGAAGACGGATTTTACTGAAATAATGCTATATTTTTATCTCCCATTATTACATATTGCTCCAAAAAAGAAATATTAAGACTAATTAAATAAAATAAATTTATATTTTTATTACAGTCAAATAGCCTATTGTATTAACGTTCAGCTTAGGTTGGTATCTTAATTTCTCTTCAATGTCACTTAACTGATATTTAGGTTAAAAACTGTCTAAACTTATAATAAAAAGATCTAATTATTATAATTATACCAAACAAAAACCGCACTTACTTGAGATTTTACATACATATACTCTAGGCTGTAAATCCCTAGAAGGGGTAGCCAGAGCTAAGGAATCAGAAATTCCTCAGCCACTTTTGGAAGTTGCGTGGGGAAAAGATGGTAAAATAACCCTCGGCATGCCTGGTTGGGTCTGTGAGACCCACCGCAGCCGTTAAACCGTTATAATTCATTGTAATTTGAAATTCGCGAGCGACCGCTCTCAGTAGCTGACCGTAGTGAACTGATTGTCGCCCTTCGCCCGCTACCTCAGTCCGGGGCCTGCTCCAGTAGTGAAAGGATCATGTGATCATCAAAGTGATAGAACATGCAATTTTCCAGTGTGGAAATTGCTATGTTCCTAAAAATGATGTAGGAAATGAAGAAGACTAATTATTTTAGTTTAGAATATAAGATAACGTATGTGCATTATGATCCCCTAAGTCTGATTGTGATTTCTTTAGTTTTAGTTGATTTTGCATGTTTATGAACATAAGATGTTTAATTCTACGTTAAAAAACAAGGTAAAAGTTTAATTAAAAATTCTTTTGAAAATATTATTAATTCGAACACATATTTTATTTAAAACCCTAAAAAACATGTTTAAATTTATTATAAATCAAAAAATATACTAAATTGATATCAATTTGTAGGAAAAAAAAAATTGAATTTAGGGTCTCACCGACCCACCAGGCACGCCATGTAACTTTTTTCTACCAGGCACGCCGAGGGATAATGGTTGTTGGTGATGGGTCTCCAACCGCATCGCGCAAAAATCCCCTAAAAAGCCCCAATACCGTTAGTCGCCTTTTACGAACACCCACCGGAAGAAATGGGGTAGTGCTATTCTAAGACACTACACAGCAATGTAAGCCGACACTACACAGCAAAGATTTGAGATTTTATTATATCATAACATTTTAACTGTGACTGTGATCAAACAGTAAAACGTTAAGTGGGCTAAGTTTCCATTTCTGAGTATGATATTGATAAATTTCACTTCAATCAAATACGTAAAATAATTTAGAAAGAACTATCTCAGTTTGATTAAATTAATGCGAGTACAATCACTGATACTCTGAAAATAAGGATGACTCTGATTTTCGGTGGAAATTTTTATTCCGCAGATACTATCGACAAGATAAAGATAAAGGAAATGAACATATTAATTTAGTTTAGGAATGTCATCTGTGTCTTATGTAAATGTTTTCATCTAGACAACATCAGATTTGGGAGGCGCATTGTTGTGACAAAAAATGTACCCGACGTTCAGCAGTAGAATATTGTGCTCCGTCATTTTCTATTCTATCTATTTCCTAATTCGATTAATAAATTATATGCGTTTTCATTGAAATAAATATTTTTGTAATGAGGCTTTATGACTTTATTTATTAAGCTAATAAGATTATAAATACTTTCATCGTTTAATACATACATACTCATACATACATATACTAACGCCATTATTCCCCAAGGGTGTAGGGTGTAGGCACTGATGTATGGATATGGCTGACACTGCTGTAGCTGATTTTGAGAGTGGGTGTAGCAACGAAGATAATCACAACATTATTCATTCATACACACATATACTAACGCTGTTAGTTCCCATTGGGGTAGGCTGAAACTATCGATCGCCACTTTTTTCAATCCTGGTAAAGGTCTTTAGCTTTAAAATTTTTATTTATCAATCGTAATCTCAGAATGAAATTTAAAATAAGTGTTATTCTACTGTTATTTCTTTTCATAAAATTATTGATATAACAAAATGTAAGATGAAATATTTTTGGAGGGGCGTATACGATAAGGAACAAATCATTTGGATACAATTTCACGATTAAATAATGTTGAAAAATATGTTTTTTGTTATAGGCTGAATTACGTTTAATTAGTATGCACTCTTTTGAGTTCAGATTTTAGATAAAATGATTCTGACGAAACCACCTTATAGAAAATTACCTAAAATGAGAACCCATATATTTTGGTGCACAAACTTAGTTGTTCTTTTTATATCTTTTCTGGAATTATAACCAAAAACATTTTTAATAAATACAATCCACCAAAGCATTACCGCTTAGAGAAAAAGTACAGATTAGGACCCAAATAAGTATTTTTTTAATGAGCAGAAAAATCACATACATACTTATTACTCACGGCTATTAATATCTCGAAGGTGTAGCCAAAGCTTTGGAATAAGAAATTCCTCATCACTTTTGGAAGTTGCGTTGGGATAAGATTGTAAAACAAAGGTTTTTGGTGATGGATCTCCAACCACATCGCCCAAAAATCACTTAAAAAGCTCCAATGAATATCCTACGGGAAGAAATGGGGTAGTGCTAATATAAGCCGATACTGCACAGCTAAAATTCTACAGCAATATGCAAAATTGTAAACAGCAGTTCATCGCATAAACTCAGAAATCAAATGAGTGGAAGTACAAAAAGCGGCAGCCCCAATCAAGAGTTCAATCAACGGAACCAATATTAGAAGCAGGGTTGCGTCAGGTCCAATTCTGTTCAAGCTAGCAACCGCCCTCATACGGATTCTATTAAATTCACCCGTGTTACTGAAATTTTGACCTCCTTTTGAACAATGCTTGCGAGTCTAACTATTTTCCTATCAAAATACAAGGATAAACATATTTTTTCATTTCTGACTAACGCCTTTAAATTATATAAAAGGAAAGAAAAATAACGTTGATCAGCATTTTGTACTATAGTATGAGACACATAGAAACGAGTATACCTATGATGAAGAAATGAAAATATGCATTTGTAACTGTTTCTTATGATAACAATAATTTGCGTTTCTTTCGTTTTCATACAAATTCAATGAAACGCTACCTAAACCTTTGCTCAATGAAATATGATTTTTAATTTTAAAGTTATTTTACCTTATTGCATTTTATTAAAACGATACATCCGTAAGTAATTAAATTATTATAACGGAACAAATAATTTGTGAATTTAATTCATTCAAAGCAAGGTTTCATACATAAATACACACTCGCGGCTACAAAACCCAAAAAGGGGTAGCCGGAGCTTCAGAGTTGGAAAGTCCTCAGCCTCACACACATCATAGGGCACAAGATGGTGAAAATAAAGTTGCGTTGGTGATGGGTTTCCAACCGCATCGCCCAAAAACCAATTAAAAAACCACATACACTTAGTTGGCTCTTACGACCCCCGTAGGTAGAAAGGGGTAGTCACATTCTAAGTCAGCCCGACACGGCGCATCTATGAAACGCTACTTCAACCTTTGCTCAATGAAAGTTGATATTACATTTTAAAGTTATTTATATTTTATTGCATTTTAGTAAAAGGAAAACATCCGTAAGTAATTTAATTAATATAACGGTACAAATATGTTGCGCATTCAATTCAGTCTAAGAGATGTTACTTCTTTGTATATTTTTCTAATTTACTTAACATTGGTTCCAGTTTGAAGTCCACTGCACACAGGAGCTGGGAAACACATTTTATTTTGCCTTTATTTGTTTGTAATGTTGATATCACGGAATGCGCCGGATATGCCAAGATGTTGGTTCCCAACGTATATTCTTGAATAAAAATGGGAATTCAGAGTTGGTTTTGCACTTTGTTGTATTAAGTTCTGTGAAGCGTAATGGTCTGATATTTTACTTAGATTCTTTAAGTGTATTCAGGTTTATTAATGTTTTTAATAGCAGTGGTATAAATAACATAATTTTAACTCAACTAATTTATTTATCTGTTAAGTAAATAAATAAATTAAAGTATAATGATAAAAAAATGAAACTTTATGCTATGTATAGGGTATTATGCAATATATGGTAGGCATAAAAACAGTTATTTAAATACTTTTTTGAAGTTATCAAAACCTGACCAGATATATAAATACAATAAACTTGGCTTGGAAACTTATTTAACTTATTATTATTTTCTTATACATACATACATACATATACTCACGGCTGTAAATCCCTAGAAAGGGGTAGCCAGAGCTAAGGAATTACAAATTCCTCAGCCACTTTTGGAAGTTGCATGGGGAATAGATGGTGAAATAAAGGTTCTTGGTGATGGGTCTCCAACCGCATCGCCCAAAATCTTTTTAAAGCCCCCAATACCGTTAGTCACCTCTTACGTACACCCACCGGAAGAAATGGGGTAGTGCTATTCTAAGCCGACACTACACAGCCAATATATTTTCTTATGTAACCAAATTTTCTTTTAAACCTTATAAATAATAAATAGTCAAGCGAAAAATATGTTTGTTGCTGGATCATCATACCCCATTATCTGCTTCCACCAAAGGCCTTCAGCCTGCCATTAACAGGGTGTGCGTTGGCAAAGGAATGAGTACTACTATGATAATAGCCAGAGCCCCCTTCCGTCCATTAACGATTTCTCGAATGGCATGAAATGAGCATATTTTTTGGGTAATCAGGTGATTTAAACCTGCCATATCCTATCAAACCGTCTTACAAATTATAATGGTAACTTTACCCTGGGAACCAAACCCGAGACCTCCGGGTTGTGATCAAAGCTCTGCCGTTATTACCTGCTGGCAGTCATTAATTTCATATTAAATCACCAAAACACCCGTATTGAAAAAGAAGGTGTTGGACTATTTTATATTATTATTTATATATTATATCATATTTATATATTATATTATATATCATATTTATATATTATATACAATATACATTGTGAGCAAATAAAATATAAGTAAAATACCAATTTCAAGTAACAAGAAGTGGTCTTTTGTTCAGAAATACAACAGAACAATTCGCTACTATCGTAAAACTTTGAGCGGAAAAGTCTCGGTTTATTTTATAATACACTTACGAATAAACGTATTCAGAATGCAATTGTAGCGCGCATTACTAACAGTTTCAGCTTGAAATGATACTTAGTGGTGCCGCGGAAATAACGTGCACCGAGATGATGAGAAGCTTGTGTTTGCGAGACATTTAAGAAACTTTATAATGATATGTTTCAACAGTTGCGTTTTGCGAGCAACGGAATTTTAGCAGGGTCGTTTTGAATGTGTCAGAGTAGTTTATTATGATTGAGAAGTTAATATTTGGGTTGTGTTTGATGAGTTTAACTGTGAATGCAGTGTGTTCTTGATAAGTGGTCAAAGTGTGCGATTTTCTGCTCAGGATGAGGCAGATATAGAAATAAGGCTTTAAAAATGAGTAACATACATACATATACATATACTCACGGCTATATTTCCCTAAAAGGGGTAGCCAGAGCTAAGGAATTATAAATTCCTCAGCCACTTTTGGAAGTTGAATGGAGAAAAGATGGTAAAAATGGTTTTTGGTGATGGGTCTCCAACAAAAAGCCCCAATACCCTTAGTCGCCTCTTACGACACCCGTGGGTAGAAAGGGGTAGCGACATTCTAAGCCGGCACTTCACGGCTAAAAATGAGTAAGTTAATTAGATAGTCTACTTAGTAACCTATATCATAGTTAATACTATGCTTGCACCGAATTTGTGTATTTTTCTTATATCAAACTCATCTCAGTGTTCACATCTTAAATCCTCGAAGGGTTGACAGAGGTACTAACATATCGAAACAGAATGCATTTGTAGTGCGCATTACTAACAGTTTCAGCTCGGAATTATACTTAGTGGTGCCGCGGAAATAACGTGCACCGAGAATATGAGAAGCTTGTGTTTTCGAGACATTTAAGAAACTTATGATATATTTCAACAGTTTGCGTTTCGTACGTTTTCGAGTAGGGAAATTTGTATTGTAGCGTTTTTAATGTGTTACCTTTCTCGTTCCCACTAATTTGTGAAGTGATTTTTTGGTTGTGTGAGATAAAATGAATGGATATGACGTTCGATATGGCTTGAGTCTCATCACCAAAAACGATGTAGTGTTACTATCATATCTTCAAACATGTGTAACTAAATTTACTTTCAAAATATTTAACATGACTGTTAATCCTTTCCATCCTCAATTTTTTTTTCATTAACTTTCATGGCTCCCCAAAAAAACTCAATTTGGCTTAGCAACAACATACCTAGTTTGCATTCTCCGTATGCTTTCAAGGTTTAAGTGCGAGCTTCCAAATAATCGGATTGGTGTACATTAGCACTGCGAGAATATCAAGTAGTATTCATTTACGGCTCCAACATTTTCAACGAGTCCAAAAGTAATTTTTGGCTCACATTAACTTGGTAATATTGGAGTAGTTAAATTAAAACATAAAAAAGTATATGGGTATTATGTCTGAAATGTTTACAAAGTTAATACTCTAAAACATACATACATATACTCACGGCTATAAATCCCTAGATGGGGTAGCCAGAGCTAAGGAATGAGAAATTCCTCAGCCACCTTTGGAATGTTGAGAGAGGAAAAGATGGTAAAATAAAGGTTGTTGGTGATGGGTGTCCAACCACATCGCCCAAAAATCCCTTTAAAGCCCCAATACCGTTAGTCGCCTCTTACGTACACCCACCGGAAGAAATGGGGTAGTGCTATTCTAAGCTGACACTACACAGCTAAACACTAAAACTCTAAAACATTTTATCATATCCACTTCTATCACAAGATAGCTGAACACTTTTACAAGGAAGAAATGGGTTAGTGTTATTCTGAGCCAATACTACGTAGAAAACAATTCAATGTTTTGTTTGTACGTTGTAATAGGAATTAATCAGATTTTAAATATTTTCAAATATAAATAATTTTCTAATAATCCACGTCTGATAAAATTCAAGTTTCAAACCTTTTCATTCTTAGATAGCTATAGTGTATCTTAGCCAGTACTTTGTACGATCGTGGAAAACCTCTCATTCATAAATAATTTTAACTCAATCTTTTTTACTCTAAGAATAATTGCTCATAAAACGCTTATAATCAACAATAGCCAAAATGTCAGTGAATCGCACGCGGAATGGTGAAATAACTCATTTTAAATTGGAATAGAGATTTCATTGGCAACATTAGGGCAGCGCGGCCGGCTCCTAAATGTGGTAATATTGGATTATAAACCTGATTTATGCAGAATCTTTATCAGTAGCGACACCTGAAATTGAATTTCACTCCTACATCACATTACTGGGTGAAGTGGGGTTCGATATTTTATTAAGTATTCTTCCTGAAGTGTCGAGTGTGGAGTTGGCTCTACGTGATCGGCTAATCGTGTTTTTTCACGTTTACGGAATAGAGAAATCATTTTTTCTCTACATTTTCTGAGATGGGAACGGGAAATTGTTGGATATGATAAAATGTTTTATAAAGGAACTTATGCTTATGTTTTGCTTAGTTTTTATATGTGTAGTGCTGAGATAATGTTATGAAAGTCATAGAAACTCATAGAAACGGTAACGTTGTTTTCGTACAATTAAACTTAATTTAAATCTTTTTGTCTTTTTCCTTGTCAGTCGGTGTCTGAAAAGGCCCGAATGGCTGTGCATGATGCTGTCCTCGTTCCTACGCTTATGTATGGCAGTGAATGTTGGGTGTGGCAGAAGAAGCATGAAAGTAGAGTGAATGCAGTAGAAATGAGATCCCTCAGAAAAGTGTGTAATGTAAGGTTATGTGATCGTGTGAGGAATGATGTGATTCGTGAAAGGTGTGGTGTAAAAGATGATATTGTAAGAAAGATAGAAAAAGGAATGTTGAGATGGTTTGGGCACATAGAGAGGATGGATGACAGTAAATTGGTGAAAGAGATATATAGAGCCAATGTGGAAGGTAATGTTAGTAGAGGACGACCTCGGAGGACACATTTGGATCAAATAGAAAATGTGCTCAAAAAGGCAGGTGTCCGCAGTATGAAGAATAAAAGAGCATGTATGAAAAGATTGATGGATGTTAACGAAGCCAGAGAGGTTTGCCAGGATCGTACAAAGTGGCGATCGATAGTCTCTGCCTACCCCAATGGGAACTAACGGCGTGAGAATATGTATGTATGTATGTATGTAAATCTTTTTGTTCATGAAAACCTCATGTGGGGATTATTACTAATAAATAAAGAATTGGCAGCCATTGACACGGTAGCTCAATTGGTAAGAGCGACGGGGGCGTATACCCGAGGTCGCGGGTTTGAATCCCACCTGTGTCTAAATTTTTCTTTCCTTTATTTATTCTTTATGTATTAAACTTATTGTGTGCTCTTTTTTTGAAGTTTTTAAAATTAGTACGAGAGAGACTTTTTATTGCAGTTATAAATCTACAAAGTTTTTCACTTTCTTTTTCACTTTCTTTTCATATATGATAAAGGCAAGTAAGATAATAAAATTTTAGATATCCTTTTAGTTTAAAGTGAGAAAAAAACGTAGACAATGTAGATGTAGATACTAATTCTTCTGAACGAGAGTAATTGAGGCTTTAATCATTTTACAAATATCTATCACCTGGTGTTCAGTTTAATCACAACTAACTTGTCATGTGCATCAATGTGATGAGGGCAGCCATATAGCCACTGTAAGAATACACTGACATGTGAGTACATATTACTTAGGCAAGTCTGTTTCTTCATGAGATTTTTCCTTAACTGTTCAACATCCAAATTTGATAAACTAATAACACATATGACATAAGGAAAACTTGATTGCTGTGGGTCCGTCTCAGGATTGAAACGCACTTCACTCTATATTAGAAATAGTTATTTCCACTAAACTATTAAAATTTCAGTATTATCTTGTAAATAAAATGTTATATGGCAAAAAAAAATGTTTGAAATTGGTTTTTAATTCTATTTTACCGTTTACTTGAAATACAAAAGTATTATATCCAAGAATTACATTTCGAGCAAATAAAGATTCAAGCAGAATAGAATGAAATTGTTTTAAATGAAACTAGAATACGTGACTGAAGAAAATATTACGAAAGCTGCAACCCTGTCAAGTGGAATGAACGTTGTACTCGATTTTATTTAATGTGTTGTATGTATGTATGTGTTAAACATTTATTTTTGATTTACTTTTATATTCTGAGTTGTTATTACTAAAAGCTTCAACATTTTCGGAATAGTTTTGTCGAATTTCGTTGAAAGCTTTTTTGACCTTTTTAAATATTTTATTGAATATTACTTAATTTATATTATATTATTAAAACTTTTAAATCGTAAACATAAATTTATATTGTAAAGTGTAAATTGAATGTTGTTTTTTTTAATAAGTAGACTATATTATAAGAACTTGGAAGTAGCAGATTTTCGCAAAAGCGATTTGCGCAAAAGATTTTTACACGATCTAACGTATGACTCGCAAAATCACTTCCCATTGAGATTGGCAGAGACGAAACTCTAGCGCTATATTTAAACTCGCTGTATAGTTTTAGTTTAGAATAGCACTACCCCATTTCTACCCGTGGGTTACGTAAGAGGTGACTAAGGGTTTTGAGGCTTGAGCCTAATTTCTTAATCTCTGATTTATAGCCGTGTGTATTAACTCTACCAAATAGTCTCTTTTTAAAATTTACGAAATACTGAGTCAAATCCTTTTATTAAGGCCAACAAGATTTTCTGAAATCTGTCTTACATGCCCTTGTAAACCCTACAAAGAAATTCCAACAATCACACAAAGTGCATACAAGTTCGTATTAAATCTGAAGTCTGCTGAATCTCTCGAGCATTTCCCGTGTAAGAGCCAGCGTATACTAACTGCATCCAGAATATATGGCTCCCTTGAGGGCTGAGTTGACGAGTTCACTAATAAATCATTACGCTCCTACGCTGCACTGTTATCTTGTTAATATTTTATGTACTTGTGAACGCTTTGAGTCTAACTAATAACTGTATTCGGATTAAAAATATATTATTTTACTATTAATACACTACTTTGAATCTACAAAGTTCAAAAATAGTTATTATAATTATACTGAAATTAGTTCTGGTTCTAAATAAGAATAACTCTTTTGTGTTAATTGACTTTGATTGCGAGAAACATTCCTGTATTTGGATATTTGGAGGAGACCTATGTCCAGCAGTGGACATCTATAGGCTGATGATGATTTATTAGATACGATATTTTTAGTTAATTGTTGAATATATGGATCTATTGATTTATGTGCAAATAAATGGTATATTCTTATGTTTTTGTTTATTAATATCTTATATATTAATTTCTTCAAAAAATATCATTTATATTATAAAATTCTGTACGATTACTATTAAAATTTTTACTCTTAGATTAAAATTTTATTATCTTACTTGCCTTTATCATATATGAAAAGAAAGTGAAAAAGACAACCTGAAAAATATTTTTTAACAAAAAGAAAACCGACTTCATAGAAAAACAACCGAAAATAAACAATCTAGTACTAAAAAGTACGAAATAAGTTTTTTTAATTGAATATGAGTACTGTGATTGATACCTTAGCAATTTATTTATTCCACACGCGTCAGTTCAACCTACCTAAATCTTAAAATTCTCTTAAATTAATTTGTGAGCCGGTGCCAGCCTCGATGATAATTGATAATAAGAAGTGTGTATTTCGCACTTCATATACATGTAAAATGTAGGGTACCTTGTAGTTGTAGGGTTAATTGATTTTTGTACGTATTATCATTTAAAACGTTAGGCGATAGATATATATTGTTTAGATTGTAATAATCAGAGATAGATAGTAGGGTGAATTTACTTTTGTTTGTCTGGCACCGACTCAAAAATTAATTTAAGAGAATTGTAATATTTAGGTAGGTTGAACTGACGCGTGTGGAATAAAGAAATTGCTAAGGTATCAATCACAGTACTCATATTCAATTAAAAAAAACTTATTTCGTACTTTTTAGTACTAGATTGTTTATTTTCGGTTGTTTTTCTATGAAGTCGGTACGTTTGCCTATAAAATTTGAGGGTTTCCCTCGATTTCTCCAGGATCCCATCATCAGACCCTGATATTCTCATCATGGTACCAATCCGGGAGTATCTTCTTTCGAATAAAAAAATAATAATCAAAATCGGTTCATAAATGGCAAAGTAATCGGCGAACAAACATAAAAAAAAATAAAATAAAATAAAAATACCGGTCGAATTGAGAACACTCCTTTTTTTGAAGTCGGTTAAAAATCAAGTTGTCTACTTATAACTACTGATTCCTCATGGACTATTCGTCCATTTTGGAATCAGTTGAATCATATATTCAGAGCATGTCAAACGAGTACAAGCCAGCGTAGTAACGCTTTGAAATATGCTAATTAGAGTTTCACCTCTATTTTCTGGCCACATATTCTACTTATTGAAGTGGCTATAGTGGTAAGAGCCCGCGGGAATTGGCAGGAATTCACAATTAGCGACTAGATTGCGCTCTTTGGGACATTACCTGAGCGAACCGCTAACTAGTAAACTGGACCATTTATATTTGAAAAGTTATATATGCTTCATACGGTGTTGATTAAAGTTTTAGGGATAAATTTTAGAATCAGATTTTACATTCTTAGTCTCGAGGGTATTCGTTTATTTTGTGATTTTAGTCTTTTTAGACTGCAGCCTTTGCTTCTCTAATGTTAATTTTAATTGAAGTTCAGTAAATGATTATAACACTTAATTTAAAAAAAATGTTTATTTTTCAAAATATTTACACAATTTACAGAAAAATTAAAAAGCTTTTAATTTACTTCGATAAGACTAAAATACGCATACTACCAATTTTAATATAAATAAAAAAAAAAATGGTTTACCATGACATAGTATCTCTTAAATTGGATTTTTGTCACGTTGCCCAAATGAGAAGCGTTAGAGCGTGTCAATGTTGTATGAATGGAGAAACTGAAAATAATCTCATACCAAATCTGGAAATATCTCAATTTTAGGTAATAAACTCGCTTTTACATGTGTCATGCTTTTTGATGTACGTTTGATATATACTATTTTATGTTTAATCAACATAAGTAAGTGAAAGTAACTTTATCATAACTGCAAGAGACGCAATTTTATAAGACATTCAATTCAATTCAAAACACGGGTGATCACTAAAGTAACGGATCACACTTTTATAACATGCAAAAGTGATTTAATATTTTCATTTCAATACAAATTCAAAATATAATTATTGTTTATTCAACCTTAACAATTACAAAGTATTTACAATCATGGTATAAAATTTAAATTAAAACTAAATATATAAATAACAAACTAATATATATATATATATATTAGTTTAATATTTAAATATTTAAGTTAAACATTTTAATATATATATATATTAAACATTTTAATATATATATATATATATTAAAATGTTTTGCAAAGATCATTACGAAAAGAGCTTATTGAATCGAGAGCATAAAAAAACAAATATCATCGTCTTTAAAATAAATTGAAAATATATCAATAAGCTCATTAAAATGTTTTGCAAAGATCATTACAAAAAGTGCCTATTGAATCGAGAGCATAAAAAAACAAATTTCAACCTCTTTAAAAGTGATTATTAACATTTTCTCCGCAAACTTAATGCAGCGGAAACGCATTTCCAATGAGACGAAGAGTCAGGATGGACTGTGCGAGTGGAAAACTTTTTCAATAACTTCGAAGAACGTCAGTTCTCAGCGCCGAAGTTATTTAAACTGAGGAATTTCTATGAAAATTTCAACATTTAAGATTGATTTGATATTTGAAAGATTTGGTTTAATTTAAAATTTATTTGTTAAAACGTTATTTCAACCTTTAGTCATTGTATTAGTCACTTATAGGTTTTGATTTAGGATACAATAATTTACTTTTATAATTTGTCCTTTTTTTTAATTATGATCAATGTTTTTTTAAGTAGGAAAAATAACTAAAGGTATTTGACAAACGTGGTAGTTTAGTGGGAAAAACACCAATGTAGCTTCTTATGCAGAGAGACAGTGGTGCAAACTACGTACTATTAATTTTTAATTTGTAAATATTTTATTTTCAAGTTAAGTTAATACCTTTTAAGCTAATTACCATAATTAAATATATATATTTATATAATATTATATATAAAAATATAAACAATAATAATTTAATACTATTAAACAGATATTTTGTGTCAATCTCAATCATGTCTTGTGAATGTTGTGTACAGTATTAATTGGAAAACAGTCTTGAAATGTTTTGTAATTGTAATGTATTATATTGTATAGTCTGTAATCTGTTACTGCGCCTTATTGAAATAAATAAATAAACCCCGAGTCGGGCCTGAACCAACTAATTTATCCTGGTTATTAACGGTGAGGGAAAATACATCTTTGTTATATTTAGTCATGTGATTTTGTATTCGTATAAAACAGCGATAGGCCTGCCCCCTATCACATAAGTACATTGTCACATAACTCGTACCCACGTGACTCGTTCGTCATATATGAAAATATTGATGAATATTAAAGAAGCTCAAGAGATTTTTCATCGTAAAAAATAGCCATCTATAGTCTCTGCTAACTCCAATTGAGACTATAATGGCGTGAAAATGTATGTATTTTCATTAACACGCTACGTTTCTGCACGAATGTGTTTATGTGTTTTTTAACAGCAAATTGTTGAAGTCATAATATAATAACAATCCATAGGTCACGTCTTGAAATGTTGTTAGTCAACCAAGCTGTCTTGATGGGAATTGAAAAACTTTCTCAAAATTTCTACCATAAATACCTAAATCTACAGAGGGAATGTTTCACAAGAAAAAATATTTTATGATAAGTCAAGAAGCAGTTTCGATAAGACACAGGTTTATATCAAATAATACTGCTGCCAAGACATTACTTCTACATTAGTCGAGATGGGTGCTTAGCTTCCTCTTTCCGCAACATTTCACAAGCAGTATATTTACGACCAATTTCTGAATTAAGTATTCGAGCTGAGAACAACTTAAGTATCGTTCTGTCGCATTGAAATCTTAACAACTGAATGAGACAAATCGATACATAAGTCGTTCTCAGCTTGAATACTCAATTCTGAAATTGGGCGTTAGACTCTAGATCAGTTTGGTAGATAACGAAAAAAGAAATTAATTTCTCTCTGAGTCAAATTTTCTTTTTTCAGGTCAATGAACACAAAAATTAAATGTTCTTGGATAGCATTCAAATTATTTTCTGCCCATAGTTATTTTGAAACTCAAATTTACTCAAGCGTTCATGCTATATATCCCCGAAGGGGTTGCAAAGGTACAAAGGTACTTCTGAACAGAACATGACAATATCATCATCCGGTGATCATACTTTGTCGAATGATGTTCAGAAGTATTAGTACCTTTCCCACCCCAACCTCAACTCAAGAGTTTGAAATGACGGGAACAATGCGCGAAAATAGCTCGAAGTCCCGAAACACCGCTCATAGAATCCAAAAGCATGGATTGTACCTTTGCAAGATATGTATGCGTCAGTTCGGCGAGACTTAACCATGAAATAAAAGTCTTATGGTCTTATAAAAGATTAATAAAATAGGGTTATTAATTGATGTCAATTTATTCGTAATAAAAACTTAAATAACTTTTTTTTCATTATTTCATTTGAGTCGTTTTTTTTTGTATCATGGGTATTTAATAATTAGAAGTGCCTTTAACTTAGCTGTGTAGATAAGTTTGATATAATAAAAATGCCTTAATTATTATTATTAAAGTAGCTTATAGTATCTTTTATGATTTACTTTGTACATCTGTTTCTTTGTTTTTAATATGTCCGTCGTGGTCACCTTTACGCTGAATTTATCTTAATTATTTTATGAACAAACGCATTCTGTTATTTAACAATTTATCATGATAATATCACTATAACATTAAGCAATCATGAAAATACTTAACCAAAATTCATGACTGCTCAAATTGACACAGCAATGTTTTCCCCAGTTTTGTATGCTAATGTATACGTTATCTCTTCGCTAAATTTCTTTTTGCTTTCCTTAAGAAACGCCCTTTTCTGGTTCAACAACTTTTTTGTTAAGGATTTGCCGATTTTGGGAAAAAATAATCCAATAAACAAGACGCAAAAAAACTAAAGTGTTATCGAATGCTTTGGCACGGAAAAAACATGATAGTGCATTAATAATAAGTTATTTTCTGTTTGTTGCAGATGAAACCTGTTGATAATGTATACGAAAAGTCAAACTCGCAACAGAACTAGTTAAATATTAATCAAAAGCTGTACGTTTGTTCACAAATATGGACAAAAACGGAAAGAAAAAGAACCAAACAAACGGAAAATACAAAAAAAATGGAAAATCTGAAAGTTATTGCAGGAACGATGAAGCTACAACTATGTGTTGTTTTTGCATCAAAACCCAAAAAGGCAAAAAGAAAAGCTTATTAGCGGGTTTTTTTACAAACTTGGGAATTTTCGCAATATTGATAGCATATACATTACTAGGTGCCTTCTTATTTCTTGCCATCGAAGGAAATGTAGCTAAAGTACACCAAAAGACTTTAGCAGCCACCTCTTACCACGCTACTTCAAATCAAAAAACTGTCCCATCACAAAAGTTCAATGGCACCATATCTCAAGCTAGCGCTGAGTTACGATCCAAAACTGTTGAAAGTATTTGGGAAATCACAGTTTCATTAAATATTTTGTATAAAGAAAACTGGACAAGATTGGCATCACAAGAAATTGCGAAATTTCAGAGTAAACTAGTCGAGACTGTTACAGCTGATGTGGCTGCTCAGTACAGTGGAGCTAGAGCATTAGAATCTGCACCAGCTGTCATTATTGATGATTACGAATGGAATTTCGCCAAAGCGTTTTTATATTCGCTGACAGTTTTGACCACTATAGGTAAGAATAATTCATAAATCATTATTAAATTCTCTGATAAGGAATAATTGTGTATTTATTTGCAAGAAATTTGAATTTTTATCGTAGTAGTTATTGCTTAAATAGATGAAAAGATAAAGATTGATAGAACATGATACAATCATGGGTTTAAATTTTTAATCAGGCCAACACGTTTGTGTGTATGCAAAAGTCATTGGTATAGTTTTTCCCAAGAAAATCTAGATAACTTAGTTATATTTTAATAGTGTGATCGTTCAAAGCAGTGAGTTATAACGACCCTTTGTAGTGTGTTTATGCTGTGCAAGATAAAAGTTTATAAATTAACCATTATGAGACAAAAAGTTGCGTGATTTTTTGCAACCTTTTTTGATCTTTTGGGCATAACAACATATTTATGTCATAAACTTTTATTAAGATAAAATGTAACATTTTAAATTAATTAAAAAAACTACATTGCATAAAAATATATGGAAAAAAACTGGCTTTTTAAAATCATAATCTCAAGTTATAAACCACGTTTTTTTTATAACAAACGTAACTTACTTATTATTTCTTTAGTGTGGTTCGTGTGGTAAAAAAATTGGTGAATCATTAATTTTCACTCATTACTGCCTGTATTTAATTATGTTTTTACAATGCCGCAGGTTATGGAAACGTGACACCAAAGACTGCAATAGGTAAAGCTGCAACAATCGGATATGCAATAATCGGCATCCCTCTGACGTTACTCTATCTATCTGTAGTTGGAGCTCTTTTATCAAGACTTGCTAGAAGCGTCTTCAGCAGAGCACTCTGTTGTTGTTTGTGTACAAAATGTGGGTACTGTTGTCTGGATGAACGAACAATGGCAAGCAAAGAACGAAAAGATAAAGTAAAAAGAAACGAAGATTACAGGAATCAAACTCTTCACCTGCAGGAACCTTATTACGTTCGATCACCTTCAGGCACTATTATATCTGCATCACAAGCAAACAGTGTAGGCACAAATTCACTCAAAGACAAATCACAAGGATTAGGGTTTTTAAGGGATTGCGATTCCCTTAGTTGCACCGATACGGACTCTAAAGTCTCACTGAGAGGACTTTCAATACTTGCTCCGGTTGGACTTTGTCTTTGTGCAATTTTTGTCTACATATTTTTTGGTGCTTTAGTATTATATCAATGGGAAGGTTGGAGCCTTATTGACGGTGTTTATTTTTGTTTTATGAGCTTGAGTACTATCGGGTTTGGACATTTGGCACCTGGTGCAACTCAAAGAAATGCAGCCTCTACTGGAACAATTTGGTTTTGTTCTATCTATATCATGACAGGCTTAGCGTTGACCGCAATGTGCTTCAATGTTCTCCATGATGAAATTGTACATCGTTTAAAACATCACGAGAAGCTTGCAAAATTAAACAGTCAAAAATCTTTTACACCAGAATTTCTTCGTCGATCTTGACGAGATGATTCTGGAAATCTAAGTGACGATACTATATTAGGATCTGAAGGAGACTCTTTGCCGGAAGTTTTACATCATGTGTCTGGTTCAAGAAACGAAGGTGGTGCGATTCGGCGATATGTATATACCGTAAGGGAAGAAATTGAACCTGAAAGAGTAACTCCTATGTAAAATATTACAATATATTGCTAAATAATGAATTTTTAGGTAAACGTTTACCCCGTTAATATTTTGAGTACAGTTTCGTATAAACATTACAAGAAAGGGGTTTGTTCAAAATTATGTAGTCACGAGCGGCGTCTTTTTCCCCGATCAGAAAGATTTGTACTGCTGTGTTTGGGTTCAAATTCGAGATTACGAGTCTCAAAAAACCAAAGTTATTGCATAAATTGACTATACTTATGGTCGAGACATAAATGGATTATAAGGGAGACTATTTTATTATGTTTAATATCTGGCCGCGAAAGTTGAAAAATATACCACTTTTGAGCAGATCCTCTTATTGCATGTCATTTTGTAGAGTAAAGCAACTGAGGTCATCATTTTTAAATTATTATACAGTATTATTTAAGGAGTTTTTCGACACATAATTTCTTTCAATCAGAATTATGTACTAACTTTTAAAAATCATTTACAGTAAATACATGTTACGACTGAGTAGTAATACAATTGTATTGTAAAAAAACATAACTTAAATATGTAGAGTCAAATACTCAGTTTTGGCAAAATAAGCATGTAAAAGAAAATTATCGTTTTAGGTGAATGTAAGAGGGCTGCTGTATTCATCGACTTATGATACTTTCATTGAGTTTTTGATTAACCTGTTATTCTTGACGTATTGTTGTTATTTGATTTATTTAATCAGTAACGGTAGCCAATAAAGTATTTTTTTTGGAGGAAAGGAGCTATCAGCTGCATCAGCCTCCGATCAGGTTTCTTTTCAAGTAATATTATTATTTATTTAATTTAAGAAATGTATACTTTTTTGGATTTACTTTGGTGGATATTAAAAAAAATGTGCCGTCAATAAATAATGTACCAGGCCCCTATTTCACCACTCTGACAAGTCAGACAATTGTCAAGAAAAACTATGACTGCGCCGATTTCATTTACTAAATATTCGACACTTGTTTTGCTTATCCGAAATTTTTCCTTAAACGCAAATTAAGTTATGTCAAAGGAGAAATTTATTTGTTCTCTATACATTATCCTAAATATAACTTACAATCAGTGCCACTACTATTGCACTCGCGGAGCGCCATTTTGTAACTTAAAATTACGACAATTGTAACGCTAGCCCTCACACTAGACTGACACACCCTCGATCTCATGTCAATAATTTCAACTATACAAATATGTTGAGCTGGATAAATTCTCCTTGTTTCACAACATAATTATCAAAAGATTGAGTTATCGACAATTGTAACATTATGCCTGTCATGTTAAGAACTATTTCTACACGAAATATTTTTCAAACTTATCAGTTGTCACTTGTTACTGACATATCTCAGCCGACATATGCGACATATGTCACTGACAATTGTCATGTTGGTGAAATAGGGGCCAGGATGGTTTTGTATTTGACAGGAATATTGTTTGGGATGTACGTTTTTAGACTCATTATTATAAAATAAATAAATTATGTTCCCTATTGATTGCTCGCAGAGAAGGTGGAGTCCTCCCAGTGGCAAATCTATGAACACGTTTCTTAGGGATTAATCTGATGTTACATGTAAATTTATGGATAATTTGTGTCATACGAGTATAATATGTTTATAGTATGTAGAGAATAGAAATATTATTGAGTGTGAATATAACATGAAAGGGACATGGTCGATGTTTTTTTATGATTTACTAAGATTAATTGCTCCTGTCTGAGTTTTAAATCGATAGGTTTAATTCAATTTGTAAAAATATGTTTTGTATTTTTAACAGTAATTGTGTTCACACTAAGTGTGAATTAAAATTTGTATAGTGTGTGAGACTTGTCTATTGATAATAAATAGTGGAAGAAAATAAATTCGTTTTTAATCGAACTCCTTTGTAATGTTGTACAGAATTTGTTTTTTTTTAAAACAGTAGATTGCTTAGGGTGTTTGTAGACAGTGCAAGTAGTTTGCAGATGTAAAGACAATTACGTGGATTAGTCCAGTATGTGGGTCCAGTGACACGGGCCAGTCCCTTGCTAATCCATCGCGCAAGTAGAATTTTTACATATATTTAGTTACATACATACATACATATACTGACGGCTATATTTCCCTAGAAGGGGTAGCCAGAACTAAGGAATCATAAATTCCTCAGCCACTTTTGGAAGTTGAGTGGGGAAAAAATAGTAAAAATAAAGTTTGTTGGTGATGGGTCTCCAACCGCATTGCCCAAAAATCCAAAAAAAAGCCCCAATACCCTTAGTCGCCTCTTACGACACCCGTGGGTAGAAAGGGGTGACGACATTCTAAGCCGGCACTACACAGCAATAAATATATTTAGTTCTTGACCAATAAGTAACTTTGACCAGTAGCTTGGAAATTTTTCCCACAGCATCACTTGCTCCAGCTACATGCACCGCGTACAAGTTCAATTAAGTACTACATCAAAGTAAGTGTTAGGTTTTGTTTTTATTTTGTGAATGTCTTTGTCTCTCTAACTGAGATCACACAGAACGTAGTATTAGATTATGAAGTGATGTTTAAGATGAAAGAATTCAAGGGTGAAAAGTATAGTCATATATATACTGACACCTGAGATTCACACCTATAAATCCCAAAAAGGAGTAACCAGAGCTCTGTAATTTAAATTCTTCAGCCACTTTTGCAAGTTAAATGGGGAAAGAATTGTAAATAAAGGTCGTTGGTGATGGGTCTCCCACCGCATCGCCCCACAATCACATTATATGCCCCAATACCAAAGATGTACTAATAAAAAACCGTAGCATAGCCATTTAGCCTGTTTTTTAAGTGGCACTTAAAAAACAGGCTAAATGGCTCATCTGACTTTAGTCGCACGCTAGCTGCAGTCGCAATCGTTCACCTGTTTTGGCATGTTAGTTCATCAAAATAATCAAGAATGCCGTCGTGTGTGATGACATTTTGCACAAACTATAGTAGAAAAACTACTAAAATGATGGGGTTACTTATCACTCGTAAGTATTATAAATTTACAACAAAACAACAAATGCTCACGGTTGTGATTCCCTAGAAGGGGTAGCCAGAGCCAAGGAATTATAAATTCCTCAGCCACTTTTGGAATTGCGTGGGGAAAAGAAGGTGAAATAAAGGTTTTTGGTGATGGGTCTCCGACCGCATCGCCCAAAAATCCCTTAAAAGCCCCAATACCGTTAGTCGCCTCTTACGATCACCCACGGGTAGAAATGGGGTAGTGTTATTCTAAGCCGACACTACACGGCAAATTATAAATTTACAACGTTTTAATTATAATTTATATTAAATTAGGTGAATCGTGTGTATAGATCTAAATTATTCTTTGTCAAACGGTCGTCTTAGTGTCATATATAACGTCGGTACAGAAAAAATATGCTTATCTCTTTTTAGCGCTTGCTATGAGATGTGCTATTTCGCCTACATTTCAAATGTATTTCTTGGTTTTTGTTTGGATATATTTCTGGTGGTGTGCGTACATCTGCCGCAATCCGTGCCACTCGTAAGCGCCGGTTTCCTCGTAAATAACCTATCTAACGTTTTTTAGTACATCTATGCCTAATACCCTTAGTCGCCTCTTACGATATCCGCGGGAAGAAATAGGTTAGTGCTATTTAAAAAATTGGGAATGAAAAACCCCTTTCTACCCAAATAAGAATTTATGGTACCAGTACAAGTTATTTGTTAAACAAATAAATCTGAGCTTAAAGAGGTAGTGCTCGAATTCATCGACATTGGCGAGCATTAACAATAACGCCCGGACGAAACTCATTAAGGGCCCTCCGCAGCTGAAATATTGCTCATAAATTGGATTGGAAAAATATTCGAGAGCTCTGCAAATTGCTAACAAACACAAAGGTGTTTAAAACTCAGCAAGTTCGCAACTCGAGAAAGCTTTAGGATGCCGGTTTTTTTTGGACATTGCTTAAGATCTCATTACGTATACAACAACATTCAACAATATTATTCGTCCGTATCAACGCCCACCCTGACCTGCCTCTTGCTTCGCGGGAGTACCTTGTGGTTTGACTTAAAAGTAAAATTAAGATTAAAAGAGCATGTATGAAAAGATTGATAGATGTAAACGAAACTAAAGAGGTTTGCCAGGATCGTAAAAAGTGGCGATAAATACTCTCTGCCTACCCCAATTGGCAATAATGGCGTGAATATAAGTAAGTATTTATGCAGTACGCTAGCGCCCCGTCCTTTCTCCGTACGCGTAGTATTAATACCATGGTATCTATGCGAATCAATTTAAATGCAGCATGTCATTTTACAAATTCAACTTTTTGAAACGATTATAAATAAAGATGTTTGACCACAGTCAGCGTTCTATGCAAAGTTTAAGCTTAAACCTCTGTGTTTTTTTGTCTTTTATATTTTTAGGTGTAGAAACATGAGTTGAGTTATATATCCAAGTGAAACTCATGATTGAGTTATACTTGGTTATATTACGGTATATTCGTACAAAGCGGAGATAGATCTGCTTCCTATATACTAAATACATAGATACATATATTCACGTCATTGGGTCCTATTGGAGAACGTAGAGACTATCGATCGCCACCTTGCACGATCCTGGCAACCTCTCGAGCTTCAATTACATTCATTAACTGTTTCATACATACTTTCATTGTTTAGACTTTAAACGCCTGCATTTTTGAGCATTGTTCATAATGATTTTGTAAGTAAGGTATCTCATATCGTTCCCAAAACGGAGGGCATATGGCGATGTTTGTGTAAAGGCATAGAAATTTAAACGCACTCTGGCAGAGTCAAGCAAACCCAAGTAGAAAACTAACCTAATAAGTAACAAGCATAAATGCGGAAAAAAACCACTCACGGGCTTAAATCCCAGAAAGTGGGATTTAAGCCCGTTCAGAATCACTTTTCATCGCTCAAAGATCACTTTTGAAAGGTGACTGGGAAACATACATACATACATACATACATATTCTCACGCCGTTAGTTCCCATTGGGGTAGGCAGAGACTATCGATCGCCACTTTGTACGATCCTGGCAAACCTCTCTAGCTTCATTCACATCCATCAATCTTTTCATACATGCTCTTTTATTCTTCGTACTTCGGACACCTGCCTTTTTGAGTACATTTTCTATCTGATCTAAATGTGTCCTCCGAGGTCGTCCTCTACTAACATTACCTTCCACATTGGCTCTATATATCTCTTTCACCACTTTACTGTCATCCATCCTCTCTATGTGCCCAAACCATCTCAACATTCCTTTTTCTATCTTTCTTACAATATCATCTTTTACACCACACCTTTCACGAATCACATCATTCCTCACACGATCACATAACCTTACATTACAAACTTTTCTGAGGGATCTCATTTCTACTGCATTCACTCTGCTTTCATGCTTCTTCTGCCACACCCAACATTCACTGCCATACATAAGCGTAGGAACGAGGACAGCATCATGCACAGCCATTCGGGCCTTTTCGGACACCGATTGACTAGACATGAGACTATCCAGTGCTCCATTTACCGCATTACCCTTTTTTACTCTTCTTTCAATGTCTTCATCACACTTTCCATCCCTAGTAAACAAACTTCCCAGATATACGAACTCTTTCACTTGTTCCACTTTCTTACCATTGATCTCAATCACGCATTCAGTCATATTCTCCTCTCTCTCGAAAACCATGGTTTTGGTTTTATCTACATTCACTCTCATTCCTTTTCTTTCAAACGACGCACATGCAATATTCATCATCTCTTGCAACTCCTCAACCGACGATGCAAGTAACACTTGATCATCAGCATATAAGAGGCATTTGATGACGAATCCACCCATTCTCAGTCCATAGTCACTTTCACGCAACTCTATCAGACAGTCATCCATGAACAAGTTGAAGAGCCACGGAGAAGCTACACATCCCTGTCGGACACCCCTAGAGATGCCGAACCAGTCTGTGTTTTCCCCGTTTATTCTTACACATGCACTAGAATCCTCATAGAGTGATCCCAGTGCACGTATAAGTTGGCTCCCCAAGCCGAACTTGGATAACACCTCCCACAAATACTTCCTTACCACCCTATCATACGCCTTCTCTAAATCTATGAAGGAGCAATACACCTTTCGATTCTTGGCTAAGAACTTTTCAGTGATGCTCCTTAAAGAGAAGATTTGATCCATACATCCCATTCCCTTTCTAAATCCTGCTTGCACATCCCAAATTTTGTCATCTGTTTCTTTCATCACTCTTTCAATCAATACCTTTGCATACAATTTACCGACAACACTGAGTAGGCTGATTCCGCGGTAGTTTTTAGCTTCCTGGTGTGACCCTTTTCCTTTATATAAGGGCACAATTACTGCCCTGCACCAATCTCGTGGTACTTTACCACTCGACCAACACTTTTGAAAAAGGAAGTACAGCCAGGAAGCCACCAACCCTTTACCAGCCCTCAGCATTTCGATACTTATCCTATCATACCCTGCCGCTTTCCCTACTTTCATACTTTTCAATGCTTTCATTACTTCTTCCATACTAATCTCACTGTCACTACTGTCACCCAATGCCTCATTCCAGTCAACATTGCTGCCGATTGGCGAAGAAATAGGTGAATCCTCTTTTTCAAAGAGTCCCTCAAAATAGTTCTTCCATACTCGTCTTATGCTACTTTCATCCGTCGCCAATTCACCCTGTTCATCTCTCACTACATTCACTCTCGTGTTTTGGGAAACTCCCTTTTCTTTCCGGATATATTTCCAGAACAACTTTTGGTTATTCCGGAAATTAACAGAGAGTTTCCTCTCACACCATTCTATCAGATCACGCTTTTTCTTTTCTATTTTCTTCTTAACCTCATTCTTAACTCTCTTATATTCATCTTCACTATTCTTCACTACATCATCTGTTACTCTCGCATCCATTCGTTTACTAGCTTTAATCGCTAGTAAATCTAACCAAGCTTTCTTCTTATCTCCAACTGCCTCTTTCACATCTTTATCCCACCAACTTGTTGGTGGTCTATTTGTTCTTTTACTCAATCCACATACTTCCGTCGCACATTCAACCATTGACGATTTGAGCACATCCCAAACTTCTTCTATTTCCAATTCATCCTTCATCTCCACACTGGGAAACAAAAATGATAATAAATGTTTAATAAAAAAAGGGTGGTGATGGGTCTCTAATCATTTCGCCCAACGATCACTTAAAAATGCTCAAAACCGTTAGGCGCCTTGTACAAGACCTCTGGGAAGAAATCGGTTAGTGCTATTTTAAGCCGTACGGTAAGTGCTATTAAAATCGGTACTTTATACATTTAAGTGATTCTTACTGACCTGAACTTTGCAGTACTTGTATTCCACTAAGTAAGAGAAAACATCCTGAGGAAACCCACATGGCTGAGGTGTCATTAGTCATGTGACTGTGTATACATACAAAACGGCGAAAGTCCTGTCGTCCATCACATTTGTAAACTGACCAAGCATAAGGTGGGTACTATGAACAACACAGGTGACATTGTTATTGTTTACTTTTAGAGTTTTACCGACCCATTTTTGGTCATTTAGGCTTATGAGCCTTTTAGTGTTAGTTCCATGTTGAGAATAATACTATAGACTAGTAAGGATGTCATTGTGTACGAAAAGTTCGTCTCTAAACCACTCAAGGAACTTTAAGTCCCAACGGCTATCTGCGCTGCACTACATGATGTTAAGTAATTATTTGAGTTAAAAAACTTCTAGAAATTCTCTCGCATCCTGCGGCAAGGTAATCATTCATTCATATGAATACATATGATTTACCAATACGGCAATGAGGATACAAATAAAATGACTTGCCTGAAATAAAATGTGTATTTGTAAGCAGTACGTGCAAATCGGTTGCTTTCGAATTGCCATGATACATACAAAAATCAATTTCCGTACAATCCTGTTTGGCGCAATCAGTACTGTAAACGATTTTGTGTTTGTAATCACAGTACGGGTTTTTCAATGATCCCAATTTGACGTAATCTGGCCTGAGTTTCAATGCAGCACCGATTTAATAGGAACGCTGACTGAATACATTATATTTTAAATTGCTAACTTTGTGTTTGATTGAAATTCACAGAAGCTCATACAAGTTATTGGAAATACTCATACTAGTACTGCTCATACTAGATTGAATATTTACACCAATGATCAGGTCTTTGGATAAGACAAACCCACTTTTTCTAGATGGTGTCATCAATTTAAAGAATGAGGACTTTTTAAGTAATTGGTGGGTGATTTGGTTCGAAGACTATTTATAAAAATGCCTCATTTCCTTCATTTTCAAACCCTATACTGTCAGCTCTAACCTATGCATGTATAGGATTATAGGTGTAGGTAGGTAGGTATGGTGGTTTGGGTAAGTAATGTATATACTAAGCAATAAAATATTTTGGAATTGGTGTAGCGTAAAAGATTTTATAATATAAAAATATAATATAAATAAATAAAGTGTCGGCTTAGAATAACACTACCCCATTTCTACCCGTGGGTGATCGTAAGAGGCGACTAACGGTATTGGGGCTTTTAAGGGATTTTTGGACGATGCGGTTGGAGACCCATCACCAAAAACCTTTATTTCACCATCTTTTCCCCACGCAACTTCCAAATGTGTAATTTGCAAACAAAAGATAACCATTAAAATGAGAATGAAGTGGGATTATAGCTATCATCCTTAAAGGTGATGACAGTGACAGACGATTTAATGTACAGAAAACTACGTCCAGAGAAAACGGAAAACTATCGGATAACCAAAACATTTGCTTGTTACGAAAAAAGGATAATCAGCTTGTCATTTTCAGCTATGTCAATATTTATGTCAATTATTAACCTATCCCGCGGCTGACAAGAGTAGCAACTTGGGGTAACAGGCATTCTAATTGACTATTGAGCGATGTATTTGGAGACTCATGATGACACTTTTTACTTTGTTTTTAAATTATCATCATCATCTTAACATAGCTGTATTAAATGTTGAACCTCATAAACAATCAACAAAATTAATAAACAATTTTCAGTTGCAGTTATGAATATTTTATGTTTTACAACCCTATTTCAATAGACAGCCCATTTATGCATCGTATGAGGCCAAACTTGTTTACAGACTTCTACTTAGGTTATAAATCAAGAGACAAGACATATTGACACCAAAAAATACGATTTACTTTTGATGAGGTTGATTTTTTCTTGTTGTCAACACACTATTATCACCTTGTTAGCTTTGTTCTTTGCCACCAAATATGTAATTATTAACAACAAGACTTCGATGTCTTGTTGTTAATAATTACATTCTAATTTGAGAAAGTAAAATAGGGTCATGCGGTAAATGGAGCAATGAATAGCCGAATGACGAGTCAATCAGTGTCTGGAAAGGCCTGAATGGCTGTGCACGATGCTGTTCTTGTTTCTACGCTTATGTATGTATGTAAAAATTTTACTACTTTAATGTTTGTCCTGTTCTAATAAATGTTTTCCAATAGAAGAATAGTATACGTATCCTTTTAGAATATCACTACTCTTTTTTACCTACGTGTATCGTAAGAGTTGTGAGAGAAGAAAATAATTACATCACGATCTGTTCAGTATTGCCAAAGGTTTGCCCTAGGAAATATATGAACAATCAAAGTTGCAAACCTTTAAAGTTGCTTGACTTGGAAAACTTGTACATAATAATTGGGATTAACAAAAAAATATTTTTAAATCACGTGATATGTTTGCCCGACGTTTCGGCACACCTCCAGTAGGTTTTAAGTGTACTAGAAAAGCTTTATTTAGTTGTTTCAATTTTGCAATATATAAATAATAATAATAATAAAAGCGTTTATTTGTCTTTCTTCAGCACATAGCATGAAATAAACAATAGAAAATTATAAAAGACAAAATGGTCCAGAGCTCGTCCTATCCGCAGCAAGCAGATAGCTTCGATTCTCAGCTCTGACCAAAACTTATAACTATAAAAAAATATAAATCTAACTTATAACTAGAACACATACAATATGTGAAAAAAACACATATTAACAAATAAACATATTTACAAAAATAACAATAATAATGTAACAGCTAACAAGTAATATATATAGTAACTGTTGGTTAAAATTTCAAAGATCATATTAATTTTTAACAGTATCACAGTAAATAAGGAATCAGATTAGTAGTTTCATGCTGATAATGAGCTCAAATTATAGATAAATTTATATATTGTCGTCTAATTCGTCGGAACACTTTTAGGCGTAAACTAAGGGAGTTCCTGCTGTCTCATCAGTAACCTTTTGTATTAAATATTATACTTATTATCATTATTTACAAAAACATACTTGTATTATACTTAAATATTGTGTAGCAGTAGTATAGAGTCCTTGACTTTGAATACGTCTTTACGTGGAAGCTAAGTTTCACACACTTTAATTTTATATTATTTTGTATAATTGATATATAAATCGTAGCCATATCCAAAAGCCAATCGTATTTAGTTTATATCTTCATTACGGGTATATGTAAATAAGTAACGACATTATTTTTATTGTTTTTTTTATATTCTACCGTTCGTGATTCTTGAGATGACTCAGATGTCACTCTATAGTGGTGCTGGCTGAAAATCAGTACTGTGAGTCGAAGGCCGACCGACCGCTGTTGCAGTACCGATTCGCTGTTGCAGTGACGCAAGAAGTACTGATACTCTATATCTTATACTGTCGCGTTTCAGTGTTGAACATGTGTATTTTTTGTTGTATTTTTATATGTGTTTTTTTGTGTGTTGTATTTTTAAAATAATTGTTTTTGTGCCCACAACGGCGAATAAACGTATTCTTTCTAATTTCTACGTGCAGATGATGAGGATCGAATCCCGGGTCGAGTCTATACCAACTTTTCTCTTTTAAAATCATATGTGTTGTTAATTTATCATGGTTGTAAATTCTAAGGGAAACATTATGATGAAACCAACATGGCTAAGTTGTACTTTGTCATGTAAGAGTGTATTCCTACAAAAAGGCGAAAGGTCTGCCCCCTATCACGTGAGAACACTGTCCAAACAAACATGGGTACTCTGAACACATGATGTTCAGAAGTATAAGTACCTCTGCCAACCCCTTCCGGGTTATACGGCGTGAAAGTCTGAGTTTTGAGTTTTTCGAAATGACTAATATTAACTGAATATTTATTGTAAGCATGTCAAAATCATAAACAGATGAACGATTTTCATAACTTTGAATTAATTCGTGGAACAATCAAATATTTTGATCAACAGTATACATTATTAACGGTGTTATTTTTGTCTGTCAGAAGAAATAAATTAATTAGCGAAAAAATTTTGCTACAGATTTAAATTGTTTGTGAAGAGTTTGTAATATCGATCGATTCAGTTTTCTTGTTGTGTATCTTTTTATTTAAACAAAACACCCGTGGCCTAGTCGGGAGGCGACTCGCTTCTGAATTCAAAGGTCGCCGATTCAAAATCCGCTGAAAGCGTTAATTATTTATGTTATGAATGTGCATTATGCTCGCTATCCGTTTTTGGGATTTATGGCTGTGAGTACATGTAAACGTGAGTGTTCGTTTTGTGAAATGGATTTACCGAGATTTGTGTAAGGTTCAACTTCAGTGAAAACAATCAATAATGTATTTATTTATAATGTATCTTTGTATACCCTTAAGTCTTAAATCAATTTGCAAAACAAAAGCGCGTACATCGGCGATCATTCATCATTCGAAATTTATCGTATTATTGGCTGTGAAAGGTGATCAAGCGTGGCTACTGAGCGTTCAGAAAGTCATTCATGATTTATGGATGCGTGAATAAACGGATTTATTAATTACGTCCATGATTAGGAATTTTTATTTTGCTAATGTTACTCATGTTTAACTTTTATTTTATCGATATAATAACATAACATAAACGTTCACGCCGAATATCCCCGAAGGGGTTGGCAGAGGTACTAATACTTCTGAACATCACGTGACTTTGTCACCTGGTGTTCAGATTACCCACGTTTTGCATGGACAGTGTACTCACATGATAGGGGGCAGGCCTATCGCCGTTTTTGTACGAATACACTGTCACATGACTAAGTACAACTCAGCCATGTGGGTTTCCTCACGATGTTTTCCCTCACCGTTAACAACCATGATAAATGATATAATGATTTATAGATATAGGATGGTAATATTTACATAAGCAAGTATTTTTCAACGCTCTTACGTTTGTTTTGTACAAAGTTATTCTAATATAATTTTATAGAAAAATTATAATGTATTATCATGAAATATTTATGTAGGTATATTAATACATACATAAATATATTATATCTAATTTTCATAAGATACCCGGCAACGCCATTTATTTTTTTTAATTAGGCTGAAGAAATTTTTGCCTCCCCAAATCGGAAATACTTTCGTAAGTAAAATAATATTTAGAATTTGTACGTTTTCAACTTAATAGAAGAAACTTAGACTGAAATCTTAGAATCATTGCATTTGCAAATAGCAAAGCAAACAATAAGTCCGGAAGCTCCATACGTCGAGTCAGTTCATTTCAATATTGCAGAGACGGTTTTCCTTTAAGGACATTTTACACTATTTTTGAATCTTATTCGTAAATATTTGTAAAGTTTACTTAAAGTCCTTATTATTTATGAATTTATTTATTTATATATTTTCAAATGTAGATATTGAAATTATTTGTCGTTTGATTTAAAACAGGGATCGGCATTTATTGAACACGCTTATATTAGCTTCTCCTGTATTTATGTAACCAACTCCTTCAAACACGATTTTGACCCACTTTTAACGAACCGATTTATTTCATAATTCATACACTTACCGAGTATCAGAGACACTATAATAATTTCAAAGGTTCATCCCATTATCCTGATTAAGGTCACCAGGATTAAATGATTTCATTTGATTAAAAAGTAAAAAATAAATATAGTTAAAAAAACAAACTGAAAAACACGAGCAACCTACGCTTTTTTATGATTTTCATCTTAAATCGTGAATTATTTTTCAGTTAAATTTGCTTCGAAAGCGTATTTTTCTTGAGAAAGTAGAAAATTGATATTTATTGCACCCACCTACTCACAGCGCATAGAATACAGCTTGAGATCCCTTAGTCGTCTCGTACGCTACACACGGGAATGGGGAACTGCTATTGCACAATTGAAAGCAATGAAATATCAATACATAAATACATACATTGTAACGTTACGTGTCTTAAGTCTTAATCCCCTTATAGAAATAAGACCTAAGACACGAAACCCGGAGAGCAAAGAGACAAGAGACAAAACAAAGAAATAAATTACACTAGTTTATTAAAAATTAAATATACACAATATAAGAAGATAAAAATTAATAATAAAATAACAATAATAATATTATTTACTAGTGGTCCGCCAGCGGTGATCTTGCACTCGGTAGGTAAAATAGGATTAATCCAGTATTAAACGGAGGTGTGCAAAAATTCAGTTTCATCAAGGTCCAGGTGAAATTATCTGTCAGTAGATGAGGGTATATCACTATGTCCTCTCCTCCTTTGTCTCAGTAAGTAATACTTTAAAGAATATCTTGTAAAAATGATAATTAGTTATCTTTTTTTTAGAATCTCTCCTTGAATCCTAATTAATAATATTTTTGAGAATCCTTCTCCAATCCTCCATTAGTTCTCCTCCCCAAAAAAAAACATCTTGACAATCAATCAAAAATCCTAATAGACAAATAAACTTAAAAGAAGGATTTTTTTAAAAAGAGTTTCAGTTAACATAAAAAGATGAAAACATATAAATTTGAATAAGTAAAATGTCCTAGCCTTACATTAAAAATAAAATTAAATGCCTGCGCTATCATTTTAGACAACAAAAGTGTATTAAAATTGTATCATTTAACATAATAATATTTTAAAACTATCCTACCTTCGTACACAAACACATTGAAAATTGATAAACTAAAGAAAAGTTTAAGATAAAATAAAATTTGACAACTCTCAGCTCCGTCGTTGCCATAACAACAACAAAATAAAAACAATAACATAAACCAGAGAAATAAAAATATTATCGACAAATCGCAGAAAAATAATAAAAAGGAGCTAAACAATGATATATAACCGCAGGAGACTAACATAAAAGGAAATAAATAATAATAAAACGGATTAACAATATTTACAGGTAAGGTTTTATATATTACATATATTCCCCAAAGTCCCGAGAAAAAAAAAACTTTTTTTTTTTAATGAACAATTTCAAAATTATATATATTTTTTTTTACTTCCCACAAACATCCATGAGTAATGTTCACATTCGATGACATTTACTCTTCTGTAACAAAACTGTGAACGCGATAAAGGCTTATTTATTCAGAGTTATCAACCGCTCTCTCTTTACTGAAATCCTAATAAATTACGTGATATAGGCTTATTTATTCAGAGTTATCAACCGCTCTTGTAAATAAAAACAAAACATTAGTTTAAGTTTGTTCAATTAAATCAAACTATCTGAGAAAATAAAATAGAACTAAATGTCCTATGATAAGTTTTTATTTTATTTTCATTTATTTAGGAAACAAACAGTCGTTTACATTACAAATGTACACAGTTATAAAAGAAACAATTAGACCTACAGCTCCATAAATTAATATTTTACACTTTTGTGTGCGGCAGGTAGATACATCAGTATTGTTTTTATTTTTATACATCAGGGTTTATCAAGTACAATTAACCTAAGTAGAAAATTGGTTTAGAGAAATAACATGAAACTTTTATAAACATTTACATAACATATGAACAAACAAAAGAGATAAGTGAAATTAAGTTAAAAACGAATATCTTAATTTAGTTACAAAAGAGTTTAAACTGTTACAAGACAGATCAATTTCACAAAATTCTAGGTTATACAAATCAACACTTCGCCTAAAAAAATGTTTACAAGTATATATAGTTTTATAATGTGGAGGAAATTGGTTTAGAGAGATAACATGAAACTTTTATAAACATTTACATAACATATGAACAAACAAAAGATATAAGTGAAATTAAGTTAAAAACGAATTTCTTAGTTTAGTTACAAAAGAGTTTAAACTATTACAAAACAGATCAATTTCACAACAAACAAACAAACATTTACAGAACATATGAACAAACAAAAGATATAAGTGAAATTAAGTTAAAAACGAATTTCTTAATTTAGTTACAAAAGAGTTTAAACTGTTACAAAACAGATCAATTTCACAAAATTCTTGGTTATACAAATCAACACTTCGCCTAAAAAAATTGTTACAAGTATATATAGTTTTATAATGTGGAGGGACAAATAACTGTTTATTGCGAGAGCCATGTCTAGGTATCCTAAACGATATTTTTTCTAGAAGTTCTGGGGAGTCAACTTTACTATTTAATAATTTAAACAGGAAACGTAAGTCAAATTGCTTACGTCTATCTTGAAGAGTGGTTAGTTTATGATTTGAGAGGGAATTTAGATAATTGCTGTAGTCATTATTACATCTATATTCCAATGTTTTTAAGAACTTTTTCTGAACTCTTTCTATTCGTGATATATGGCAGGCGTAAAAGGGACTCCAGATAATACTAGCAAAGTCCAATATTGAGCGCACATAACTAAAGTATAAAATTTTTAACGTTAAGCAGTTTTTGAACGGTTTTGATATACGCAAAATAAACCCAAGTTGTTTAAATGCTATTTTAACTATGTAGTCGATATGAAGAACAAAAGATAATTTAGAATCCATTACGATTCCCAAGTCCCCTCGTATTGATGTTACTCTCTTGATTTGTAAACCATTCAAACTGTAATCATGTTCAATAAAGCTATGTTTTCTTGTAAATGTTATTACTGAGCATTTGTCATAATTAAGAAAGAGTTGGTTAGAAGAGCAATAGTTGGAAAGATTTAGAAGATCAGATTGTAATTTACTACAGTCACTTGAGTTATGGATAATTTTAAAAAACTTGGCATCATCGGCATATAGCAAACAATTTGAAAAATCCATGGATTTATCTATATCGTTAATATAAATTATAAACAATAGGGGCCCTAAATGAGACCCTTGAGGTACTCCTGATGGGATATCCAAAAATGTTGATATGTAGCCTTTAGATGATACTGCTTGTGAACGGTTCTTCAAATAAGAAATGATCCATCGAAGCAGATCACCATGTATTCCTATATTTAATAATTTTATGGCCATGAAGTCATGTGATATTTTATCAAACGCTTTAGAAAAATCGGTGTACACAACATCAACTTGTAGCCCTTTATCCATGGCATCAATAAGGTAGTTAGTAAAAGATAGCATGTTTGATTCGACCGAACGCCCCTTACAAAAACCATGTTGAGAAGGAGAGATATGATTATGTAAAGCATTCATAATTTGCTGGGAGACAATCCGTTCAAATATCTTTGCAAAGATATTTAGTTTAGATATAGGTCGATATTGTGTAAAATCGTTAATAATATTATTTTTGGGAATAGGTGTTATTAAGGCCTGTTTCCAAATAGACGGAAATGTTCCAGATTTAATTGACAAGTTGAATATGTATAGAAGCGGAACTGATAATTCTACTGCACAATTTTTTACAAAAAGTGGGTGTATACCATCATTACCTGGACCTTTATAAATGTCTACGTTTTTAAGCTCACGACTAATAAGATCTGCTGTAAATGTTATTGTACTAATATTCATTGGAGCATTGGGGGGAACATTGTGTTGTAAGTAGTAAGTATTAACTGAAATCATTCAGATTACTAGTTATTCTAAATCAAAGTTAGGCAATTAAACGAAGGTTTACCCTCGTTATATTTTAAACAAGAGAATGTTTTAAGGAGATCCACCCTTACAAACTTGTTGGAGAAGTCAAGGATAGGATTGATATTGATATACTCACTAAAGAAAAATAATAATAAACTAAATAAGAAAAAAATATGTATATTAAACTTTAATATCTTTAATGTGCCATTTACTTCTGGAACCGTTAGGATCTTCCAAAAGGTAAACAAGAGGTGAAAATTTTTCAATAACTTTACATTTCAGGAATTTTGGAGCAAGTTTTGAGCTGAAATAATTTCCTGCATTACTTTGGACATAGTTCTTACGCCAAACTACGTCTCCAATACTATACTCCTTGACAGATCGACGTGTGTTATAATGAGAAGAGTTTTTTAAGTGAGAATTATATAAAGCGACCTGAACTTTATCAAAAACTGAAGAGATATGACCAATATTTCCCGCATATATATCTCTGGGAAGAAAAACTAACTCATCTAAATTATTGAACTGGGTATAAAGCGAGCCACAGGTGATAATTTCACGACCAAAAACGAGGAAAGAAGGACTGTAACCAGTAGTGGAGTTAACAGTATTATTCATGGCAGCTTGTATTATTGGTAAATGAATATCCCAGGATCTTTGATCATCACTAACAAGTGATGCAAGAGCTGTTAGAATAGTTTTATTATACCTTTCTGTGGGATTTACTTGAGGACAATAACGAGGTGTAAAAGATTTAAAAGGAATATTATATTTATCTAATAACCTATGAAATTCATGACTGAAAATGAGAACCATTATCCATAATAATAGTTTGAGGTACACCGTGTACGAGAAAAACAAAATTTTCCAAGTTAGAAATAATATTTGCAGATGTTGCTCTTTTCAATGGGAACAGAAGTGAATATTTCGTAAACAAACAATTAACAACAAGAATATATTGATTACGTCGACGGGACATTGGAAGTGGTCCGATCAAATCTAAAGATAGTGATTGAAAAGGTCTAGAACAAATTTTTGGTTTCCCCATAATCCCATAAGGCGAATGATTTGAGTGCTTGAAAGCAAGACATGTTTCACATTTGCCAATAAAATTTGAAATATCTTTAAACATTCCAGACCAATAATATAAAAGACTTAATTTCTTATAAGTCTTAAAAATACCTAAATGAGGAGAAGTCAGTGAGCCATGTGTAGCACTAATAAGTGATTCACGTTGTATAGGATTTGGAACAATTTTCCAAATAAAATCATCAGAAATAGAATCAGAGTTTGAACAACAGCGAAGAAGCGTGTTATCTTTGATACAATAGTTTGGATACTGTTCCGGGTTATTTTGACAACCAAGAAAAAGTTTGTTGAAGCGTTCAGTAACTGTAGAGTTTATACTAACATCAACAGGAGCCACTTTATTTAAACAATCGACCTTGTCAGGAATACCTTTAAAGCGAGAAAGTAAATCAGGTACGACATTTTCCTTTCCTTTCTTGTGTTTAAGAATAAAATTAAAAGTAGAAAGGCGAAGAGACCAACGAGCTAATCTACCTGTAGGATTGGAAAGATTCAAAAACCATTTTAGTGCTGAATGATCAGAGAATACAGTAAATTGTTTGCCATTATCCAAATAGCAACGCCAGTGTTCTAAAGCAGTAATAACCGCTAGAGTTTCTCTTTCCGTAACGGAATAGTTTCTCTCATGGTTATTAAGAGAGCGACTCATGTAGGCTATAACCACTTCTTCGTCATCTTTCATCTGAGTAAGCATGGCACCGATACCAAAATTAGAAGCATCGCAATGAACTGCAAAAGGAAGGTTAAAATCCGGACAAGACAGTATAGGAGCTGTGACTAAAAATTCTTTTAATTTCACAAAAGCGGAGTCAGCATCAGGAGACCATACAAACTTAGGAGCGTTTTTACCAGAAGAAGTAAGTTTACTTAGAGGAGCAGCAATAGTACTAAAATTGGGTATAAATCTGCGGAACCAACTACAAGTTCCTAGAAATCTTCTAACTTCTTTTCTGTTTTTAGGAGTGGGAAAATCTAAAATAGCACGAATCTTATCCGGATCGCCACGAAGACCATGCTCATCTATAACATAACCTAGGTATTTTAATTCACTTTTGAAAAAATTACTCTTTTCAAAATTAATTGTGAGATTAGCCAAAATTAATTTATCTAGGACTTTATGTAGTAAAGCAATGTGTTCTTCAAATGACTCACTAATTATTATGACGTCATCAATATAACAGAAGACCTTATTCTCAAACTCAGGATTAAAGAGAATATCCATTAATCTTTGTTGTGTAGCAGGTGCATTAGTGAGACCAAACGGCATTACAACAAATCTGAACATTCCTCTACCAGGACAATAAAATGCAGTCTTGTCCCGATCAGCTTCATTCAAAGGAATTTCCCAAAAAGCTTTGGCAATATCAATGCTAGAAAGGTATTTAGCCTGTCTAAGACTGTCTAAAATTTCAGTTATAAAAGGCAATTTATAAGCGTCACGACGAGTGACGGAATTAAGTTTTCTACTATCAACACAAAAACGCCATTCACCGTTTTTCTTAGGAGTAATAAGTACGGGTGATAACCAAGGACTTTCACAATGTTCGATGACCTGTAACTCTAACATCTTATCGACTTCTTTAATGAGAGCTTTTTGTTTTTCAGGAGAAAGGCGATAACAACGTTGTTTTATAGGAAGTGCATCACCTGTATCAATTTTATGAGCTAATAAAGTTGTTCTACCTAGTTTGCCTTTTGAATCGAAAGAAATATCTTTAAAACGAGAAATAATACTATCAGCAATAAGACGTTGATCTGGAGAAAGATCAGTATAGGGAAGAATGTTTTTTTCCACCTCTAAAGTATTGACCTGCAAGGGAGTATTAAAATTATTAAATAAAATCTTAGGAACCAAATTAAATTTTCTCCAAAAATCAACACCAAGTAAAATAGAAGTATTAATGTCAGGAAAAACATAAGCTCTAATAATTCGAGACAAATTATTAAAAGTCATAGGAATATCCATATATCCCAAAGAATTCAATTTTTCATTACTTGCAGTGGCTACCGATAAGAAATTGGACTTGGAAAGAGTGTAGCCTAGTTTCAAAAACTTCGAATGAGAGTTCTTACCTAAAATTGTAATAGAACTACCGCTATCTAATAAAGCTGTAAAATAATATCCATTAATCATAATGCTAAGAAAGGGACGATTATTATCATTTTCATTAGAATAAAGAGTAGAGACGGTTTTATAACAACCAAAGAAATTATTAATGCAAGAAAGCCAATCGTTCCATTCGTTAGCATTATAATGAGGAGATTCCAAGTCCATTCCTAGTTTTTTGGATTGTGAGAAGATTTACAATCTGGACATTCTGTGGCCTTAAAACCTTTTTTACCACATCTAAAGCAAACAATATCTCTATTTGCTTTGCAATTTCCTAAATGATGACCTTGTATGCGACATCTAACACAAAATAAATTCGAAGCATTGAAGCTAAAAGTATTATTAGAGGGACGATTAGGTTGAGAAGAATGTTGAGGAGTAGGATTTAAAGGTTGAGGACGATTACCTGAAGATGAATGTGAACTGGAAAGTGGTTTGTAGTTAAATTCTGAAACAATCGGATTATTATCTGGCTTGGGCTCAGAAAAATGTTTGTTTCTGTCGATAATTTCTTCACATTTCTTACAAATGTGAATTAATTCATCAATGGTGGTTATGTCTTGGAGTAAAAAATTAGAGTACATAGGCCGAATGTTTTTCATAATAATTTTGAGTTGTTCTGTCTCACTAATAGGATTAGAAAGGCGAGCAAACATACCGCTAAGAATAGAAACAAAAATAACAATTGACTCATCTTTGCCCTGAGTTCTAGCCCGTATTGATGACATTAATTTATCATCATAGTCATATGAACCAAAGTGTGAAATTAGTAATTTACTGATCTCATCCCAACTTAAATTCGGGTTTCTAGTTTTCTGAAAACGAAACCAATGAAGAGCGGAATCGGAAAAAAGTTCGTATCCTAAATTGGCTAGAAGAGTTTTATTTATACCTCTAGAAATGGTAAACTCTTCAATTTTCTGCAAGAAAGAACGAGGACAAGAAGTACCATTATATGTACATTTCCTGATTTCTTTTAAACTAGGAGTGTAATCAGTTGAATGGTGAGAAGGTGACGAGGCTAAAATAGGTGCATGAGATGTTGGAGAAGGAATGTCTATCGGATGAGCGGGAATATGAGTGAGTTCAGATGTCGGCTGTAATGTTAAATTATTGAAACTCTTATCCAAAACATTAAAATTGCTTTTGGCTAAATTATATGCCTCTAAACAAGAATCATCTTCATCAATATCAATCCTATCGATGCGATGATAGAGATGGTTAAGGTAAGCCTCAATCTTTTTAACAACCTGGCTGTTAGTGTTGGGACTGTCGATCCTTTTCTTGACGTATTCTAGAGTTTGGAATACTTCCTCTAAATCCTCACTAACCGGTAACACCGTGTCAAGTCCGTCAGTAGGGTAAGAAATGGCTAAAGATTCTATTTGTTTCCTCAGTTGAACTAAAGTGGAGCCGGGAGTTGCCAACCTAATCTTAACCTAATATTCCAATTCCGACTTATTAAGTAGTAAAAAATTAATAACCCTAGCCATTATGAATAATAAATACTGTGTATATCTAATATAAATATGAAAAGTTAATAACGCTTAAAGGAAAACCGAAATATCACCACTATATTTTAGAATTTTGGGAATCTGGTGTAATGGGTTATTATAGTTGGGCGCCAATCTGTAACGTTACGTGTCTTAAGTCTTAATCCCCTTATAGAAATAAGACCTAAGACACGAAACCCGGAGAGCAAAGAGACAAGAGACAAAACAAAGAAATAAATTACACCAGTTTATTAAAAATTAAATATACACAATATAAGAAGATAAAAATTAATAATAAAATAACAATAATAATATTATTTACTAGTGGTCCGCCAGCGGTGATCTTGCACTCGGTAGGTAAAATAGGATTAATCCAGTATTAAACGGAGGTGTGCAAAAATTCAGTTTCATCAAGGTCCAGGTGAAATTATCTGTCAGTAGATGAGGGTATATCACTATGTCCTCTCCTCCTTTGTCTCAGTAAGTAATACTTTAAAGAATATCTTGTAAAAATGATAATTAGTTATCTTTTTTTTAGAATCTCTCCTTGAATCCTAATTAATAATATTTTTGAGAATCCTTCTCCAATCCTCCATTAGTTCTCCTCCCCAAAAAAAAACATCTTGACAATCAATCAAAAATCCTAATAGACAAATAAACTTAAAAGAAGGATTTTTTTAAAAAGAGTTTCAGTTAACATAAAAAGATGAAAACATATAAATTTGAATAAGTAAAATGTCCTAGCCTTACATTAAAAATAAAATTAAATGCCTGCGCTATCATTTTAGACCACAAAAGTGTATTAAAATTGTATCATTTAACATAATAATATTTTAAAACTATCCTACCTTCGTACACAAACACATTGAAAATTGATAAACTAAAGAAAAGTTTAAGATAAAATAAAATTTGACAACTCTCAGCTCCGTCGTTGCCATAACAACAACAAAATAAAAACAATAACATAAACCAGAGAAATAAAAATATTATCGACAAATCGCAGAAAAATAATAAAAAGGAGCTAAACAATGATATATAACCGCAGGAGACTAACATAAAAGGAAATAAATAATAATAAAACGGATTAACAATATTTACAGGTAAGGTTTTATATATTACAACATATACTCACGCCATTAGTTCCCATTGGGGTAGGCAGAGACTATTGATCGCCACTTCGCACGATCCTGACAAACCTCTCTAGCTTCGTTTACATCCATCAATCTTTTCATACATGCTCTTTTATTCTTCACACTTCGGATGCCAGCCTTTTTGAGCACACTCTCAATTTGGTCCAAGTGTGTTCTCCGTGGTCGTCCTCTACTAACACTACCATCCACACTAGCTCTATAGATCCCTTATACCAATTTTCTATCATCCATCCTCTCTATGTGCCCAAACCATCTCAACATTCCTTTTTCTATCTTTCTTACAATATCATCTTTCACACCACACTTTTCACGAATAACACTATTTCTCACTCGGTCACATAATCTAACATTACAAATTTCAAAATATCAATCATTAACTATATTTCAAATTTAAATAAATGCTCTATTTACGACTGCTACACATAGTGATAAGGAAAAATATAAGTGTTTTATTCTCTTAAAAACAGCTTTACAAAAGCACTTTGAATGATTGATGAAACGATATTTTTATGGTTATTATACTTCGGTAGTGCATAACATCCTTCGATAATTGATAATCAACAGAATCACCTACCTTGATCAATGGTGTGAATATAAATCGATTTTAATAAATAAATAAATAAAAATCTATTAGTAATAGCTGTGTAGCGCCGGCTTAGAATAGCGCTACCCCATTTCTACCGGTATTGGGGCTATTAAGGCAACATTGGGCGATGCGGTTGGAGACCCATCACCAACAACCTTTGTTATACCATCTTTTCTCCACTCAACTTTCCAAAAGTGGCTGAGGAATTTCTGATTCCTTAGCTCTGGCTATCCCTTCTAGGGATTTATAGCCGTGAGTATATGTAAATGAAAATCTTTATTTCCAAAAAAAATGTAATATTGCAGTCTTTACAATAAAGTAATGATTTGAACAGAGCTGTACATAAAAATATAATAAAAAAATATATAAACATACACAAATATACTAAGAATATTATTTTATAGTGGTCTAGAGAAACACCAACGAGACGAGATGGAGTAATGCTTATCATCTTAGATAATACTAAAAGACCGCAATAAATAAGCATTATTCCAGATATTTTAAAGATTAATTGCCGTGTAGTGTTGGCTTAGAATAACACTACCCCATATCTACCCGTGGGTGATCGTAAGAGGCGACTAAGGGTATGGGGGATTTTTAAGTGATTTTTGAGCGATGTGGTTGGAGACCCCCAAAAACATTTATTATTACTATCGTTTGCCCAATCAACTTCCAAAAGTGGCCGAGCAATTTTTCATTCCAAAGTTTGATGAGTATATGTATGTTTGTATTTTAAAGATTCACCATTTAAAATATCTTTTATCTGAATGTGCCATTCCCTTTAGATTGTTCCCTGTCTGAGTGGCACAGCCCACAATAATATTATTTTATATTGTCTTCGAAATTGTGCAATACTTTGAAGATGCCATACCCTGAAGTATGTATGTGACAATTTAACAGTTTTGAAAATATTAATTTTTAATACATATTGAATTTTCTCTTGCCATGAAGTGTCGGTTTAGAACGTCACTACCCCTTTCTAGCCATGGGTATTGTAAGAGACTAAGGGAAGGGCATGGAAATTTTTGGGTGACGCGGTCTCATCACCAACGATACTTTATTTCAACAATCTGGTCCCTTATCAACTTCCAAATGTGGCTGAGGAGTTTCTAGCTTTAAAGCTTTTCAAACATTTAGATCGTTAACTTTGAGTCAATTTAGAGAACTTGAAAACTGCGAAGACTTAGTTGCTGTGTAGTGTCGGCTTAGAATAACACTACCCCATTTCCACCCGTGGGTGATCGTAAGGGGCGACTAAGGGTATAAAGGCTTTTCAAGTGTTTTTTGGGCGATGTGGTTGGAGACCCGTCACCAAAAACATTTATTATTACCATCTTTTCCCCACTCAACTTCCAAAAGTGGCTGAGGAATTTCTCATTCCAAAGCTCTGGCTACCTCGTTTAGGGAATTATAGCCGTGAGTATATGTATGTATGTATGTACTTAGTTAAAAATTGAATTTTTCTCCGACTAATGTCATACTTATCAAATCAATTTGTGCATAATCAAGTAAAGTCTATAATATTTTTACTCAGTACCTGCCTCGAGGATTCACCTCACGAAAAGATTTTTTCAGTGTAACATTTATAATTTAAAACTGGACCCACCGGCCCAGTTTCAGCCTTATCAGCGGATAAGGTATGTTTAACAAAGGTTGATTGACTCGCACTTTGCAAGATTGAAGCTGTGAAAGTCGCAACATCGAAAATCTTGCCATTTCCAGCAATGTTAGGATAGTCCGCAATCTAAGTTTTAACGATTACACAGTAAATATTTATAATACGTGATACAGTTGTAATGTAACGGCTTAGAATAGCACTACCCAATTTCTTCCGGTGGGTGTACGTAAGAGGCGACTAACGGTATTGGGACTTTTAAAGGATTTTTGGGCGATGCGGTTGGAGACCCATCACCAACAACCTTTATTTAACCATCTTTTCCCCAATAAATTTTCCAAAAGTGGCTGAGGAGTTTCTAATTCCTTACCTCTGGCTACCCCTTCTAGGGATTTATAGCCGTGAGTATATGTATGTACAGTTGTAATATAATTTACTCCTATGAATTCAATGGTAACAAGTAACATTGGATGATAATAAAAGTCGGTGTCCAAGATTCAAGCTAATGCATCGGATGTGCATTCCCGCGCTGTGACGAAAATATTGATATTTTGTTGTATTGTGGCAAACATTCTAGAAAAGTATTTTTTTTTACCTTGCATATTTGTTACGTTCAATTGTGTATTGAAAGCAGAATTTGATTTCTAAGAATGTTTATTTACACTATAAAATTAAACGAAACTTAAAAAAAATAATCTAAGACTACCACAAATTGAGCCATAGCCTGCGTTATTAAAATAAATATAAAAAAATAAATTATTGAAGTAATTTGTTGAAGTGTAAGAATTTTTTGGATGATACTCAATTAAAGAGGGTTGGAGTACGCTTAGAAAAATCTGAATTTATATATACTAAAACAATACCTTTTATTACTTTACCAAATTATTATATAACTACGAGCATTATAGATTGCTACATGCAAATCTCCAGATAGTAATAGCTTGGTGGTAAGAATTGCATTGGAGATTGTTTTCGCTGCAATTATTCAAAAATATATTAAACACTAGCTTTTTGCCCCGCGACTTCGTCCGCGTGGACTTCATTTTTTGCATCCAGTTTACATAATACCAAAATACCGAAACACTGTCTCAACTTCTGTTTTTTATATTTATAATCCCGCGGGCGTTGTAAATGACATAAAGGACATTGAGGCTTTTTAAGTGATTGTTGGGCGATGCAGTTTGTGACCCATCACTAACAACCTTTATTAACCTATCTTTTATCAATATATTTCCAAAATTGGATGAAGAATTAGTATCTCCGAAGCTATGGCCACCCTTTTATGGAATTTATGGTTGTTAGCATATATTCATGAATGATTGATAGTTGGATTTCATAAATTCAATCGCACCAAGTTTTATTATAAAATGTAAAAAAACTCTATATTAACTTTCATTTGCTATATCAACCCGTTAGGGGATGAGTTCCAAAAATTCCTTTTTAATTGTTCATAAGAATCATGAAACAAATATACCAAGTTTTTATGTTCAGAAATGAGAATATCTCTAGTAAGTACAGATATGGATAGTAGTTTGGCGCTGCGGCGACGGCCCGGTGCTGCCCCCTACACTGACCGTTGGTGATAGTGGGAGAGCTTGCAGCGATTGCTCGGCAATATAGGGATGATTAGTGGTGGATCTCCTTCCAAAATAATCGCTAAATTGAAGGGATAGTGCTTGTTATTATTATATATAGTGTTATTTTAAGCTGACAATTTTTTTTTTACAAAAAGCTTGAATTACCTGAGATACGAACCCGGGACGATTGATTCATAATAGTTCTAATTAAATATTCATAGTAGTTAGTTATACCGCTACGCCACGGAGACGTTACCGGGGCGGTGTCAAATTTTTATTACGCTTTATTTCACATTAGTCTTACTATTGATAAACAAATTTGTCATTTAAATTGATGAAACCCCTTCATCTTTCCAAAATTAACATTAACAAAGTGTCTGATGTGAATTCCATCGATGATAAAAATAATCGCTGCAATATTTTGAGCCATATATGAGTTAAGGTTTTTTGATGTTCCTATGAGAACTCTTGCGGATTCCTTAGTTTCAAGGAATCGTCGTCGTTTCATTTAGTTTCTATATTTACATGTTAATATTCGTTTGCAATATAATTAGATGTAAAAAAAAATGTATACGATAAAAAAATAGTACATCATGGCTCGGGAGTTCCTTATTTTCGGGGATGCATTACCGTACCATTAAGCTTCTAAATTTTGATTTTTATATTAGTTTACAATATTTTACGTTGTTTTAAACGATACACAGCGCCATCTCCAATGCATTTAGTAAGCAAACAATATTTTTGATTTCCCGTGGGAACATATTTTTTCCGGGATAAAAAGTACCCTATTATTTAATTTAGACTTCTAACTACACGTCTGAAAAATTTCAAAGCAATCGGTTCAGTATTTACGGCGTGAAAGCGGAACAAACAAACAAACAAACTCACTTTCCCATTTATAATATTAGTATGGATGGATATACATACATATACTCACGGCTATAAATCCCTAGAAGGGGTAGCCAGAGCTAAGGAATCAGAAATTCCTCAGCCACTTTTGGAAGTTGTGTGGGGAAAAGATGGTGAAATAAAGGTTGTTGGTGATGGGTCTCCAACCGCATCGCCCAAAAATCCCTCAAAAGCCCCAAAACCGTTAGTCGCCTCTTACGTACACTCACCGGAAGAAATGGGGTAGTGCTATTCTAAGCCGACACTACACAGCACAGCACTACACAGCAAAAATATTAAAGAATAGCTAATAAATATTTCCGCTCTCATCTTTTGTCAGCCGAGTAAAATCATGCTGTATCAAGTTATATTATTTAAATATACTACTGAACTCAACTTACTAATACTTCTGAAGAATATTATATTTTCACCTAGTTTTTTTATATTGTGAATAAGTACAACTAAGTTATTTCAATTTAATTACCATGTTTTTCCTACCCATTAACAACCATTTAGAATAAAACACACATAAAAATTGAGAAAAGTCAAATTAATGTAGGCGCGACCAGTGAGTTAAACCCACGCAGGAGGTGTTCTATCCACTGAGCTATCACGATTGTTGTAGCCTACTTAATGAAATCAAGAATCCATGAAACTAGACTAAAAATCATAAATGGTAAAAAAAAACATTATATTTTATTTAATACTAGTGGATCGTCCCAGCTTCGCACGGGTAGCGTTGTTTTTTTAAATATCTGAGGTTTCTTTCTTCAGTCACTGCTCAAGTATTGTGAAATTCAGCGTAATGTTTTCAATTTATTAAATTTATAGCACTCCCTTAGAGTTGTTTGGTGATTTTGAATGCGCTTTAATGAACGGTTCAGTATTTCCGTTTAATAGCAAATTTTGGAATAAAACGCCATGAAGTATTTATAACAATCTAAAAAATAAATCATTACGTTATGTAGGATGCAACTACTGGCGCCATCTAGTATGTAATATGTAAATTAGTAAAGATTTAGTTTCGATCACGGGCGCGATGGCTTATTTTATGTATAATTTCGGTGTTTGTCTACCGATTTCTATGATTCTTTTTTTATTGAATAGGTAATAATGTTACCTTTTTTAAATTAGGGATGAATGAGAGGTTTACAAACGTAAGAGTAAACAAATATAATCAGGATGTTTCGAACTGCTAAGCTATCAGGAATTACACGCGTTATTGTGAGTCAACCATAAAAGATAGACATATACTGTTTAGGATTTTTTTTTAGATAATTTTATGAAAAATATTTCCGTTACACATAATTTCTATGTAAGTTTAACCATTAAGGCTGCACACGCGACGGAAGCTTAAAAAATGGAGTAACTTCTCCCGTTTTCCCAAAATTTCCCAAAATTCCCCTTTACTTCTCTGCTGGAAAGTATACAAAAACCTGCGCAGGAGTATGAAGAATAATTGTACCAAGTTTCGTTAAAATCCGTCGAGTAGTTTTTGTTTCCATAAGGAACATACAAACCGACAGACAGACAGACAGACAGACAGACATCTTTTAGTACGTTTATTCAGATTTTTATCAAGTGAATATCAAAAACGTGAGTCTGACCTTCACCAATTAGTATTTATATGTCCAATGAGTGGTAAGTTCATAAAGGTTGCTAGCGGTGAGGGTAAAAGTCGTTAAGAAACTTACACAGCCTACTTGAAGACAGTGTATTTGTCTAAGATAGCAACACACAAGTGTGTAATGTAAAGTGTGTAAAAGTGTGTAATGTAAGGTTATGTGATCGTGTGAGGAATGATGTGATTCGTGAAAGGTGTGGTGTAAAAGATGATATTGTAAGAAAGATAGAAAAAGGAATGTTGAGATGGTTTGGGCACATAGAGAGGATGGATGACAGTAAATTGGTGAAAGAGATATATAGAGCCAATGTGGAAGGTAATGTTAGTAGAGGACGACCTCGGAGGACACATTTGGATCAAATAGAAAATGTGCTCAAAAAGGCAGGTGTCCGCAGTATGAAGAATAAAAGAGCATGTATGAAAAGATTGATGGATGTAAACGAAGCCAGAGAGGTTTGCCAGGATCGTACAAAGTGGCGATCGATAGTCTCTGCCTACCCCAATGGGAACTAACGGCGTGAGAATATGTATGTATGTATGTATGTAGTTTTTGTTTCCATAAGGAACATACAAACCGACAGACAGACAGACAGACAGACAGACAGACAGACAGACAAAAATTTTACTGATTGCATTTTTGGCATCAGTATCGATCCCTAATCACCACCTGATAGTTATTTTGAAAATATATTTCATGTACAGAATTGACCTCTCTACAGATTTATTATAAGTATAGATAAATCTTGTTGGTAAAATTTAATCAAGAGATAGTGATCTGAATGTACCAGGCACACCAGCATAGTCATGACCGTAGCTTTGAGCCATCCTCTGAGATTCTATTGTAGAGTAGTTTTCCATAGTTTTTATATGGCGTTTATGTTCTTCTGATGTAAGTTGCTTGAAAAAAGCATCTGAAACAAATAATAATTATTTTTGACTTATTGTCTGTGTCCAATGAGGACATCTCTTAGATATATATTTGGTAACCATTTGATCATTAATTGAACTCTGTAAGTGAACTTTTTTTTATTAGAGAAGAAAATTCGTAGATACTTAAAAAACTTAATACTGTAATTAAATATCTTATGTCTTTTGGCAGGATAGCTATCATCAACGATAATTTACTTTTCTTTTTCCCAATTAACTTCCAGGTGTCGTAAGAGACGACTATGAGTCTTTTTATAGTGATTTTTGGGCGATGCGGTTAGTGACCCATCACCAACAATACTTTATTTCTACCATCTTATCCCCTTTCAACTTCCAAATGTGGCCGAGGAGTTTATGCTCTGAAGCTCTGGCTGCTCATTTTTGGGATGTATGTATGTATGCTTGGCTCACCTCTCAATTCCAACATAGTACCAGCAGTTCCTCCATACTCTTTCGGCAAACATTGCTTGTCAAAATATTTAGCCAACGTATCAGGCGATTGGTGAACTTGAATCCGCTTCCCAAGTTTTTCACTCATGCACTGTTTTAGTAACGATACAAGCATATCGACTAATTTGGAGGCGCATAAAATGTGAATTGACTTCATTCTTGTACCAAAACCTTCCTAGAAGATAATAATATAATCGTAAACTTAGACAGAGTAAATCTAATTATAATGTTTTTGTTCATGAAAACCTCATGTGCGGATTATTTCTAATAAATAAAGGATAAAATAAGGAAAGAAAAAATTTGACATCAGCGGGGATGGAACCCGGGGATACCTCCGGGTATACGCCCCCGTTGCTCTGCCAATTAAGCTATAGTTTCAAGTGGTTTCTTGTGTGAAATCGTTCTTTCTTTTGTTTATTTTACACTTTTTAAGAAGGGTTAGCGTTCCCTACCTCCGATTTTTTTACAATTTTGGAAGGCCACTTGTCTAACTTTAATGCAAATGTTGAGAACGCCTATCGAATGATTAAAATGCTTTTGTTCATGAAAACCTCATGTGGAGATTATTTCTAATAAATATTTATTATCCTTTATTTATCAGAGTCTCTAACCTCCCTAAAACTCCCTCAAACTTCCCTAAAAATCTCTAAACCAAAGACTAAGGTAAACCTGTTTGGCAAACTTATAAAGTCAAACTTGGCTTAAGTACAATATAAAACAAACAAGAATGTAAACAAAGTGCATTTTCCATTGACATCCAGATCTCTACGCACTCACACAAAGGAGTATCATCTCACTGTTCCCCATTACTTGTAGGGAGCTTTGACTTGGCCAAAGATAATCCTATTGATACGAGTTATAAATGTGAAAGTTTAGATGTTTGTGTGTTTAGGGCGAAAAGGCTCCTTAATTACGTTATGTATATAAATGGCAGAATGCTAGATAATGACCCAAACTAACAAATAGAATAAATTTAGAATTTCCGGGTCAAATTTGACCGAAAAAATATTCACCGCTGATTGTACTAAGAGTACCGGGAAAAACACAAAAGTTTGACAGTACTAAGTCTGTCGGTTCAGCTAGTACGTATGTATATTATTGTATATAGAACAGATAAAAAGCATAAACAACATTTTTTGAAACCCATTTTGGTCCATGCAAGAGCAAAAGATGAAGATTCCCTTTTGGGTATTGTGGTATCAGCTCGGAATGACTCCATCCGATATTTTCTGTTAAAGTGAACAAGGCTAATAGTACTATTGAATAATTGGTAGACGATATTACTGAAATCATGCCCTGCATCCAAATATATGTATTTGAAATAAAGAGATCATTTTATTACGGTTGTAATAAAAAGTCGTAACATTTTAAATTAAAACGTAAAGTGAGTGTACGTATCACTATTTGAATCTGTGATTTTCTTTTTTGTAGTCAGATGTTAACCATTAAGCCAGGGAGATATATTTATTACCACGTTCTTTATTTTTGGCGCAACAGATAAATATTAAAACAACAATACATACATATATACTCACGGCTACATATCCCTAAAAGGGGTAGCCAGAGTTTCAGAATACGACAATACGACATTCCTCAGCAACGTTTGGAACTTGATTGGGGAGAAGATTGTAAATAAAGATTTCCTACCTCATCACTACACAACTTCTATAAAGGCCTCAAAACCCTTAGGAGTTATCCACGGGTAGAAATGGGTAATGTTATTCTGATTCTAAGATTTTATTAAAAATCTTACCGTTAACATAATCATAATCTTCTGTCCCACCACTGGGTTTAACTTGGTTAACAATTCAGTAAGATTGCAATCTAAGAGATCTATGATGCAGTCGTAGCCATAACAATAGTCATGAGTGAGACCGTACTCTAATATCTGAAAATCAAAACAAGATAAATTTTAGTAATGTATATAATTGAGTAAGTGATACGGTATATCCCTTAAAATATCTTTTAGTACGTTTATTCAGATTTTTATCAAGTGAATATCAAAAACGTGAGTCTGACCTTCACCAATTAGTATTTATATGTCCAATGAGTGGTAAGTTCATAAAGGTTGCTAGAGGTGAGGGTAAAAGTCGTTAAGAAACTTACACAGCCTACTTGAAGACAGTGTATTTGTCTAAGATAGCAACACACCATCACATGAATGAACTTTTTAAGCAAAGCCTGAGAAGTCTTAACTCCAGGTGATAAATAAATCACCTAATTTTCCGAAGTATCAGTACCTCTGCTAGTTTTTAACCTTATTTTCAGTTATTAGGTGGTAAGTTAAATTTTCATTGTATCCTTTTATGTGATGATGGTAAAACTGCCGAAAATTATTTGTATAATAAACAGCAAAACCTGGTTCAGACCCGCGAGATCAGGTTTAGAAATTTATTTATTAGAGTCAAAACTCGCAACTACTTTCAACATATCTTACTACTAGCATAACATACTTTTACATACAAATATACATTTGAAATTATATTGAGGTATTTCTTGTAGTAGTAATGCATAAATAAGAACAATCACAACTTCATTCCAGTTTGCGCTTGCACTAGAAGTATGAGGTTTGTGAGAGCGCGTATGTCACATGAGAAGTGAGAAACTGACAAATTGCTCATACAAAATTTGTCAGTATCTCATACGACATACTCGCTCTCACAAGGCTCATGCTACGGGGGCTGGTCGTGTGTGCGTTACATACAAACACCAAACTAATATATTTTTTCACTCACTTCATATGAAATATAAAATAAAAGCATTAGTATTATTATAAGGCTAAGAAGTAACTTACAATAGATTTACTCCTTCCATAGGTGACAAAGTTAAACTCTTTTCCATTAATTGGCTTATCTATAATCAGTCTGTAATAATCCTTCGTACACATTGGCACATGAACATGGGTTCTGAAAAATATATAAAGAATACATAAAACCACTAGGTTGCGTATAATATTTGTAAATATTTCATTTAAATAAAGGTATGATTGACGAACGTATATAGAAAAGGTATCTCATCCAGCAAATATTAGTCTCATAAAAACATATTTCTAAAGAATAAAATATTTGTGAGCTTATTAAAATAATATAATTGGTTTTATAATATCATAAAACGGTATATAAGAGATTAGAAAGCAGTATTTTAACGATTTAAAAAATCATGAATAAAAAAATCCATAAAGATTTTTGTACGTTTGCTTACACCAGCTTTTACTTTAAAAGAAGTCAATAACCTAATGATTATAAAAAATAGCCAAAACTGGTTTGTCTAACAAAACTGTACAAAGCTGTTAGCACCACGGTTATCGAACCCATTTTTTTAAAGTTTTTGTGAAATGTGGTTATACCAAATCTAGAACCGTAAAGTACTCTGTGGATTTAAGTTTGTGTATATATTGCACTAAAATAAATATTGCAAATCCGCAATTAAAAATATCATAATATATATAAGCGTTTTTTTGTTGCTTCTAAAAGGTCATTTAATTGGAAAAAACACCTCTATCATTAATTAACATTTATTCAATCATACGCACGCATATACTCACGGCTATAAAGACCAAAAAAGTTAGGCAAAGACTAAACATGGAAATTCCTAAGACAGTAAGTAATCATAATAAGTTATTAATTGGTTTCTCAAGATAAAGGCTGAGCCAAGTTTGAGAGCCCCTGTCAATGGAGAAAGCAGCTGTATTTCTTTACTTACTTACGGGCAATTCATGCTGGGTCTCTAAAAACTTCGCCCAAAAATCACTCTCAGCCCCAATAACCTAAATAACCTCGAACGACAACCGCGGTAAGACATGAGTAAATGTACAAGTTGAAACTACACTACCATCATTCTCTATTTTAAAAACGGATTGTCTTCAGTATCATCATCAACGAATGAACGTCCACTACTGGACATAGGCCTCCCCAAAGATCTCCACCACGACTGGTCCTGTGCTTCCCTCATCTATCGACTTCCTGCGACTAAGTTATCAGTTGGCCTTGTTAAACGTAGATATACATTCATACATATACTACAGCCATAAATCCCAAAAAGAGGTAGCCAGAGTTTCAGATCTTGATACTCCTAAGCCACATTTGGAAGTTGATAGGGGACAAGATGACAGAAATAAGTTATCGTTAGTGATGAGTCTCCAACCACATCGCCCAAAAACCACTTACAAAGAACCGTTCCCTTAGTCGCCTCTTTCAACTCCCATGGGTACAAAGGGGTAGTGATATTCTAAGCCGGCACTACACAGCATAGGAAGATATACTTACAAAAAACTATATAACTTCTTCATTTCAACCTCAGGATTTAAATTTTCAAACATATCTGAGTACAACTCGGTCAGTGTCATCCGTTTATCTAAACGTTGTTTAGCTTTTTCAAGAGACCCTTTTGCATTGATGATGTACATCTCCAGATAGTTTCTATCTGTGAAAACATACATATAATGAGATTACTTAATTTAGTATTTAATACCACAATAGTAGGGGAGTATACCACCTTTCATAAAAAATGGCGTCTTTGCGGTGCACCAAGGTGTGGTTTCAAAAATCTTACGAGTATGTGTCGTTAATTTAGCATGGTTGTAATGGTAAGAGATCAAATCGTGAATAAATGCATATGGCTAAGTTGTCACATAAATAATCATGTAACGGTTTTTTCTTTGAAAAAATGGCGAAGATGTGTCCATAGAGACACAACACAATTTAAACATTATTGTATATAATTGTGCATATCCAAACCTCTTTAAGAACCTACGTCTTTTAGACCCATAAGTCTTACTCCAGTTCTTTCCAAACTGTGGGAGAAGCTGTTCCTAACTCGACTATCCTGTGCTATGGAACAGTGTCACATTGTACCATCGCATCAGTTTGGATTCAGGAAGTCACACTCTACAGTGGAACAAATGTATAGAGTGTACCACACCATTCGCCAATGTTTTGAAGCCAAGCTTTACTGCAGCGCAGCATTTTTGGATGTCCAACAAGCATTTGACAAAGTCTGGCATCGAGGACTTCTAGTCAAGATTAAGGAACGGCTACCACATCCTTATTCTTGTATAATTCAATCGTATCTATCCGACCGTTAATTTTTCGTCAAACAGGGTGATGCAAGATCAAAGCTATACGACATAGAAGCAGGTGTTCCCCAAGGGTCCGTCTTGGTTCTCGTACTTCACCCATGATCTTCCAGTAACAGATGCTGTGATGGCGGCTACTTATGCCGATGACATTGCTCTGTTATCGTCTGACTCAAATCTGTTCATATCACCTTTACCCTGAAACAAAGTGACTGCCCATCGGTCAAACTAGGCACAGATATCTTGCCCCATACTGATTGCGTCAAATACCTTGGCTTCCACTTGGACAGAAGATTGACTTGGAAAAACCACATTGATAAGAAAAGAGATGAGATCAATACTAAGTTCAAATCACTCTATTGGCTATTAGGGAGAAATTCTGTTTTGTCAACAGACAATAAACTTCTAATAAACGAAAGTGTACTAAAGCCAACCTGGACATACGGTGCTCAGTTGTAGAGTACAGCTAGCAATATCAACATTCTTTGCCTGTAACAGGTCTAAAATGCTAACCTGCGAACAATTTTCAAAGCTCCCTGGTTTGCAAACGATGAGATCCACAGTTACCTTAACATACCCACAGTAGCTGAAGTGATAAAGAGTTTCAGAGGCAATATTCACTGCTACACTCAAAACGTCAAGACAATTCACACAAATCATCCGCTTATGATCCTACGACTGATTACAGATTCAAAAGACAAAAAAATAATAATTGTGCATATTCTTTTAATTTATTGTTTTTGACACAAAGTCTTCATGTCAACAAAATGAATTGCAAGGCAACATATATTAGAACTAAATAATATACGAAATTATACGGAATAATAATGGAGAAATTTATCTAGACAGATAAAAAGTAAAAATATGTTTTTAAAACTAGACTAGGAGATGAACTCAGATTTGAACGCTTTAATCATGATTTATAAAGCAATAGCAATATAACTGAATGGAAGATTTTCTCTATCATTTTAGTATTAGTTACTAATACATATAGAGTATATGACTCACGACCATAAATCCCAAATAGAAACTCAACAGCCGCATTTGAAAGTTGATAGGAAACAAGATGGTAGAAATAAATTATCGTTAGTGATGGGTCTCTAACAGCATCGCCACTCAAAAACCACTTAAAAAACCCCTACCCTTAATCGCCTCTTACGACACCCGTGGGTAGACAGGAGTAGTGACATTCTAAGCCAGCAATACACGGCAATCTATTACTGATACTGAAATATAATAGTTACCAATACTGCGTAATAATAATATCACTGTACTTAAGGTCGAGTATTGACTCTAAAAGGTTAGAAAATAGATAAGAATTAGTTATTGTGTCACTATAGAAACTTAAGTGCTAAGATGTGAAATGGAAATAATATATCTCAACCCAACTCAAACGTTGAAGCCGCATTTACCCGAAGGGATTGGCAGAGATACTAATTATTTTTGAACATCATTTAACATTATCACCTGGTATCAGTGTACCCACGTGATAGGGGCAGGCCTATCGCCGTTTTGTACGAATACAATGTCACATGACTAAGTACCACTCAACCATGAGGGTTTCCCTACAATGTTTTCCCTCACCGTGAACAACCATGATAATTAAACGCAGATATATTTTTAGAAAAGACAAATTGGTGTAGGGCCGATCTGGGACTTTAATATAGGTATGTATTTCATATAAAAATACATTCATCATAATTTCCTTATCAAAAGATGTTGCGCTGACCATCTGCTTCTTCACCATTCGTTCACCATTCATCGGTTCATACCTGTTTTACGGCGGTCCATAAAGAGATAGCAAAAATTTCAAAATATGAAAGTCCTCATGTATTTTTTTAATTTGACCAGGAAAAAAAAACAATAGTAAAATATTATTGTTTATGAGACTCCAGCCAGATCTCTCAACCTTAAGCAGGCGACACCCAAAACATCCACAAGAAAAAAGATTGTCCTAATTTATAATGCACTATACAAGCTTACTTTATTCTTTGAACAATAAACATAGTTCATCAATCATCAATCAATCAATCAATTAATGATACAGCTATCTAGGTATACCCTTTTCTATATAATTGGCCGTTATTCGGAGAGTGGTAGTCAGATCTTCAGAGTATTAATTTCTGCTTTTTACTTATTTAAAGTTTACTAGATATTTTCTTTCACTTATGCGACAAGAACAGTAAAATATGGGGAATTTCATTTAGTCGACAATATAGACACATGTAGTTAAAAAAGAGAAAAAATAATATAAACGAACCAAACTCTTTCACAACAAAGTGATTTTGTTTTTTAATCCATTCCTCAAAGGCGTCAACAGTAGCACTAATACTCTTTTCATTATCGAAACCGTATGATTTGCGAATATCACTTATTTGGGTATCACGTGATAATTTTAAAAACGAATCTTTCTCACTGATTTTTGGCGCCATTTGATAGAAAACACGTCTACTTGTTTTTGAATTAAAAGTTGAAGTGAACGGACTGTCGAGATATTAACCAACATTAACTGCTGTTTTATAGCTTTCATTAGCATATTTCGTATATTTACAAACATACAGGCAAAATAAACTAAGTACTGACAAGTCATACTTCAAATGGGGAGGAATAGGGTTCAAGTCCCTTTTAGGATTTACAATTTTGAGGTTTATAATTTAATATATATATTTTTTTATAATTTAATTTACAATGTATGAAAGGATTGATGGATGTAAACGAAGCTAGAGAGGTTTGTCGGGATCGTTCGAAGTGGCGATCAATAGTTTCTGCCTACCCCAATGGGAACTAATGGCGTGAGTATATGTATGTATGTAATTTTGAGGTTTTAATTGACGGAGAAACACATAAAATCACAGCAGCGGAGGAATGTAAGTTATATCACGAATAACACAACGTCCTAAAAAAAACCAGTGACTGTCAAGGTCAACCGATGAGCGAATAAAGGTTGCCAAAAGTTGTTTTTACGGAAACCAGTTATGTATAAAGGGCCTATGTTATGTAACAAAATACAAAGAGGCAGGATATTATTAAACGGCAGTACACAGCTTATTCATTTTATGGGGAAAAACACATTAATTTTAAACAACATAATATATTTAACGATGAATGCATAATATGAATATGGTGGTATCATAAAATTAATCTTGATTTGTTCTTTGAAAAATAAAAAAATAATAGGCCCTAATATACGAGCAAAAAATACATATCATATTATTGAATTATAATAATGTACCGAAATTCACGGTTAAACGCATTGCTCAACCAATTATTTCTTTTTTGAACAAAATATATTTAAAAATCAAATTGCAATGCGCAATGACTCTAACTAAACTATACTATCTATATAATATGTACTAACAATAACTGATTTTAATTTAATGTTTTTAGACATGAATTCCTCATGTGGGGATTATTACTCATAAATAAAAGATGTGAATTAGTTAAAATTCGGAGGTAGGAAACGCAAACACTACTTGAACGTGTAAAAAAGAAACAAAGGATAGAGAAATTTCGCGCTGGATGCCAACTGACACTGTAGCTCAGTTGGCAGAGCGACGGGGGCGTATACCCGAAGGTCGCGGGTTCAAACCCCGCCAGTGTCGAAATTTTTCTTTCCTTTAATAACATCTTTTATTTATGAATAACTGATTTTGTTTATATTTCGATGTTTTCCTGAGTTCAATATCTACCGTTGCTGTATAGCATAATACTTGACGTAAATTAAATATTTAAGGCTATAAATCCCAAAAAAGAGGAGTTAGAACTTAGAATCATACAAAGTGGCAATCGATGGTCTCTACCTACCCCGATGGGAACTAACGGCGTGAGACTATGTATGTTTGTATATGTATAGCGGAGTTCGGACAACATTCATTTATGACTTTGCCAAGCAAATCGTAGGTAGGTAATCTGAACAGAAGGTTTCAAATGGTTGCTTGATACTACTTCTGACCACTCTTACGACGTTTTAAGTCATTAAAATTGAGGCCAATTAAAAATAATACCGTGCTTTGGAGGGCACGTTAAACCCTCGGTCCCGGCTGCTATCACGTTAGTAGTCGTTGGTCTGCCAACCCGTACGAGACAATGTGGTGGGCTAAGGCCAAATCACCCTATATAGGGTAAGCTTGAGCCCCTTGGTGGGGACGTATATGGGCTGTGATGAATAAAATTCTTTATTTAAGTTGGTTTATTAAAGTATTCAAAGACTAAACAAACGTTTGAAGATCCCATTACAATATTTTTTCCCTTTTAATACATAAGTTTAGTCCACAGTAAGAGATCGGAATGATCCAGGGATTCCCAAGTATTCAGTTTCTTGGTCACTTGAAAGTCTTTTTACTTCATCAGTGCAATAGTTGGTTACATGTTTCATCCATCTTCTATGTTCTTCAGACATCAATTCTTTTATTAGTGCATCCGAAATGTATAATTGTATACTCAAAAAAAAAAATTATGGGACTTGGACTAATATGTGTCTGTCTGGCCGTTTGTAACCAGGCTGTATTAATTTTTATAAATATAATAATAATCAATACTCATCGGGTCAACCGTGGAACAACTTTGTGTACTATTGTTGCTAGATTATACAAATAGCAATAAGGAAACGCTTGAAATATTATTTCCTTAAAAATAACTATTACATATATTTGATAATAAATAGTATCGTTTTCAAGTTGATGCATACATGGCCGTTAATTTTTATACTCTTTATTTTTGTGTACAGTCCTTAAAAAAGCATAATCAGAAATTTTCTCGAAGGGAAACGAGTTAACTGAAAGTTTCACTAAGGATGTTTGAGGCGGATGGTTGACTTTGCCCATTTCTATACCATAATATTACTTAATTTTTACAACTGCTTTTTTTAAGCAAGGTTAACAGTATATATATTTAGTTTTAAACAATATCTCCACCTATTGTCTAATAACGGCCGTCAAAAAATTTAGGTGTAAATCAAAATACCGTGATAGATCATCAATGGGTAGAACAACGGTAATCGTGCAAACGATTTGTGTTCGTATTCACCAATTTGTCTTTTCTAAAGACATATGTGTGGTGAATATATCATGGTTGTTAACGGTGAGGGAAAAAATCGTAAAAAAACCCACATGGCTGGGTTGTACTTAGTCATGTGACAGTGTATTCATATAAATATATCGTACAAAACGGCGATAGGCCTGCCCCTATCACGTAAGTACACTGTCCATGCAAAACGTGGGTACTCTGAACACCAGGTGACAATGCCACGTGGTGTTCAGAAGTATTAGTGCCTCTGCCAACCGCTTCAGGGATATTCGACATGAACGTTTATGTTTATGGTATGTAAGTCAAAAGCAAACAAATTTTTACCTCTTAAATCATTCATTTTTCCAGCTGTTCCTCCATATTCGTTGGGCAAACACTGTTTTTCAATAAAGTTCATCAAAGCATCGTGGGAATTGTGGTTGTGTATAAGTTGTAAGACACTCTGTTTTAAGTTTATTTGCTTTAAAAATTGTAGAATATGGATTGCAATGCTTGAGGAACTTATTATGTGTACCGATTTTGGGCAATGCCCGTAGCCACCCTGTAAAACCATCTAATGTTACCTATACATTCCAAATATGACACACATTACTGGTATGGATTACCGTATGATAATTGCTTATGTAATCGAGTGAACAATAGCGTGATTCGTAAAAAGTGTGGTGTGAAAGATGATATTGTAAAAAAGATAGAAAAAGGAATGTAGAGATGGTTTGCGCACAAAGAGAGGATGGATAATAATAAATAAGTGATAAAGATCTATAAAGCCAATGAGTAAGGTAATGTTTAGTAGAGAACGACGTCGGAGGGCTGATTTGGACCAAATAAAGAATGTGCTAAAAAAGCAGGTGTCCGAAGTATGGAAAATAAGGACCATGTATGAAAATAATTTTGGACGAGACTGAAGGTGCATGCGTTCTAATTTGATGGCTTTCTGTGACATACAACATTCGCTGCCATGCATAAGCGTACGAACCCAAGATATTGTTCATTTCACCCTTCATGCGATATACCTAGTCTGGCCATAAATATTGTCCCTCGCATTTGAATTTGGAAATATCGCAAACTAAATGACATTTGAAGCTTTTTTGTTTTTGTACGATATAAATAGGCTTTGACTTTCTAGAAAAACCATACTTTATATCCTCAACCCAATCTGAAGCCATGGAGTGGGGTCTGAAAGAAAACCGTATCGCTGTCATAGCCCTACACAAGTGCAACAAATCTCCAGTTGAAATATTCAACCTCCTGCAGTCGCTCGGAATCACGAAGAAATTTGTGTACCGAACTATCAATCAATTCAGCGAGATGTCTCCTATCGATGATAGACCCAGGATTGGACGGCCGCGAGATTCCAGGACTCCAGCTGCGATCAAAGCTGTTGCGGAGCGAATCCGGAGAAATCCGCTCCGCAAGCAGAAAATCTTGTCTCGGGAGATGAAAATACTACCTAAGACCATGTCCCGCATCATTAAAGAAGACCTAAAACTTGCCGCTTACCGAAGAAGCATCGGGCATCGCTTTACAGCACTGCCGCGCGTGCGATATTGGCAGTAACTAACAATTTTGTCAAAATTGAGTTATTTACATATTCGGCAAAAAAAGCTCTACAATCTGGTTTTACTCCCGTAATTAAAATCTAATTAGAAGTAATGTTTTTTATTAAGAATAAAGGCAGTAAGTGCATAAAATGAGCAGGGTTGCAGCACATATCAGCAGTAACAGTACTTACTGCTAGTTTTTAAGTTTGACACTGGAGTCGCTTAATACCATTGCTTGTCATATTGGCAGTAAGTACTTATTATGTATGGAAGCGTCTAAATTTTGCCTTGGATTTGATAAAGGCTGTTTATTATCCGGTTCACATACAGTATTTTAAGTAATGTTGATCTCAAATGTGATTTTAACTCTAGGTATAATTGTAATAACTGTTATAATTTGCACATGTTGCATAAACTTAGTCCTTCCTATAACTAGCAAGTATATAATACAAAGTGTTTAAAGATAGAAGATCAACAATTTATCTAAGACCAGGCTTAAGAATGTTGATCTCAAAATGTTATTCTAATTTAAAGTAATACAGTGATATGTTACAGAAACTATGTTTCATTGTACTTACCCATTTAATAATGTTATTCATAAGTATTTTAACTTCTCTATATCAAAAGCTCTAATATTCCTTTATGATATAACTTGCTATAGAAAAACTATTAAGACTGATTCTGATTAACAAGTTAAATAATTGGTAAATCGTTACTAAATATAAGTTTTATAAGTACCAAAAATGATTAGTATGTTGAAATGGCACATGAGAATTTTGTAATTTATGTTACTTTTTTAATATCTTTAATAAATGAATATTTTTTATGATATCAGGCATTTTTATTAATATGGATCATTACTTCAAAAATATATGGGAAACGAAGCACATCAGAAGTAAGTGCGTACTTACTGCTGATATGTTATGGGTACGATGGGGTCTCTGGTGGGAATTTTACTTAGCACAAACGGATTTTTGTATTTAATATTAATTAAATATGTAAATAGTACATTATTAAGTAAACAATGTTAAATTTTAATTACCTACATTAATCAGAAACAAGAAATGAAATAGCTTCAAAAACATACTCATGAAAGCAAAAATTCGTAAAAAATCTTTGTGCGCCATTTACTCGGAACCATACCAGTTGCACTTACTGCCAATATCGCACGCGCGGCAGCAGCTCTACGCTACATAAGGGCAACCAGAGCGAAGAAGCTGTTCGAAAAGCACGCTAGGGGCGGGTATCGAACAATTCTCTTTACTGATGAGAAAATCTTTACGGCGGAGGAGAAATACAACCGCCAAAATGACAGGGTGTACGCACACAGCGCTCATGAAGCTTCCGAGAAGGTTGCCAAGGTGGAAAGAGGCCATTGCCCTGCCTCAGTCATGGTTTGTTGGGGCGTGTCGTACCAAGGGGTAACCGAGCTTCATTTTTGAAAACAAGGCGTAAAAACTAAGGCGGGGAACTACCAAAGCGACATTTTGGAGCCTATTGTGAAGCCACTCACCCACACATTGTTTTCAAACAAGCATTGGATATCCCAACAAGATTCAGCTCCGGCCCACAAAGCACAAACCTCACAACAGTGGTTAGGGACAATTTACCCGAGTTTATCGCATGCAAAGATTGGCCTTCAGGAAGTCCGGACCTCAATCCACTGGATTACCGATTGTGGACAGTTTTAGAGGAGAATGCTTGCTCGAAGCCTCATAGAAATATCAAGTCCTGGAAACGGTGCCTGCGGCGATCGACGAGTGGCCGGACCGATTGAAGAGGTGTGAGAAATCTAAAGGTGGTCATATTGAGTGAAAAGTTTATAAATAAATAAAATAGGATCTAAATAACGATATATACTGATTTAATTACATTTTGTTTCTTATTCATGTAGATAGGCACAATTTCAGTAGAGACAATATTAATGGCAAGACTAGGTATATAATATTTCACTTCCCATTACTTCCAATTATAAAATGAGCTTGGCATAATATAAAAGGAAATATAATTACATTGAAAACATAAATATATTTGTGTATCATTACTGGATTCATGTAACTCAAAATGTCCATAAAGCTGACTTTGCTTAGATCAAGTACATATTCGTACTCATTTACGTAGTCATTCGGAGCGATGTATTCTGAAACCTGAAAAAATTATAATTGCAAATGTTAAAGATTCTTAATTAATTCATAGCTTTAAGTAAACTTTAAAAGGTATAATCGTTTATTTCAAATTTTACAAATTCACCAGCTACCTATTTTATTTCAAATTCCTTAAGAAAAAAACGACATGATAGTCCAGTGGATAGAACACCCGCCCGAAAACAGAAGGGCGTGAGTTCCAATCCTGAGTCGGGCCTACACCAATTTGTCTTTTCTAAAGTCATATGTGTGGTTAATTTATCATGGTTGTTAACGGTGAGGGAAAACATCGTGAGGAAACCCACATGGCTGAGTTGTACTTAGTCATGTGACAGTGTATTCGTACAAAACGGCGATAGGCCTGCCCCCTATTACGTGAGTACACTGTCTAAGCAAAACGTGGGTACCCTCTCTGGAGACTAGATGGCGCTGCCATGTGAGTTTCAGAAGTATGGTACCTCTGCCAACCCCTTCGGGGATAAACGGCGTCAACGTTTATGTTATGTTATGTTATGTTAAGAAAAAAAAAGAAACTTAAGCGAGTCAAATATATTAACAAAAAGGCTGCCATTTGGTGACAGACTTCTATGTAGAGTTGCTAGATTTGTTTTATGTTTGGCCAAATTAATATTTTAGGTGAAGTATTTAATGTTAACCATTATGTGTGTCTGTAATTCTGTGATTGTGAAGTAACCGCCCACAGCAAGACACTTAAGAAGGGAATGTCATGTCATGAGTTGAATTGTTTGCTTGAATTGGAAATACGAATATCAATAAGTTACTTCGCTTGATTCCGCTAAATACCTGCAGTCTTTATGCGGCATGCACTGTGCACCGCCCGATTTCCACTTTCGAGAAATCGAAAAATAGACAATGCACCACAAACAAGCGAAAGCCACTAGCAGCCACAAATATGCGACGCGTTTCTACTCAACACGAGTCATTATCGAGCAGTTGACGGTCGGCAGCGGTCCACCGAGTTGGTTTTTTAATATAGTTGACCACCGAGTGCGTGTGTGGTGTGCATAGTCTATTTTTCGATTTCTCGAAAGTGGAAGAGCGGGTGGTGAACAGTGCATGCCGCATGAAGACTGCAGGTATTTAGCGGAATTAAGCGAAGTAACTTATTAATATTTGTGTTGCTAAGGATTTCCGCAAAGAAACGCCTGATTCAATCCAACGTTTGACTTGGTTTAAACTCAAAAAACGTTTCGTGATAAACAAAATAGAACCGACAATTTATTTAATAAAATAATTGTCATCTAGCAGCATGTGGTGGACATATGCCAGATATCATTTTCATTCAAGTTCCAAAATTTTCTCACCTAAAAAAAAAACAAATCATTTATCTAGAGTCTTTGTTTTAACAAACAACATATTTGATAAAAAAAACCCTTTACAATAAGTAAGTAACTCTTTGTAATTATTAGTTTCTAGTTTTGAAGCTCTCGCTACCACTTTTTGGGATTTATTGCTTCGAGCATATGTATGTACGTATGTATGTAAATTTTTAACAATACTCACGATATATCGACACCGTAATAGATCATTGAAATTGAAATCTCTTACACCAGGTGAAATATATTTATCTATAATAACTCTGCGGTTATCTTTGGTGGGCGAAGGCACTTGGACGTGAGTTCTGAAATAATAATAATAATAAAATAATAAATAAATAATAAAAATCTTTATTACAAGAAAATCTTAAAAACTATTGTACATGTAGAAAAATATAAATGTGTGTATAGATCTGGGGTAGAATGATTAGTCCACCCCTGAACTAGGCAAGGCCTCTTCCTGACAGTGAATACAATACACAGTTTTAACAGTATACTTATAATCTAAAAACTACATGCTTAATTAGGATAATTTTCATGGTAAGTAAGTACTTAAATGCGAATAAGTATACAGCTTTATAAGTGAATGTGATGAGTGATGTGATGAGTGAAGTGAAGTTGAAAGTGATGCTGTTTAAAAATGAATGAAAAAGTGAGTGTGCGGTATTATATTATATTTTGTCTAATTTTATGAGACTGTTTCTAATAGATTTTCAGTCTGTTCATAGTCAAGTTCTTGCAACCATTCAGTAATTGTTTTTATACAACCTATTTTTGTATGCTTAATGAGATTAACACTGTTATTTATTTTATTGTATAAATATGGCCCAATAATATAAATAAATCTTTTAGCAAAATTGGTACGATGCTGACAGGTTTTAAAGACTATATCCTTCCTTCTTTTGTCTTGGTTTGCATGTGTGATATCGCTTTTAAGGTGCTGGAATGTAATTACTGCTTTTATGTAAAGTTGTCTTACTGTTAGGACCTGACAATATGAATACAGTTCCTTCGTTGGAAAGAGCAAAGGCTTAAAAGTACAAACTTTGAGAATAGCTCTTTGAGCGACCTCAAGTTCCTTAAGGGTGGTTTTGCAAGCACCTCCCCAAGATAGAATACAATAAGAAAGTAACTTATAAATAATAAAAATAGTTACTTATAAATGTTTAAATCCACTGTTATAAAGAAGTAAATATCCAAAGAACAGCTCTTGTTTATTGTAGCAGAAACTAATGGCTTGTTCAAAAAAAACAAATAATGTCATTAAAAAATAATTACATTGCTCTTTTATGCGCCACCAATTCATTTGCAAAAAAATTTTCGAATATTTCGGGAAATCTTTTAGTATTACACATCCTTTTTTCCAAACGTTTCTTTGCCTTTTCTAATGACCCTTTTGCATTTATTAGATAATACTCTAAGTAATTCCGATCTGTAAAACAAATTAGTACTGAATTACACATTGATATCATTATTTTCTTAATTTTAGTCTTAATTTTAGTCTGCTGTGTAGTGTCGGCTTAGAATAGCACTACACCATTTCTTCCAGTGGGTGTACGTAAGAGGCGACTAACGGTATTGGGGCTTTTAAGGGATTTTTGGGCGATGCGGTTGGAGATCCATCACCAACAACCTTTATTCTACCATCTTTTCCCCACGCAACTTCCAAAAATGGCTGAGGAATTTCTGATTCCTTAGCTCTGGCTACCCCTTCTAGGGATTATAGCCGTGTGTATACGTATGTACGTGTGTATGTTTGGTCTTAATAAAATTGATATCCTTCGAAAATCACGAGACTCCGATGTAGCTAATGAGCAATCCAATGGGAAACATACCCGCACTGCGTAGTCTAACACCACCCCTAACATGCATACATACTCACGATTATAAATCCCGAAAATAGTAGACTAAGCATTACAATTGTTAATTCTTTAGTCGCTTTTGAAAGTTGAGTGTCATCTCACTTAATTTATTTTCATCTAACAAAATCCGAATCCCTGTTTTGTGCGACACAGATATTGAAGTTAATAAGAATTAGAAGAGCTACGGGTGATATTATTGTTTTTGATTTGAAAAGTTGACCTCGAAAAACGAGATATAGCTATCTAGTTAGCCATCCTTGTTCAGGACACTTTAGAACGCCAGTGCGCATTCCTGTTTAAATAGTACTTCCATGGTTCTGGCCAGTACTCCGTTGTCATTGCAAACACAACAAACTGGTTTTTATATTTTTTTAATATTATTTTTGTATTAAGAAGCGAATCCACACAATTTTTTAAAACAAATAACTTTTTACTACAGTGGTAAAGTATCTTGTTAAAATATTTTGTAATGGGTAGGAACAAATTAAGCCTAAATACATGGATACAATTTACCAATATCATTTGTAACGAAATGATTTTGCTTCTTCACCCATTCTTCCAATGCATCTATTGATTCATTTAAACTTTTTTCGTCTTCATAACCACAGGATTTTCGGATTTCTTCTATATGCGTATCACTTGATATTTTATAGTAAGGGTGATTGTTTTTCAAAACCTTTAACATCTTTCTTAGAAGTATTATAATTTATAACTCAATGTGTCCTATGCGTCTACTATTTGCAATATTACTTCAAACAGTAGTTTTATACATTTAATTCTCAGTAGCGAATGTTTTCCTGATTGCTCCTAAGTGCGATCAATTAATTTTCATTTTGCTATTACTACCTTTAATATAAATAAGTTTCTGGATTTTTTGTTAGAGTAGCTAGTTATGATTGCTTTTAGTTTTCGCTAACCAAAGTTTTATTTCACTTTAGACAATTAAATTTAATTTTGCTGAAAACAATCGAAACTATTTTGACGACGTCCGTGGACGAGTGGATAGATGACTAGCTTCTCAATCCGGAGTTGTGGGTTCGATCCCCGCTGACAGCAACATATATGTGATGAGCATAAATTGTTGTTTCTTAGTCTTGGATATTATGCGTGTATTATATAAAATTAAATATATTATCGAGTTAGTATCCTATAATTCAAGTTTAACTTAGTTTGGGGCTATCTTGAACTGTGTGTAATGTGTCCGTATATATTTACTATTTATTTAGCTGTAGTTCTTATATTTTAACAAAGCTACCGCGCACATAGCAAATATGAATTTTAGAATATTAACGCCTTACATAAGACAAAAGCAATATTTTGTAACTTGAACTCTATTAGGCGTTGATCTAGTCATGTGAATATAATCATCCCCAGGATTTAAGGTATCAAAGTAGTTAAAAATAATAAATAAATGAGGCATGAAGATACTATCTAAACAAGAGAGCGCACTAACGAAAATGTGGTACACAATAATGAAATTTACTAGCCGGCAATAAAGCTTATAATCTTTTGAACACTGTCAAGCAGAGAAACGTCCTAAAATGAGAGCCCGAACTAGAGGAGATTGTCCCGCTCGCTCGATTGCCAGTCGTGATTATGTTCAAAGAAAAACAAACAAATGTATTTATAGGGTATATTTTATAAAAAGCAGTTAACTAATTATTCCTTTTTAATAAATTGTTTTAATTATTATCGTCATCTATCAACCTAGAGATAAATAATCTGTTAAGTTTGGTAATCGGTAAAATAATATTTATAACCGTGCCGTGTAGTGTCGGTTTAGAATGGCACTACCCCATGTCTTCCAGTGGGTGTACGTAAGAGGCGACTAACGGTATTGGGGGTTTTAAGGAATTTTGGGCGATACGGTTGGAGACCCATCACCAATAACCTTTATTTTGCCATCTTTTCCCCACTCAACTTTCCAAAAGTGGCTGAGGAACTTCTAGTTCCTTAGCTCTGGCTACCCCTTCTAGGGAATTATAGCCGTGAGTATATGAATGTATGTATGTAATATTTATAACGGGTATCCCCATGGAAACAAGATAAATAAGGTGTTCATAATTTATCATATTTTCGTGTGTTTCGGAGTTTTTACCATTTAACTAAGAAAATACCTTTCTATTTATTAAGAAATAAGATGCCGTGTAGTGTCGGCTTAACATAGCACAAATATTTTTCTACCCGCCCATCATAAAAAGCAACTTAGGCTTTTGGTTTGGGGCTTTTGAACTTATATACTAGATACTTTATCATCCTTTTAATACCACCATCCTTTAATTACAATTTTTTCTCTACTCAACTTCATAAAGTGGCTGAGGAAATTTTAATTCTCAAGCCCTGGCTACCCCTTCTTTTATAATCTACTAATTAAAAATATGAATGTATGTAAATATAAGTGTTTTTGTAACTTTTAGAGGAACTCTCATTAAAACACTAACAGATGGTCACCCTACTTAAAACGAGACACAGCCCACTAGTAAGCTATCCTTGTTCAGGACACTTTAAGACGCCAGAGCGCATTCCTGTTTAAATAATACTTCCATGAAATGAGGTTTTCATGAACATTAACATTCAAATTATGTGATAGGCGTTCTCAACATTTGCATTATATTTGAAAATGTTTATTGAATTTTTATTTTATGTAGACCTGTAACTATTGTTGTTTTAGAGGTTAACTTTTTTTTTTTTTACTATGTATTTTGCAATATTTTTCGCAATAGATGCTATTTTACATGTTAGTATTATATAAAATGAAATTAATACAGAAACTAATAGTAATAGTAATACTAGTGCTGTCTTTTCCACCTTGATACGACCATTTAATTCTAAATTTTCTTGTTTTTTGTGAATTCCCGAGTATTTAAAGTGTAAATGTATATTCTGTATTCTATTAAATTGAGAGCCTAGTGCTAAAAAGTGCATTGTACGCCACCCGGGCGCCTCTGCTTTTTAATTATGAAATTCCGTCAACGGTTGAGAGGCGCCCGGGTGCCTCCGTCGGAGCGCGCAACTTAAAGTGTTATTTGTAATGGTTATATATAATACTAATAAATAATAATCAATTATCTTTATTTCAAAAAAGAGCCTAATACAATTATTTAGTCATATCAACAATATATATCTTAATATATACTAACAGTTTCAAGGCTATTTGACATAAAATAAGCACTTGACGCCTATAATAAACCTAGATCTGAGCTATAGGCATCAACTCACTGAGCTTTAAGACAATAAGCCCGGTGTTTAGTATATACAATACAATGCACTTTTTAGCACTCGGCTCTTAATTTAATAGAATACAGAATATACATTTACACTTTAAATACTCGGGAATTCACAAAAAACAAGAAAATTTAGAATTAAATGGTCGTATCAAGGTAGAAAAGACAGCACTAGTATTACTATTACTATTAGTTTCTGTATTAATTTCATTTTGTATAATACTAACATGTAAAATAGCATCTAATGCGAAAAATATTGCAAAATACATAGTAAAAAAAAAAGTTAACCTCTAAAACAACAATAGTTACAGGTCTACATAAAATAAAAATTCAATAATCAATCCAGAGAATCTCGTAACGTATAGAAAACCAAATTTAAGAGAAACATTTAATATTAAATAAATATGAATGTATATATATATATACATACACACACATATATATGGAAAATAATTAGTGTAACCTTCTTATATTATTAATTCTTAATACAAGGTTATTTTTGGGTAAGGAGCAGGGATTCAGTTCTTTCGTAAGTCATTTGTTTTAAATACGAAGTGACACTATTTTTACATTTGTAATGATTCAGGAAGTGAATTGGAATAGAATTATTTATTTTATTATACAGATATGGTCCCAAGAAACTGAAAAATCGGTTTATAAAAGCTGTTTTAAAACGTGTGGATGGAATAATGTTTCGATTCCGCTTCGATGTGACCTCAGCTGGGAGATCAAGCGAATGCTGTTTCAAAATTGTGTATAATATAAATAATTTTCTTACACTAAGAGTATCCCAATCAGAATGCAAGTCAGCAGTATGATACCAGCGTGGTTTGAATGAGCTTACCTTTAGAATGGTTCTCTGTGCAAGTTATAAAGACTTCTTTTGCATGCTGTATTGTAGCCGCCGAGATCAATGAATTATTTCAGCGGAAATGCTAATTAAAACTTTTTAAATGGTGTTTCTCTGAGAGGTTAAGAGTGTAAAAGAAACAAAGGATAGAATAATTTCGCACTGGAAGCCATTGACACTGTAGCTCAATTGGCAGTGCGACGGGGGCGTATACCCGGAGGTCGCTGGTTCGATCCCCGCCGGTGTCAAAATGTTTCTTTCCTTTATTAATTCTTTATTTATCCTGAACAGATATTAATTCAAGACTCAAACGTTCACGCCGTACATCCCCGATGGGGTTTGCAGAGATACCAATGTATAGAACACCCGCCCGTCAAATCAGACAGGCGTGAGTTAAAAACTCGGGTCAGGCCTACACCAATTTGTCTTCTCTAAAAGGTCATATGTGTGGTTATTTTTTTATCATGGTTGTAAACGATGACATCGGTGAAGAAACCCACATGGATAAGTTATAATCAAATCAAGTTGACTCATTCAGAAGACTGTCTTGTTAAAAGCAGTACCAGCGCAGTACTGTCTTACATGATGAAACTAAATTGTACTAAGCCATGTGACAGTGTATTCGTACAAAACGGCGATAGGCCTACCCCTATCACGTGAGTACACTGTCCATGCATAACGTGGGTACTCTGAACGCCAGGTGAAAAAGTCACGTGACGTTCAGAAGTATTAGTACCTCTGCCTACCCTTTCGGGGATATTCGGCGTGAACGTTTAGGTTTTGTTATGTTATGTTATTACCCTTCTAATATTGAGGGATACTTCTGTAAACTCTCAGTTTCATATTCGGAAATTTTGAATTCATTCGGGGGTGGTAATTATAAAACTTAACCCTGTTCGGCAGGATATTTCAGCCTTGAATCTCTGTATATCTACGCATAAACGTTTCTTCCAAAACTCGAAATCATCTATATTTCGGGATAATGAAATGATTCAGCTTGCAATATCCTACCAAACTGGGTTAAATCTTATACAATAACATACTCATGATTTCAATACTCACAAATCCTAGCGCTATAGAAGTAGACCTTAGCCATTTTCGAAGAGAAAGAGATTTTTTAATAAAAAGATTGTGAATAGTCTTAACCGGGGCTACCTACCTAAAAGGGCTTAGAACCCCTTTGAAAACTTGCAGTTAGAAATAATCAAGGGCTTCTCTTAACCAAGACACTGACATTGAGCTAAATCCTGGATACTACATTGATCAATCAACGAATAAAATAATAAACTGTTAGATTACTTCTGTAGAACACCGGTTATCGTGCAAACGACTAGTGTTCAAAACCCGGTTCGGGCCGACACCAATTTGTCTTTTCTAAAGACATATGTGTGGTTAATTTATCATTGTTGTTAACGGTGAGGGAAACATCATGAGGAAACCCACATGGCAGAGTTGCATTTAGTCATGTGACAGTGTATTCGTACAAAAAGGTGATAGGCTTTTTTTTAACTCAAATCACAAACGTTTACGCTGTATATAACCAAAACGATGGCAGAAGTACTAATACTTCCGAATATCATGTGACATTTGTCATTTGGGGTTTAAAGTATCTTGTTTTATTTTGATTATGTATTCACGTGATAGAGGGCGGGCTTTTCGCTACTTGGTACGAAATCAACATTATAAGATTATAAGGAACATTACAAGGTTGCTGAATTAAGACATTTTGGGTTAAATGAAATGTAAATATAACTTTATTATACTAATATTACATTTAAATATGTTACAACTGCCCAGTTTTTAAAATATCTAATTGATTCAAAATGCATTATATTAAAAGTAAATTAAATATTTTTACAAAAAAAACATAAATCAATCAACGTTTATTGTTCGAAATGTCCCAGGTATTCCCATGTATTCTTCAGAGTATTGTCCGGAAAGTCTCATAGTCTCATCCGTGCAATAGTTTTGCATTACTTTCAACCACCTTTTGTACTCTTCAGAAGAAAGTTGCTTAAAAAGCGCATCTGAAATATTCAGACATATTATATCCATTTTTATATATTTTTGAATGATTGATTTGCATTATTTAGAAATTATCTAGCGTTTTGACCGTTACGTGAAAAAATGCTAAATATGAGGAAAAAAATTTAACTGATTACATAACTCATCTGCAAAGAGATAGTACCGTATAACAAGAGGCAAATTATATATAATTGATTCTTTTAAAAATTCCGTGAAAATTTATCAGTACCCTTTTACTATATTTATTATTATTTTATTTGTCATAATCTGTAAAATTTAATTACTGTACGACATGACTGTTAATACGAACAAAGTGTTCTCTTAAAACTTTATGTCATAATTTTAATTAATATTCTGTAATACGATCTGCATCATGTAGTTCATCGTAAAGGTATTACCTTATGCAATTTACTAATTATATTCATCCCAAACACCTTTAAATAAAAAATAGCATTTTATTGATCGCAAATAGAAATTACCTTTTAAATCAGCCATGTTGCCACCTGTACCGCCATACTCATTTGGTAAACACTTCTTCTCAAAATAATCAGTCAACGTTTCTGCTGAACTATGTAAAGTCATCCTCTGAGACAGTTTTTCGGGCAGGCATTGTTTGAGGATGGACACTAAGGTATCAACCAGCTTGGAAGAGCTTATAATGTGCATTTGTACCATCTTGCTTGCATATGCCGACTGTAGAGTACATATTGATTAAAGCATATAATTAGTAAACGCAAATCATCGAATAGTGAGAGAGATAAATATGACCTAAATACAGCTACGAATGTTACATGTAACTCTATGTTCTATCTGACCTCAGAATCGAACTAGACAATCATTGCCAAATCCAGTTATTTTTAAAATAAAGAAATATAAAACTAAAGGACTGGCGCCCGATTTCTGAATTGAGTATTCAAGCTGAGAACAGCTTAAGTATCGTTTTGTCTCATACAATTGTTAAGATTTCAATGCAAAAGTATGATACTTAAGATGTTCTCAGCTGGAATACTCAATTCAGAAATCGGGCATGAGTCTTTAAATTATGACGGCACAGAGTGGCCAGCTTGACTTTGTACATTGTAAATTGTTTATCCACTCTTCAATTTCCATAAAGACTTTGCTGTCTGTGTGTCACCAGGCTTTATATAAAAACCGTGATAGCTAAATAGTCAAAATTTTCACAGATTGTACATTTCAGTTTTGCTATAACATATAGTACTAAAATCTAAATTAAATTAAAAAATATTATTGCATCTCATGTATATATTATGCATTACCCATCTCTAAACTACGAGGGCGGGTCAATAAGTCCGTGACTTTTTGAATTTCTAACCTCTTTACTGGAACAGCAACACTGCTCCTGTGAACAGGCATCTGTCAATTGATTCCTATCTAAATTTTAACTTGCTGCTTCAGTTAGTTTGTGTTTGACAACTATTTTTCTCAGACTACTCACAAAATTGAGGAGAAAATGGAAAAAAGTGAATTTCGTGTGCTTATTAAGCATTATTATTTCTTGCGAAAAAAACCCATTACCGAGACCAAGGCTAAGCTTGACAAATACTATGGGGACTCTGCACCATCGATTTCAATGGTAAAAAAGTGGTTTACTGAATTTCATTGTGGCCGTACGAGCATTGAAGATGCCGAACGTCCTGGACGCCCAGTTGAGGTCACCTGAAACAATCGAAAAAATTCACGATGTGGTGTTGGCCGACCAAAGATTGAAAGTACGAGAGATTGTGGAAGCAGTAGGGATCTCGCATGGCTCGGTTGTTTAAATTTTGAATGATCACTTGGGCATGAGAAAGCTGTGTGGCAAGATGGGTGCCGCGTTTGCTCACAGTCGAGCACAAACGCAATCGTGTAACAACTTCACAGAAAGGTTTGGCGTTGTTTAATCACAATGTGGAGGAGTTTTTGTGCCGTTTTGTAACCGTGGACGAAACATGAATCCATCACAACACACCAGAGACTAAATAACAGTCAAAACAGTGGGTTTATAAGGGTGAATCGGCGCCAAAAAGGGCAAGGTGGGTTTGTCAGCCAATAAAGTTATGGCGACTGTTTTTTTTTATGCACGCGGGATAATCCACATTGACTACCTACAAAAAGGAAGAACAATTAATGTGGAATATTATGCCAACTTATTGGACCGATTCAATGACGATTTGAAAAAAAACCGACCTCATTTGGCCAAGAAAAAAGTTTTTTTCCACCAAGACAATTGAAGACACATTTGCAGTTGCCATGGCAAAAACCCATGTATTGGGCTATGAATTGCTTCCTCATCCGCTCTATTCTCCAGATTTAGCTCCGAGCGACTACTACTTGTTCCCACACCTGAAGAAATGGCTAGGTTGAAAAAGATTTGTCTCCAATGATGAAGTCATCTTGCAAACAAAGGCCTATTTTGAGGACCTCAACAAATCATTTTTTTTGGAAGGGATAAAAAAATTGGAGAAGCGTTGGACAAAGTGTATAGCGCTCAAGGGAGACTACGTATAAAAAAAAACATTTTTTTTTATCAAAAAATCTATGTTTTATTCCAAAAGTCACGGACTTATTGACCCGCCCTCGTAGATGTTTTATGATCGCATTATATATAATAATAATCGGGATTAACAAACGAACATTTTTAGAACCACTTACGTGATATGTTTGCCCGACGTTTGCGCATACCTACTGGTGCCGTGGTCACGAGCTGACACGTGACCTGAGTCAGCTCGTCGTTGGTTAATCTCGATATTTATATATATAATGTCTTACAAACCGCAATGGTTTTAAAAGTTTTATGATCGCTCCTTCAAAAACTCGTTCATCGGTGAGCAGCCGGAATCCAACTAGCTCTTTCTAAAATTACCGCGTTTAATCAAACTCTTCAGCTTTATAAATTTAGTATACATGTCAATAAAACTTTAATTTTATAATTACCCATATACCAAGGCTTTTCTTGATAAGTATTGGATTCATTTTATTTGTGTAATCGACCATATTGCAGTCAGTTAAGTCAACTATATATTCATATCCGTTAATATAATCATGTCGAATATCATATTCTAACATCTGAAAGATAAAATTAATAATACATATAAGCCAACAAGTACATCATAAAATAATTTATGCTTGAAGAAAGTACAAATACTATGACCAAGTATGACACCCCAAATAGATACATAGACAGATAAAACATTTATTTTTGTTAACGTAACACCATACAACGAAATAAATGGTACACAAATTGGAATAACAAAATCATAAAGAAAAACTTAGTAAGAAAAATGAAATTATGTAACTCAGATAAAAAATAATTAATTGTTATAACTTATTCGTATGTTTCCAGTATTTTAAAAGTGAAATACTTTTTACTTACTAATCGACGGCTTCGGATAAAATCGTTTAAATTGAAATCATTTATTTCTGGGGAACTAAATTTGTCAATCGATACCCTATGGTATTTTGCAGTAGGGACTGGCATGCGGAGACATACACTGAAAATTAATGTAATTTTAATACTCGTACTTATTAGGTAGTGCTGCTGTGCAGTGTGTTAGGTGCTGTGTAGTGTCGACTACCCCATTTCTTCCGGTGGGTGTACGTAAGAGGCGACTCACGGTATTGGGGCTTCCAAGGTATTTTTGGGCGATGCGGTTGGAGATCCACCACCAACAACCTTAACTTCACCATCTTTTCCCCACTCAAGCTTCCAAAAGTGGCTGAAGAAATTTTAATTCCTTAGCTCTGGCTACCCCTTCTTGGGATTTATAGCCGTGAGTATATGTATGTTATTATTTTGTAGATAACCCAAAATTTACGTTACACGTTTTTTATGTGCATCATATAATTCTTATCAGTACCATGTTTCTTGAGTGTTTTTACAACAAACTACACTTAGTACATATTAAGATCAAATAGAGAATATATAGGCATAAGGCTTAATAGGCTGGCCTCGAAAATGAGGCAGTAAATTAACCTAAGATCAAAAATTAACAAACAAAATATTTGAAGTAAAGGAATTTGGTATCGAAACTTTAATTAGAGATCTAAATAATCTAATCGAAAAAGATGGTATACTCAGAAGTTTGATTTCAATCCTGGATTTTTGTATCAGATACTATAGCAACTAAACTCAAAATTAAGAAAAATATATAATTAAATGACATGATAGTCCAGTGGGTAGAACACCCGCCCGAAAACAGAAGGGCGTGCGTTCCAATCCTGGGTCGGGCCTACACCAATTTGTCTTTTCTAAAGTCATATGTGTGGTTAATTTATCATGGTTGTTAACGGTGAGGGAAAACATCGTGAGGAAACCCACATGGCTGAGTTGTACTTAGTCATGTGACAGTGTATTCGTACAAAACGGCGATAGGCCTGCCCCCTATCACGTGAGTACACTGTCTAAGCAAAACGTGGGTACCTTCTCTGGACACTAGATGGCGCTGCCATGTGAGTTCAGATGTATTGGCACCTCTGCCAACCCCTTCGGGGATAAACGGCGTGAACGTTTACGTTTATGTTATGTTATGTTATATAATTAAATATTAAACATTATTATTCTTACAAAGTATTGAAAAATCTAGCAAAATCTTGATGCAAATTGGCATCATCAAAAATTTCCGGAAGTAATTTTGTAATTGTCATTCGCTTATCAAAGCATTTCTTGGCTTTTTCCAAAGATCCCTTTGAACGTATAATAAACATCTCCAAATAATCACGATCTGAAACAATAATTAACATAATTGTAATATTCTGTTCATAAAAACCTCATTGTAGGGGATTATCTATACTATAATAAGACTGTGCCGAGGTCAAAACTGTACATTAAAGAAAAAAAACCGCTGGAATATGTTTTATTTACGATACTGAAGCCAAACTTGCGCTTTTTGAAAAAAAAAACGGTCTGTCTGTATCTCCGGTCATCACGTTAATTCTAATAGACAGATCTTGATCAAATTTGGCATAAATGTAGCTTATATACCTAACCAACATATAGGATATCATTCATCCCGGATTTTGCAAGGGTTCCCACAGGAGCATCAAAAAACCATAATCTTCCAAACCAAATTGTTAATAATGTATGTATTGTGTACTAGATGGCGCAAGTAGTTGCCTTCTACATCGCTGTATGATTTCTTTTTTTAATGGTTAGAAATACTCCAGTTCAGACATAACTTTTGTGACAGTTCGAAGTCTGTTGGACGAGTTGGTATGTAAATATTTTCATATATTACAATATATCATTTTATTTTAGAACTGCCATCCATGACTGATCGGCTACAAACTCTCACACAATCACCAACGGTCAGTGTAGGGGGCAGCACCGGGTCTCCTCCGAAGCGCCAAATTGCTATCTATACTTAGTTAAGATATTCTCATTTTGGAACTTAAAAACTTGGTACAAAATGGTTAGTGAATTATTTTTATAAACAATTACAAAGAGTTTTTGAAACTCACTCCCTAAGGGGTTGAAATAAAAAGTACATATATATTAGTATAGAGATTTTTGACATTTCTTTATCTAGCGATTGACTGTTATAACCACAACTTAAATGAATATATGAAATTCATCTATCAATAATTCATTAGTACTACTACTACTATGATATACTTACGGCTATAAATCCCAAAAAAGGGTGAGCGTAGCTTCAGAGATAGTAATTATTTATCCACTTTTGGAAGTTGAATGGGGAAAAGGTAGTCAAATAGGCCCCCACCTGCATCGTCTAACAATCACTTAAAAAAGCCTCAATGTACTTTTTATATCCTTTACATTACAACGACCGCGGGAAAATACATATAAAAAACAGAAGTTAAGATAGTGTTTTGGTATTTTGGATGCAAGCCGGATGCAAAAATGTAGTCCACACGGACGTAGTCGCGGGCAAAAAGCTAGTAACTAAAAAATCAAGAAAAAAAAGACCTCCGGCGTAACGATATTAATAATAATCATAATTTTAGGAGCTAAAATTTGAAAAAAATCTTAAATTATTGAAGGTGCAAGTTTCCTTTTTTTTATATATAAGTTATATATAACACAATTTAGATTTGGAATTTGGCGACTTTTTACAAACATTTTTGTCGTGTCTCCCAAACTAGATTTATCTGTACTATGGGAGACAGTTTTGAGTAGAGTTAATCTTTACAGATATTAATGGATACATATTCAAGGCATTTAAACTAACCTAACTATTTACAGTTGAAAAGTATGTGTGTGGTGTTTGTGTGTGTGTGTGTGCGCGCGTGTGTGTGTGTGTGTGTGTAAAGGGTTTGCAATAACAATAATGTAATGTGATTGATTATGAAATTAACTCATCTTGTAATAATTTGCTCAGTTTCCTGGTAATTAAGTGTTCGACAGACTTCAAAAAACGAGGCACTCCATTCCATTATTTCTTTAATAGTCAATCAATTTCTAAAATTGTTTTTCTTTTCGGTTGGATATGCTTAGGACTTGGGACCACCCATTTAGTTTTTATCGTGTCGGTAGCGTGGATAAAAAGATATTTTAAAAATATCAAAATGCATATGTAGACGACTCTGACTGAATTAAGAATAAATAAAGAATAAATAAAGGAAAGAAAAATTTCGACACAGGCAAAAATTAATATTATTATATTATAAAAGAAATTTTTCTTTCCTTTATTTATTAGTAATAATCCCCAGATGAGGTTTTCATGAACAAAAAGATTTAAATTACTTAAATAAAGTTGATATGTCTTAAAAGCCCCAAAACCTTCTGTCTTGGTCATAATTTACGAATTGTTTTTCCAAATGTGGGAAGCAGCAACATTCTATAGGTTCTTAAAATTATTGATACATAACAGAAATATGTAAAAACAAAAACGATATTCACAATTATTTTAGGACAACACAACAGAATTTTAAAGACATAGTTACCTAATAAACGTCTAATTGAAAATGTTAATAGTAGTCAACTTAATTGACACCTCCACGTCTTACAGTAAATAGTAGTTCTGGTGAAATAAATATTGTTATCCATACTAATATTATAAATGGGAAAGTGAGTTTGTTTGTTTGTTTGTTCCGCTTTCACGCCTTAAATACTGAACCGATTGCTTTGAAATTTTTCAGACGTGTAGTTAGAAGTCTAAATTAAATAATAGGGTACTTTTTATCCCGGAAAAAATATGTTACCACGGGAAATCAAAAATATTGTTTGCTTACTAAATGCATTGGAGATGGCGCTGTGTATCGTTTAAAACAACGTAAAATATTGTAAACTAATATAAAAATCAAAATTTAGAAGCTTAATGGTACGGTAATGCATCCCCGAAAATAAGGAACTCCCGAGCCATGATGTACTATTTTTTATCGTATACATTTTTTTTTACATCTACTTATATTGCAAACGAATATTAACATGTAAATATAGAAACTAAATGAAACGACGACGATTCCTTGAAACTAAGGAATCCGCAAGAGTTCTCATAGGAACATCAAAAAACCTTAACTCATATATGGCTCAAAATATTGCAGCGATTATTTTTATCATCGATGGAATTCACATCAGACACTTTGTTAATGTTCATTTTGGAAAGATGAAGGGGTTTCATCAATTTAAATGACAAATTTGTTTATCAATAGAAAGACTAATGTGAAATAAAGCGTAATAAAAATTTGACACCGCCCCGGTAACGTCTCCGTGGCGTAGCGGTATAACTAACTACTATGAATATTTAATTAGAACTATTATGAATCAATCGTCCCGGGTTCGTATCTCAGGTAATTCAAGCTTTTTGTAAAAAAAATTTTTGTCAGCTTAAAATAACACTATATATAATAATAACAAGCACTATCCCTTCAATTTAGCGATTATTTTGGAAGGAGATCCACCACTAATCATCCCTATATTGCCGAGCAATCGCTGCAAGCTCTCCCACTATCACCAACGGTCAGTGTAGGGGGCAGCACCGGGCCGTCGCCGCAGCGCCAAACTACTATCCGTATCTGTACTTACTAGAGATATTCTCATTTCTGAACATAAAAACTTGGTATATTTGTTTCATGATTCTTATGAACAATTAAAAAGGAATTTTTGGAACTCATCCCCTAACGGGTTGATATAGCAAATGAAAGTTAATATAGAGTTTTTTTACATTTTATTTCTGAGATATCGTGGATCAAAACAATTTTGCTTTAAATATTGTTGTTAATATCTATTTTATTTCCTGTTAAAATTTGTATTTATTTGTTAGAGTTATTTGCTATAAAAAAACATGTGTTGAAAATCAAATGTAACGTAAAAACAAGATTATTGTTAGATATGTTTTCTGTACATCTGTGGACATCTGTCATTGGCCTTACTTGATTTCTATTATTAACTATGTATTATTACTTATGTCGCTGTTGATGTTCCTAATAAAAATAAATAAATAAATAAATAAAATATAATAAAACTTGGTGCGATTGAATTTATGAAATCCAACTATCAATCATTCATGAATATATGCTAACAACCATAAATTCCATAAAAGGGTGGCCATAGCTTCGGAGATACTAATTCTTCATCCAATTTTGGAAATATATTGATAAAAGATAGGTTAATAAAGGTTGTTAGTGATAGTCCTTTATGTCATTTACAACGCCCGCGGGATTATAAATATAAAAAACAGAAGTTGAGACAGTGTTTCGGTATTTTGGTATTATGTAAACTGGATGCAAAAAATGAAGTCCACGCGGACGAAGTCGCGGGGCAAAAAGCTAGTTTTTTATAAAATTGCTTGATTGATGAAAACGTTTGGTGGGTAGACTTTGTTTAATATTCTGAATTGGTAATATTTTTTGTTAAAAAATCTATTTTGGGATCTCAAATATCGACTTGATAAGTACAATCTTAGTAAGATTTAAACATACCTATATCTTTTGTAACAAAATGATTTTGTTTTTTAACCCAATCTTCAAAAGCATCAACTGCTTCCATGAGGCTCTTCTCATCTTCATAGCCGCAAGATTTTCGAATTTCAGGAATATGCGTCTCACTCGATAATTTTAAATATGGATGATCATTTCCAACTTGTTTTAACATTTTAAATTCTTTAACTAAGAGTGTAGAAGCTGGGGGTTTTAAAGCAAAACATGTCATAAAAAGTACATCGTAAAAACGTTAAATCAATTTCAATGATTGGAATGATTGCAGGTTTATTGATTGCCATTATTATAATATAACTTTTGTAATCAAGGTCTTGTATAATTATGATATCTCTAGCTATCTGTGACACTATAAAAAGTAGGGACATTTTAAAAATTACATAAGTAGCATAACGAAACAAAATGTTTTATGATAAACTTAAGATAAAAAAGTTGAATAGCTAAATAATAAAAATGGTGGGTGGTCGACGCCAGTATGTAAGTGTAAATTTTCTTTTTTAATTACGTATGTTCACTTCACACCATAACAAGGGACTGGTACAGGGTTGGTGAATACTTTGTTGTACTTCCTTTTCCAAATTTCTGGTCGATTAGCGAAGTACCGCAAGACGGTGATTGTGTACTTATTTAAAAGAAAAAAGTTACACCAGGAGAATCGTCACGAAATCAACCTACTCAGCATTGTTTGTTTATTATATGCAAAAGCTAAGATTGAAGAGTAAATCATGTCATGTTTGAGTGCCAGGCTCTAAACAGCCCGTACTCAAAAGATAGGACAAGAACAGGTAGTACAAAAAACTTTTTAAAAGACTTAGGACAACTCGAAAGATTTTGGACAGAGTTAGGGTGGATTGAGTGAGACAGCCAGGGCCCACGTAAAAAGGTTCCATTAGGGAGCTATGAGCGGAAACCAAACTACTAATCTATAATCATAATCTATAAGCTAAGATTGAAAGAGTGATGATGATCATAATGTAAAAATTTGGCATTTAGTACAGAAATGGGTTGTATGGATTTCTTTATGGAGCATCATCAAAAACTCTTATTAGCAACAACAAAAAAGTGTATTCCTCCTTCTTAGATTCAGAGAAGGCGTATATAGGATGGTAAGAAAGTATTTGTGGGTGGTGTTGGTACTACTAGGAAGTTAGTTTACGAATGATGAAAAGTGTGATGAAGACATCGAAACAAAAGTAAAAAAGGGTAAGGCAGTAAATGGAGCAATGAATAGCCTAATGACCAGTCAATCGGTGTCTGAAAAGGCCCGAATGGCTATGCATGATTCTGCTCTTATTCCTACGTTTATGTATAGCTTATGAAAGAATAAAAGAACTATTTCGAGGCACTTTAAAAAGAAGGATGTACCGATTTCTTCGCCGATTGGCAGTTATGTTAATTGTAACAAAGCAATGGATGACTTTAGTGACAGTGAGATAAGTATGGAAGATATAATGAAAGCAATAAAAAAATTTACATTAGAAAGAGGTGTAGAGTATGACTGGATTAGTTTTGTAATGCTTAGAGTTGGTATAGGGATGGTGGCTTCTTTGTTTTACTTCCTTTTCCAAAAATGCTGGTCAAGTGGCAAAGTACCTCAAGACTGGTGAAAGGCGGTAATTGCTCTTTTATATAAAGGAAAAGGGTCACAGCAGGAGCCTTAAAACCGCCGTGGAGCCATACCACTCAGATATCATTACGAAAATATCAAACAACACCCAAGATCAAAGGAGGGACAAGGCAAATAATTAGATTGCACCGATTTTTTTTGTTACCAATACTAGAAATTTTCGTTGAATTTCGTTGACTATTATCATGATGTATATTAAGGTTAGGGAATATATCAAACTTTACTTTAAACTAGTGGATCGGCCCAGCTTCGCTCGGGTAGCGTTGTTTTTTTAAATATCTGAGGTTTTTTTCTTCAGTCACTGCTCAAGCATTGTGAAATTCAGCGCAATGTTTTTTAATTTATTAAATTTATAGCACTCCCTAAACAGTGTAGTTTGGTGATTTTGAATGCGCTTTAATGAACGGTTCAGTATTTCCGTTGAATAGCAAATTTTGGAATAAAACGCTATGAAGTATTTATAACAATCTTTTATTCTTTTTTCATGTTTTATATATTGTTACAGTATAATTATATGTTTAGTCAGTGTTGTAGTTAAGGTAATATAATTAAACAATGTCGTGTATGCCTTTAAGGGTTTTCACAACTAAATTTTTATTTTTGTAAAATAACAACTATTATGTCTGTTGTGTTAATTGCCGGTGTGCCTTATTTAAATAAATAAATAAACAATCTAAAAAATAAATTATTACGTGATGTAGGATGCAACTAATGGCGCCATCTAGTATGTTATATGTTAATTAGTAAAGATTTGGTTTTAGTCACGGGCGCGATGGCTTATTTTATGTATAATATCTGTGTTTCTCTACCGATTTCTATGATTCTTTTTTTATTGAATAGGTTTTAATGTAACCTTTTTTAAATAAGAGATGAGTGAGAGGTTTACAAACGTAAGAGTAAACAAATATAATCAGAATGTTCCGAACTGCTAAGCTATCAGGAATTACACGTGTTATTGTGAGTCAACCGTAAAAGAAAGACATAAACTGTTGATGATTTTTTTTAAATAATTTTATGAAGAATATTTCCGTCATAGATGATTTCTATGTAAGTTAAACCATTAAGGCTGCACACGCGGCGGAAGCTTAAAAAATGGAGTAACTTCTCCCGTTTTCCCAAATTTCCCAAAATTCCCCTTTACTACTCTGCTGGAAAGTATACAAAAACCCGCCCAGGAGTATGGAAAATAATTGTACCAAGTTTCGTTAAAATCCGTCGAGTAGTTTTTGTTTCCATAAGGCACATACAAACCGACAGACAGACAGACAGACAGACAAAAATTTTACTGATTGCATTTTTGGCATCAGTATCGATAACAAATCACCACCTGATAGTTATTTTGAAAATGTATTTCATGTACAGAATTGACCTCTCTACAGATTTATTATAAGTATAGAAGATAAGGCTGTGTAGTGTCGGCTTAGAATAGCACTACCCCATTTCTTCCGGTGGGTGTACGTAAGAGGCGACTAACGGACTTGGGGCTTTTTAAGGGATTTTCGGGCGATGTGGTTGGAGACCCATCACCAACAACCTTTATTCTACCATCTTTTCCCCACTCAAATTCCAAAAGTGGCTGAGGAATTTATAATATCTCAGCTCTGGCTACCCCTTTTAGGGATTTATAGCCGTGAGTATATGTATGTATGTATGTATGTACTTTAAATAACTCAAAAAGGCAGGCTTTTATTTATCATACTTCCTTCCGAAGTACGAAGAATAAAAGAGCATGTATGAAAAAAAATATGGATTTGAATGAAGCTAGAGAGGTTTGCCAGGATCGTACAAAATGGCGATCGATAATCTTTGACAAATGACTCACGTGACGGGTAGTCACGTGAGTACACTGTCCAAGCAAAAAGTGGGTACCTTCTCTAGACACGAGATGGCGCTGCCATGTGAGTTCAGAAGTATTGGTACCTCTGCCTACCCCTTCGGTGACAAACGGCGTGAACGTTTATGTTATGTTATGTTTAATTATAAGTTTGTATTTGTTTGCACGATGAAATGTGAGGTCCCGTAAAACAAAACAAACAAATTATTAGGATATTATAATATAGTAGGAAAATTTCGTAGCCGTGTAATGCCAGCGTAGAATGTCACTGCCCCTTCCTACCCGTGGTTGTCGTAAAGGTATGGTGCTTTCTTAAGTGCGATTTGGGCTATGCGGTTCGAGACCCATCACCTGCGATACTTTATTTCTACCATCTTGTCTCCCCTATCAACTTCCAAATGTTGCTGAGGAGTTTCTAGTTCTGAAACTGAATATCCCTTTTTGAGATTTATAGCCGTGAGTATATGTATGTATGTAAGAAATTTCATCTCTGTATGATTAAAATAGTCGTTATCATAGGGTAATCAATGAAAACTCTTAATCAAAGGGTTGTCAGAGAAGTCTAATTAAAATAACAAATGAGAAAATAGAAATAACCACTTACTGAACTTGGTGACTTACAATTCATTTGTCAAAGCTGTCAATCGCAGTAGTTAGATTATTTTGGTCCTGAATTTGAGTTCATTTTCAGCGTTTGTGATGTGGTAGAAACTAATATAACAAGTGGGTGGCTTGAATAGTCACTGAACTTATACTTAAACTTTCACTCCGTAATATCCGAATGGGGGGCAGAGGTACTAATACTTTTGAACATCAAGTGATATTGTCACGTGCTCTACAGGTTACCCACTTTATGTTTGGATAGTGTACTCACGTGATAGTGGGCAGGCCTATCGCCGTTTTCACGTACTTCTTCACTAAGTGTGACTTGACATTACTAAGTGGGTTTCCTCACGATGTTTACCCTCAACGTTAATGAATATATTTTGATTTAATTCCCCCAACGTTAATTAACTGTATATATCTGGGTAGTCGAATTTATTGGACACGACTTCGCTCCTCTTGAAATAGACAGATTTAATTATCAAGAATCAGCACCAATATATTAAATTTCATAGGTTAATCTCATCATCCTCATCAGGGTCGACAGAATGTAATAATATTATATAAATTAGAGATAAATAAAGGAAAGAAAAAATTCGACACCGGCGGGGTTTGAACCCGCGACCTCGGGTATACGCCCCTGTCGACGGATTATCTATACTTATAATAAATCTGTAGAGAGGTCAATTCTGTACATGAAATATATTTTCAAAATAACTATCAGGTGGTGATTAGGGATCGATACTGATGCCAAAAATGCAATCAGTAAAATTTTTGTCTGTCTGTCTGTCTGTCTGTCTGTCTGTCTGTCTGTCTGTCTGTCTGTCGGTTTGTATGTTCCTTATGGAAACAAAAACTACTCGACGGATTTTAACGAAACTTGGTACAATCATTCTCCATACTCCTGGGCAGGTTTTTGCATACTTTCCAGCAGAGTAGTAAAGGGGAATTTTGGGAAATTTTGGGAAAACGGGTGAAGTTACTACATTTTTTAAGCTTCCGTCGCGTGTGCAGCCTTAATGGTTAAAGTTACATAGAAATCACATATCACGGAAATATTCTACATAAAATTGTCTAAAAAATATCCCACAACAGCATATGCCTATCTCTTATGGTTAACTCACAATAACACGGGTAACTCCTGATAGCTTGACAGTTTGGAACATTCTGATTATATTTGTTTACGCTTACGTTTGTAAACCTCCAACTCATCCCTAATTTAAAAAAGGTAACATTTTTACCTATTCAATAAAAAAAGAATCATAGGAATCGGTAGAGAGACACCGAAATTATACATAAAATAAGCCATCGCGGCCGTGACCAAAACCGAATCGTTACTAATGTACATATAACATACTAGATGGCGCCAGTAGTCGCGTCCTACAACACGGAATGATTTATTTTTTAGATTTTTATAAATACTTCATGGCGTTTTATTCCAAAATTTGCTATTAAACGGATATACTGAACCGTTCATTAAAGCGCATTCAAAATCACCAAACTACACTGTTAAGGGAGTGCTATAAATTTAATAAATTGAAAACATTACGCTGAATTTCACAATGCTTGAGCAGTGACTGAAGAAAGAAACCTCAGATATTTAAAAAAACAACGCTACCCGTGCGAAGCTGGGACGATCCACTAGTTTATATATATAAAAGAAAGTCGTGTTAGTTACACTTTTTATAACTCACGAACGACTGAACCGATTAAGCTGAAAATTGATGTGGAGGCAGCTTAGAACCAGGCAAAAGACATAGTATACATATCATCACGCTAAATATCTTAGGGGGTAAGCAGGAAAAAATATTGAACACCTTCCGTGCGAAGCCGGGAGGGACCACTAGTAAGTAATAATCCTCACATGAGGTTTTCATGTCAAAAACATTCAAATTAGGAAATAATATCAGTTGGATCAGAAATAAAAATTGGAAAATATAATGTATGGCACTCTGTGCCATATTTTTCGTATCCACGATGTTTTACAGTACCTAATGCATTTTTTTGGTTAATAACCATTTTTAGCTAGTTTTGGGAACCATATTTCACTTTTGAGTTAAAAATGCCTCAATATCGTATTTTTAGTTATTTTATAAACATAACATAAACATAAACGTTCACGCCGAATATCCCCGAAGGGGTTGGCAGAGATGCTAATACTTCTGAACATCAAGTGACTTTGCCACCTGGTGTTCAGAGTACCCACGTTTTGCATGGACAGTGTACTCACGTGATAGGGGGCAGGCCTTTATCTAATCCTTTTATATTTAAATTTGTGTATAGTAACAAGAATAAATTCAGCTTATACTTAGTAATATTTGCAGCTAATCTGACACTACACAGCTTACTAATCAATACTTAAATAAAAATAATATAACCCCAATGGGAACAAACGGTGTGTCTTTCATATACTTTAAAAAATATATGTATGCATTTTTATATTATATAGTCTCAGACTCCTGCTATGAAACATCTGAGAGACGGGTACAGGTGTAAGAGTTGCTCATCTCATACAGTACATATTTTTTATGCATTAGTTATAGTGCCTTTTGGAATCCAAAGAAAGGTAGTTCAATTATTTGATTACAACACAAAATAAAAAAAACTGGCCGCCTTTTCTGATAGTTTTATAGTATAATAGGCAAAAGCGATTCCCTAGTGGCTGTAAATCGTGGTAATTGGCGAGTGCTGCAAGCCTCTTTCTGACGGCCTTATTATAACTGAAAGATAAAACCGTTCTAGCATGGGCCGCTTGAGAAATACACTTTTTCTTTGCACACACTTTCTAAGGCAAAGTTAAAGAATAAAATTGTGGAATGAAAATGCATTAATTGTACTTTTTGCTCCGCATTTCCTAAGGAATGTTTTTTAAATGCTGCTTTTGTTGTTTGTATTTTTTTATATGATAATAATATGTATAATTGCATTATTTTAATTTTCAATAGGAGATAGGATAAAATGTTTCTCTTTATACATACATATACTCATGGCTATAAATCCCTAAAAGGGGTAGCCAGAGCTAAGGATTTAGAAATTCCTCAGCCACTTTTGGGTACTTGAGTGGGGAAAAGATGGTAAAGGTCTTTGTTAAGGGGCTCCAACCACATCGCCCAAAAAATCCTTTAAAGCCGTACACCCATCGGAAGGAACGGGGTAGTGCTATTCTAAACCAACACTACACGATGGTTTCTCTTTATCTTAAAATTAATGCGAAAAACCAAATTTTCTTTGTTTTTTCACTAAAATGTGTAGTTGTTGGTTTAAGAGCATTACATTTTGCACATTTGTAGTTTATTTAAATGTGTTAAATCTACGCTCGAAGGGAAAATCTTCAATAAACCGAGAAGACTGTAATTAATGAATATCCCTATATGACAGACACGGAAACCACGGTTTACCAATAAGTAAGAATATGCATTTTATATTAGTTAATACACTGATGTTTTATTTTTAATGTTACTAAGTTAAGATAATAAATTTGATGACTTAATCAATAAATCAGGGATTAGAAATGAGAACCCTCGTTGTACCACGGAATGATAGAGAATATATATTAATAAAAAAGAAGAACACCACCGAGTACATGAGCATAGAATACGTATGGAAGGCAGACTATTTAAATATAAGTTCAACACTCCTGCCAAATTGTAGCCTTCCATGTTCTAAATTAATTACAAAGTAACAACATAAGACACACAAATTAAATTAAATGTTACATAACATATCAATTGACAACATTCCTATTTCATTTCTTAGATAGTGAAATTTAACTCTCGGTAAAGCCTTTGTTAGAAAGTCAGCAAGCTGATTATTTGATGAAACATAATTTAAATCAATAACTTTGGCATAATACTTTTCTTTAATGAAATGATATTTAGTGTCTATATGTTTACACCTCTTATGAATGTTTATGTTTTTAATCACACTTATTGCACTTTGATTGTCAATATTTACTACTATGGTTTGTTGATTTAATTCACCCAGGTCAAATAACAATTGTTTGATCCAAATAGCTTCTTTGGTGGCAGCACAGGCTGCCATAAACTCGGCCTCTGTAGTAGACAGAGCAACAGTGTGTTGCCTCTGACTAGACCATGTCACAGCAGCTCCATTTTTAATGAATATGTACCCAGTTGTTGACCTTCTAGTTGTTATGTCATTGGCATAATCAGCATCACTGTATCCAACTAGCTCTGAAGATTTTGATGCTGATAGGTAGCATAGACCCAAATTAACAGTGTCTTTCAGATACTTTAGAATTTTCTTAACAGCTTTCCAGTGAGATTCATTATAGCAGTTCAAAAATCTACTTACCAAGCTTACAGCAAACATTATGTCTGGTCGACTTACTATAGCAACATGCATCAGAGAACCAACTGCTTCTCGGTAAGGAAGATTCATGTCAGACTGGTGCTCACTTTTCTCTAGCTTTGAATGAGGATCAACTGGAACACTATTGGGGTTGGCATTTTCCATATTAAATTTATTTAATAGCTGTTTAATATATTTAGATTGATGTATAAAGATGTATTTGTCAGAAACTTGAATGTCCATTCCAACAAAATTTCCAGGTGGGCATATTGTCATATCAAATATTGTTTTCAAATCATTTGTTACAGATTGCAACACAGACTTTGATTTTGAAAATAGGAGCCCATCATCCACATACATACAGAAATAACACTTTATTCTTTTTACATTTGCCACATAGACACATTGATCTGCTTTACTATTTATGAAACCAAATTTCTGAAGTACAGAATTAAATTTAGTATTCCAGCACCTTGGTGCTTGTTTGAGACCATACAGTGACTTTATTAATTTACATACTTTATTTGGTTCATATATTAGACCTTTAGGGGGATACATATATATGTTTTCTTGCAGTTCCCCATACAGAAAAGCAGTCTTAATATCAAGTTGTAGAATATCATAACCATTTTGAGCGGCTAGAGATAACAATAAACGAATTGAATCATACCTGACAGTGGGCGAAAATGTTTCTTTGTAGTCTATACCTTTGGCTTGTGCATAACCTTTAGCACATAATCTGGACTTGAAGCGGGGACCTGTTGGTTGATCTTTGACTCTGAAAACCCATTTAGAGCCAATGATGTTTGTTTTTTCTGGTTTGTTTACCAATGTCCATGTACCATTTCTTCTATGGGCTTCGAGTTCCTCTTCGATAGACTCTTTCCATTTTTCAGCATTTTCACCAGAAATAGCTTCTCTGTATGTTTCAGGGACTTGTTCAAGTGCTAAGCATTCATCATAGCAAAGGTAAGTTTGTTCTTTATTTTTATTCCTAGGTCTCAATGTTATGGTGCTTCGGAACGGAATATCAACCTCACCATCGGGTAAGTATTCATCTGAATCTGAGTTATTTTTAACAGTATTGTATGAGCTATCTGAGCTATATGATTCTTTTCTGCTTTCTTCATTAGACTCATTTGAAATTAAACTTTCTTCATTTCTTTTGGAATGCATATCAAGTGTTTTATTTTCTGTTTCAGACAATTCCAAAGATGCATAGTTTCTCTTCACAGTGGATTCTAGAAATACAGCATCCCTGCTCTTAATAACATTTTTAGTATTTGGTATTATGAACCTGTATCCTTTTGTGTTTTCGCAATAACCAATAAAAATCATCTTTTGTGCTTTTGGATCCCACTTTTTGCGTTTTACTTTTGGCAGGTGGACCATAGCTTCACACCCAAACACTTTCATATGACTTAAATTTGGTTTATGACCAGACCAAACCTCTTCTGGGGTTTTAAATGACAAGGTTCTAGTTGGAGATCTGTTAATGATATATGCAGCAGTTTTTATAGCCTCAGCCCAGAAAAACTTTGCCAAGCCAGCATTCAGTATCATACACCTTGCTTTCTCAACTAGTGTTCTATTAAGCCTCTCTGCAGCTCCATTTTGTTCTGGAGTATCAGGTGTTGATGTTTGATGTCTTATTCCAGCACTTAATAGGAAGTCAGTGAATGGTTTGTTGACATATTCTAGGCCATTGTCAGTCCGAATACATTTGAGTTTACAATCAGTTTGATTTTCAGCTTCTGTTTTGAACTCTTTGAATTTTGACAATACCTCTGTTTTATTATTCAAAATGTACACATACACTTTTTTGGAATAATCATCCAAAAATGTTAAGAAGTATTTAGCCCCTCCTAATGATTGTGTTTCTATGGGGCCACACAAGTCAGAATGCACCAGTTCCAATAGCTTTGAAGAATGTGATCCTTGACTCTTGAAAGGCAATCTTGTTTGTTTGCCCTCTTTACATGTAATACAAGTTACATTCACTTCTTTATCAGATAATGTTATTCCTTCTGAACATTCTTTTAATTTCTTTAAAGTGTCAAAGTGCAAATGACCCATTCTTTGATGCCATAAATATACATCATCTTGTTTAACATCAGACATGCATGCATAATCAGTATTAATATTAAGCCGGTACATGTTGTTAATTTTTGTTGCTGTTGCTACAATAACATTTAGTTGATTCAGTATAACACACCCTTTAGAATCAAATTTAACTTGACCACCATTTTCTGTAATTTGATGTACAGATATTAAATTCACTGCAAGTTCTGGTACATACAAGACATTTTTAAATAGAATTGTATTTGTATGATTTTCTCCATTCAATGTATTCAAGGTTACATCACCAGAGCAACTTACTGAGAGTGTTTTGTGTAGGGTCAACTTCAGGGAGTGTGGAGGTTTTGAAATAAAACCCAAAATAGCGGTACACTTCGTATAATTTCATCTTTCACAACCACTTGCCGATACAACGGACTACTGACAATTGGCCTAGACCTCGCTTTTATAACATACCCTTTTTATATTATAAATCGATAAAGGACATCAAACTAAACAACTTTGCCCATGGAATGCCTAACTAAAATGTTGTAATTTTCAAAAAAATATAATAATTAAAAATTGTCGTACCTAGTTCAAACTGAGAATGTATAGAATGAGATTCCTTGCTTCAGTGAAAATAAAAAATAAAAAAAAAACATCTGATATATGCTTTTCGCTCTGTAAACAAAAATATAACTTCTTTCTGTATTTTCCAGTTGTATTGATCGTCGTTGAAAAATAATATCATGAAAATAAACCGGTAAGCGAGCGATTGAACTGGAAAATACCGAAAGAGGTTATGTTTTTGTTTACACCATAGATCAAATGTTTTTTTTTATTTTTTATTTTCACTGAAGCAAGGAATCTCATTGTATACATTCTCAGTTTGAACTAGGTACGACAATTTTTAATTCTTATTATATTTTGAAAATTACAATATTTTAGATAGGCATTCCATGGGCAAAGTTGTTAAGTTTGATGTCCTTTATCGATTTATAATATAAAAAGGGTATGTTAAAAAAGCGAGGTCTAGGCCAATTGCCCCCGCAAAAACAGAGATCGTATATTTATACCTTACCTAACCTTAAGTCAGTTGACTGTCAGTTGATTTAAATCAACTGACAGTCTCATTAATAATACTCCACTCAAATCTACATAATCATTATTATAACTCATTTATAAATAAATAATAACATTTTAGAAATGAGTATTTACCAAAATTATGGATTTAATTACAATCATTATTTTAATCAGCGTGAGCTGTTTTGAAGTAAAGTTAAACTAGTATCTCATTATTCATACACGACACCACTAATACTTATTAAATAGGTAAATAATATGATTACACAATAAAACTATACAGTTTATCAATTATAAATAGTATAAATTATACAGTATAATAGCCAATCATAGCACACTCATTATTATAAGCTTACAGCTCGGCCTTCCTGTTATAAGCGAGTCCCTTCGCTTTTGGAAATATTTTTAAAGAATTAATAAAACTTTATTATATTATATATTTTTTTATACATAGGTAAGTTCTTGAAATAACTTGTAAATCCTGGTAACAAGTGATTCAAAATTAACAGGTCCTAATGTGTTAATCCGTACTAATGTTTCATAATTGCGATTGCATTAACTTTTTATACATATATATGCACACACATATCATACACATAGTTTTACAGACATTTACATATTATTTACACATTCAATATACATATATATTTTTATTTACATATTCTACACATTACACACTAACAATGTATTTTTTTATTTTTTATTTATACGAATTGTAATATTAAGCACATAAATATAGAATAGAATAGAACTCATAATGGTACTCATCACGTACCTCCTCCTCACAGTCCATATATGTCCCCACCAAGGGGCTCCAGCCCACCCTACATAGGGCGATCTGGCCACAGTCCACCACGCCGGCCAATTGCGGGCTGGCAGACCAACGACCACCACCGCAACAGTAGCCGGGAGCGACGGCCCAACGTGCCCTCGGAAGCACGGAATCATCTTAATTCTCGGATAGTCAGGTGATTCAAGCCTGCAATATCCCTCCAAACTCGGTCAAATCTTACAAATCAAATTTGTAAGGTGATCACCCCCCCGGGGATCGAACTCGAGACCTCCGCACCCGAAACCAAGCGCTCAACCGCGAGGCCATGGAGGCAGTCATCACAGTTAAAACATTTTACAAAGATTACACTGCTAAACAGAAGCACAATTGGTGGCTTAAAACTATCTCTTCCAGACAACTCTTCAATGGAGAGATCAATACGTTAGTAAAAAGAATAGGCAGATTCACAACTCACATACTCGTGAGGTTATAACTTAATTATTAATTATTTGTTTATATATTATATCGTACTTATGTGATTTTCTTATATATATTTTTTTATTTATTCACTATTTAAATCGCTTAGATCATTACGGCCTTCTAGGTATGACTGTCATTAGGGAGTGCTTTTAAGACGCGGTACGAGCCTTAATGTCACAATCAGAACTACTATGGTGGTTGCTATGGAAATTTATTATACTGTATGGGACCCCATGTATCAAGTTTATATAAAAATGCTTCAACAAAATCGAAATAAGTGTATTAAACACCTCACTATAGATTTCCATATTTAGACAACCTTCCTAACTTCATCATCATCATCAGCCACTGGACGTTCTAACTTTAAAACCCTTAAGATGTACAAAGGACACTAGGGATCAACTAATTTTATTGAAAACCATCCATAAAAAGGACTTGTAATCAAGGTTAAACTTCAGCTGTTCGTCCTACAATACTAGAATCCGATTCACATTCCGCACCCCATTTTCCGAATATGACATTTTTTCTTTTTTTATTGAGCATTTATTCATTTTAAATACTTTTGTAAACAGTTGGACTTTGTTGAATCAGCCGATCAACCTTTAATGTTCGAGTCCTAAAACTTTCTCATGATATAATTATTTAGATTATGAATTTATTTATGTTAAAGTATGTATTTTAAGTACTTTTATCCATCAATATATGTATCTTATCTTGCCATACAACGCGGTAACGCTTCCAGCATCTTAGGTACCCTTTCCCGATAAGAGGAACTGGAAGAAGTTTTTAGATTTTAAGTTAGGTTTTTTTTTTTTTAATAATATAAAATTTTTCTTTTTTTAAATTTATATATGCCTGACCATGATAATTTAATGTACAGGGTTTATTAATTTTTCCTACCTTGACTTTTATTTAGTAAGCTTTATGATAATGGTAAGCTAGTTCTAAATAAGCTCTTATTGATTGTGTACCGAAAATAATAATTTCCTTGGAAAATAATAGTTGCACGGGGATTTGCTATAACTAACTCATATGGCCAATAGAAAGGAGTTTCCCGTTTCTGATTTGACTCAAGAGCATTCTGCTCCCGGAAAAACTGTCCGTCCACTCTTGGTCTTAGTACCTATGCTGACTTGTACCTAGTCAATATACTTCGTACCAGATACCTTAAGTTGCTAGATTAATAAATCGCGCGCATAGCACACTATTACGCTGAGCGATTTCTGATTTATTCTCTGATTGATTATTGTTACTTTTGTGTTTAAATTACACCATCTGAATTTATTACTGAATAAACTTTTGTAACATAAATTACCCTTTTATTCCCTCAATATGGATAACTTTATATATTATCTTACATATATATCATACAATCTTACATATATATTTCTTTTTGTATTTGATGTTTATTACCAGTTTTTAAATATAAATATACCTACTTCAAAATTAGTACCATATATGACAAAGAATCTTATAATAATAATATCATAATTAATTATACATGTACATGTTTTTAAAATCTTGTTATATTCGCTTGGTCTGGTGGGGATGACAATCTGATGCCTTCAAACGAATTCATCTCTATAAACTATCCATATCATAGCCGATGTACAATTATTTTGTTTTAAATACTTATTTTAATTTGCAATTTTCTATATCAACTTCAAAATTAGTATACTATACTATAACTATTGGTAGAAACTTTAGAGGTCATCCTTGCTTGAAATATTGTGTACAGTTTGTTTCTCTAATAAATATTAAGCTATGGTAAAATGTACATAATTTTGATTTATACCATTTTAATTTATTTTTACCTTCCCCTGCTCGTGGTTCTAATTATATTTTTAACAAATGGAAGCAGGGCGAAGATTTGAGGTAAAATCTACAGTTATAGTCTTGACAGTTATGATGAGCGGCACTTTTAAAGTACAGAAACAATGTTAAGATATATTAATTGTGCTTCACTTATGTATATAGATTGACAAGACAAAGATGACAGCGATATCCAAAAATAATACACGGTGTGCTTAAATAAGTGTGAGTGGGTGACCCTAGTGTGGCGGATTCTATACTAGCCCTATAAAAATTCACGTATTTGACATTTTAGCCCGTATCGTACACTTTATCGTAATTGATATATTGTGATGATAGAAGTTATTATTTGTTTTATAATATATTTGCATCGAAATCTTTTATTTCGGATCCAAAGCAAAGCATATAAGATGGTGATAATTACAGTCTTAATTTGGACATGAATGGCTAAAAATTTAATATTTCCCGAAGGATATGCAATGGATTTAGATTCTGTGCTAATGATTATGACTTAAATACCAGAATTAACGAAAATAAGACAATTATAATTCAGACAGACAGTTCATCTTGATGCCTAAGTCGTTGTAGGCAGCTATCGTGTCCGCGAGAGGATCACAGGTATGCAGGAGGTATACCCTTGTTGACGTTTATGCTATGATGTTTATCACTCTCTACCAACCCATGCACCTATACACCAGCATATCTATTATGGTTAAGATATCTCAAAGCTACTAAAGATTTTGGCTAAAAATTACTTAAGATTTAAGAAAACTTCAGAAGAAAAGTATTGAATGTTTGATGCTGATTTGGTTTATATGACAAATAAAACATAGTCTCCACCGATGTACGTCTTTATCGTTCGTTTTACGTTCTGAACTTCTACGTTGTAGTTGTAATGCTCACGGGATTTATCAGAGCCCTACCTATAGCCCTGAGTAGAGGTATACCCTTTGGAACTATCATATCAAAGTTGAGCTCTCTGGCTTTAGTAGGTTTTATGATAGAGCGTGACTTACAACCTCTACACAGCAATTTAGTGCTACCCCATTTACTTTGATGTCAGTTAAGTATTTATCAAGTTCCAGGTCTAAAGCTGAACTTGAGCTATTTCATTGTTTTTCATTTTTATCCTTCGGATTACCCTTCTTGGTATGTGTATATTTTTTTTTTTGTTCGCTGCAATGAACTGACAAATGAGAAGACTTTTCCAGCCAGACCAGGTGAACAAGGCGGTCATAATTATAATAATTTATCTTTGATATTGTTGATATTATTTAATTTAAGTAATGGAATTTAGTTTTATTATTGATATTCAAATACACTATCTTATTAATTTGCAATACTGAATATTAATGCAAAAAATATAAAATGTATACAAAACAGGAACAATACATTCACAAATTGTAACTATGATCAATTTTTGAAACAGAATATTCAATTTATTAAATCAGTAGTAGTCCCCATTTGATGTAAATATTAAATATTGGTTTCAATATCATTACATCAATAAGGCCTCCGCGACAAAGTGAAAATTCCGGCATCTGCCCAACAGGTTCGCCCAGTCCGGAGACACAAATATAACAAACTTTTTGAAATTACCCGAAAATTCAAATCGTTTTCTATTATTATTATTTTAGATTGAGCTACAATTAAACACATTCGTAAAACCTTACATTAAGAATTTGTAAATCTACCTAGCATTAATTGAGTTTATATAGTTAAATAATTACAAGTTGTATTTTGCCCTTTTCGGTAAATAAATTTGAATTTGAAGCATCTTGTCCATCGCAAAAGCAGAGTACATTTGCGATCAATTTTTCGCCTTGAGAATCATTCAAGATGTTCACCATATTGACCAACTTTAACCGTATTAAAGAAATTAAAAACTTGTTCGGGTTTAAGCAGCTGCCTGCGCACCTACCCTACACCGTGCAGCAGACAATCTACATCCTGGCGCCCATTAATTTTACATTAATTTAGTAGATTGTTTTTGGCGTAATAATATTGATCAAGCGATTCTCCGTACTGAACTCTTTCAGCCAGCATCTCAGACAAAATAAACAATAGCTCATCCATTATCATTTACCCTACGTCGTTTCAAACTAAGCGACCCAACCAAAGAGCTGCGGTTACTGTCTATTTTATTTTGGGAATAGTATCCACCCTCGCGTTTGCGTGCACAATGCTGTGAACATCGCTCCCTGCTATTTTCTCGTCCTCGCGCTAGGCGAACGCTCTCGTGTACGCCGAACCGGCTTACGAAGAGACCTCTCCGCTGTTATTGGACTATTCGTTGTTCACCTGTTCACCTCGATTGACCTCGGTATCACGCTCCCGTAATACCCACGGTCGATTTACCTCGGTATCACGCTCCCGTAATACCCACGGTTGTCGATTGACCTCGGTACCACGCTCCCGTAATACCCACGGTCGTTCAGCATAGCGCTTCCTGTCATCTCCAACACCTCCGTGTTGACTGGCTTTTTTTTTTTTTTTTGGCACCTCCATGCCAATTCTGCGCTCAATCTATCGTAACTGAGGCTACGACTCCTGCTCTCTTCTCGATCCATGGTGGAGAACTGAAACTGACAAATTTCAGCTTAGTAAACAATCAAGCCAACCCTCAGTACACATACTTTAGTTTCTTTGATCTCAATGGGCCTAACAATTAGTATAACGCAAATCCAATTTTCTTTTATTGAAATGTAAGGCGACCTTCGCAAATGTAACTTAAATATTTCACTGATAACAAATGTACGGCTGACTATTTTATTAGAAGGTAGTTGTTAAAAGTTTCAAAATGTTTAATTCTTACTTTGTATTGCAAACTAATATTTAAACAGTTACTTTATTAATCGTTGGTCATGTAATTCTCTTACGGACTCACGGTATTATCTTACACACGCTTTGTACAGCTTTACAGGGGACCGAAGAAAATGTATAATACCTACTTGGTTTAATAAAGAATATTTTGATTTTGACGTTTTTACCTCTTACGTGAATAATATGAAGACACTACAATAAGCGGGTGACTATCTCAAATTTAAAATAAATAATTAAGATAATATGCATCATGATGAGTATTAAAACAACTATGTGTTCCTTCGTATTATGTTCCAAAACTAGATTTATAAACATAAAAGGCCTCAATATTTTTCTATTTTATTTTGTTAAACTTACAGGTTTGCTAAAATTTTAGTAGCAGTAGTAGTAGTAATTTGTAGTAAACCTATGGTAAGTTTGCAGTTGAGTTGTACAAAATATAAAAAAACAACCTGGATACTCACAACCAGGCATGGTGTAAGCAATGCGAGCAATGCATCACACGTAATATCGCTCGGACGCGTACTGATACATTACACATTACTCGACCGTTCCAAACATCACACTTAGCATGGCCTTACATTTCATTCCATTACACTACCATAGAGCACTGCAGTGTGATGCTGCGTGATTGATCGGTAACGAACGTATGGGTAAGCAAATGAAAGTGATACTTAAAACGATAGCAATAAAAATATCCTAAAGTCAATAGTTGTTTTAATTATAATAGCAAAAAGTTTTAAATTGTATTCAAAGAGTTCGGTTAACATCGATGAATCCCGTCAACATTCGTCTCAGGCATGTATTTTATTTAATTCAGTGTAACTAAAACTCTTACTACATTAAAATCAAATTGTAGTTTTCTAGGTTTACAATTAATGCATTAAGTTTTCATAATTTTGGATTAGCACCGGGACATTCAATTTATTTCTAAAATCAAGTTCAATATAATTTATCGATTGATTTTGATAATTGTTTGATATTTAAAATCGTGTTATCTTGACATACATTTCGAATCTTTGTAAACATCAAATGAATCCATGCACATTGCTAGTCCTAAGCCTGGACCACACTTGAGTTAAATAAACGCGAGTAAAAGTATGATGACAAAATAACTTTATTCAAAAACGTATAAATATTTAAAAAGTAATGGATACATTTCTTCTCTAATCCCGTCTTACTCGCTCACGTAATTCTATAACTACCTATAACACTGCTATTCTACCTCATGTGATATATTTATATTCCCATTACACGAAATATTTAATTAATTACACAACACCACACGCCTGATAGTAGGAATTGTTAGATCGTAGCATCACATGTAATGCTTTAAACAGATGTTGTAATGCCATATGTCATAATTTCAAAGTGTACTGTTTTCGCACGTGTACTCACAATCATAAACGAAAAATGTTTTAGAAAATTCACTATACTGTATATCGATCCAACATTTCAATATTATTCGATAATCAGAGATTCGATAATAGCTTTGAAAAAAAAAACAATCTGAGCTATCGGGAAAAAAAGGACTAGATATCAGGCTCAAGTATGTAACAGATTAACACTCTTATGTATCGCCCCTATGTTTTTGAGAATAAATGAAAATTCTTTTAAAATACTTTCTTGCCTTCAATTGAAATAGACTTTATTATTTACGACTGTTTATGGATGCTATTTTATAAAGAAGAAGGCAATTTCACCATACCAAGGATTCTAATTACGCAAACACAAAAAAAAAAGAACAGGGTACTTACGTAGGCGCAGTACGAAAAACGTGATATTTTTCGCCTATCCTCACTTCTGAGTTGTAGGGTCAACTTCAGGGAGTGTGGAGGTTTTGAAATAAAACCCAAAATAGCGGTACACTTCGTATAATTTCATCTTTCACAACCACTTGCCGATACAACGGACTACTGACAATTGCCCCCGCAAAAACAGAGATCGTATATTTATACCTTACCTAACCTTAAGTCAGTTGACTGTCAGTTGATTTAAATCAACTGACAGTCTCATTAATAATACTCCACTCAAATCTACATAATCATTATTATAACTCATTTATAAATAAATAATAACATTTTAGAAATGAGTATTTACCAAAATTATGGATTTAATTACAATCATTATTTTAATCAGCGTGAGCTGTTTTGAAGTAAAGTCAAACTAGTATCTCATTATTCATACACGACACCACTAATACTTATTAAATAGGTAAATAATATGATTACACAATAAAACTATACAGTTTATCAATTATAAATAGTATAAATTATACAGTATAATAGCCAATCATAGCACACTCATTATTATAAGCTTACATTTGTTATTAGCAACTTTTATTTGCTCAATAGGTGGTGACTGTTGATTTTGAAGAAGGTTTTGGTGTCTCGTCATGTGCATGGTTGCGCCAGAATCAATGTACCATGCAGAGCTGTTGTTTTCAAATGGAGTGACAAACGCGGCAGCATATGAACTATTTGATTTAGCAACCTTTTCTTTCGGTTTAGACCTGCATTCTGGACTTTTATGTCCATATTTATTACACTGAAAACATCTAGGACCTTTGTTTAACTTCTTTTTCACATTCTTAGTTTGATAACCATGAGCAGATGTAAAAGCAGAGTTACTGTTTTCAGATTTAACTTCTTGGAGCAATTTAGTTTTAACTGAGTCTGCACTTATTTTCATCCCTGAGCTTTCTATAGCAAGGATCATTGGTTTATAATGTTCAGGTAACCCGGAGAGTAAAAGTGTTCCAAGCCACTCATCATCAACTTTGAATCCTATATTTCGGAGTTTGTGCGCTGTAGACATTATTTTGCTCACGTATTCATCTATATTTTGGCAACTAGAGAGTGTAGTTGTACAGAGATCACGTAGTAGGCCAACTCTGCGTGTAAGCCCCGAGTCGTCGAAAGCGCGGGACAGGTTCTCCCACACTTCTTTGGCTGTTTCTGCCTCTTGGATATGTACGAAGTTGGTACTATCGACAAGTAAAATGATTTTCGATTTTGCTTTTGTGTCTTTTTTCTTGTCAATTGGTTCGTCGTTGGGATTTTCAATACATTCCCAAAGCTCTTCATGTTGAAGGTATGTTTTAACAGCAAACAGCCAGGTGCTGTAATTTTCTCGGCCTGTTAATTTTTCTATAAGTACCAGAGAATTGCTACTCGCCATGATGATTTGATAAAACTGAGACACGCGGTTTTTAGGTTATACCGGTACACTAAAAATTCGCTCGAAACTGTTTGTAATCCCGTTTTATGCGTATAATTAACTCTGCTGACACTTTCTTTACAACTTGGGCTTAACTGGGCCTCATAACCTGATGACTTAATCAATAAATCAGGGATTAGAAATGAGAACACTCGTTGTACCACGGAATGATAGAGAATATATATTAATAAAAAAGAAGAACACCACAGAGTACATGAGCATAGAATACGTATGGAAGGCAGACTATTTAAATATAAGTTCAACAAAATTATTTCAGTAGGTATTAAAATCGCCGTGTAGTGTCGGCTTAGAATATCACTACCTCCATTCTACCGATGGGTGTACGTAAGAGGCGACTAACGGTATTGGGGCTTTTAAGGGATTTTTGGGCGATGCAGTTGGAGACCCATCACCAACAACCTTTATTTTTACCATCTTTTCCCCACTCACATTTCCAGAAGTGGCTGAGGAATTTCTAATTCCTTAGCTCTGCCTACCCCTTCTAGGGATTTATAGCCGTGAGTATATGTATGTATGTATGTATTCAAACGTAAACGTCAACCATACGTTTACTTTAACACAAAATGCAAACCCAAATACACCCTCCCCTAAATTAACAAAAGCCATGGCTAAAATGCCAAAAAAACTCATTATTTTGAGACCCTAACCCGAAATTAAGGTAAATAAATAAAGACGTAAGCCAGTTACCGTTAATTTGTGCCCTATGAGGTCGCCGACGGAACCCATAGCAATAAATTTCCCTAATAGAGGTTCTAACGAAACGCCTTCATTCCTTGAAGCATACTCAATGATTTACTAGCTTTGCACTTTACAAAAAGGATTTCAAAATGAGAAATTCTTATCGTGCACAATAATGATTTTTGGATTCATATACTTGTTTAATAAACTAGATCGTATTTAGTAACTAGTAGCAAAACGCTTTGAATATCGTGAAGAATATCACAAGATGCGATCTTACAATAAGTTCGTATAAGTGCGTAAAGTAAGGTTCATCGCTTATCCGAATGGGCGGTTCTTTGAGTACTTGTCTGAGTATAAGTTTTGAGTTTGTTAGAAATTACACTTGACTAGATCAAAAACGCCGCACTATATAAATAACTTCTTGACTGCAGTTTTTTCCCCCCCATTCTATCCGACTTAGCTTAGGTACACTCCTTTTCACCGCCAGGGCGGCCTTCAGCCGCCCGGCACAACACATCAAGGTGACGCCGCATAGGCCGCAGGGCCAGCAGCACCGAGCCGGAGGGGTTTTAGTCGGTAAAAGTCCGACATACCTCTCTCGAGCGACGGGGGATCCATGAGGATTTCCCCTCCGGTAAACAAAAAAAAAAAAAAAACAGTTTTTCCCCCAAACAATTTTCAATAAACAATTTGTAGCTTAATATGCTTGCTCCCAAGCTCTGGCTACCCCTTTTTTGCATTTAAAGCCTATGGTTTCCTTGGTATCGATGAATTCTACTATAATGGTTCCAGTGAAAAGATAGTGATTGTCACTAAACGACGCTTCACGTGACAAACTGCTATTAAGGTATTTCGTATATTTTTTATGTCGCTTTCCAGAATTACACCTTATTTTTTTTCCACAATTATGTGAAAGGTAAAAGCAACGCTAAAAAACACTGAATGCTTTTATTAGTTCCGTGATAGCTTAGTGGGTAAAATATCGACGCTAGAAAGGCAGAATGTATTAAGCGCCATTTCATAAAATGTCCACCAGAGCAATTTAAAGTTTAAGTTTTTTGAAAAAAAATCATATTTCTGTAACTATGGCAGATATTGCTTTGAAAATGAAAACAGTTATAATTGAAAAGATTTTCCATGTATTCCTGTAAAAATAAGAGTTCTACATCTTCTATTTACAAAAATAAGGGACATAATATGTACGCATCTAAAATCTCGGTCAGGTAAAATTGGCTGAAGCGACATCATATTTTTCGATTATTCCCATGCAAAATAGGTTTAACGACCAATTAGATGTGACCACCAGAGGGGAAAAATGTTTTAATTATTTTACACTAGTGGATCTTCCCAGCTTCGCACGGGTAGCGTTGTTTTTTTTAAATATCTGAGGTTTCTTTCTTCAGTCACTGCTCAAGCATTGTGAAATTCAGCGCAATGTTTTCAATTTATTAAATTTATAGCACTCCCTGAACAGTGTAGTTTGGTGATTTTGAATGCGCTTTAATGAACGGTTCAGTATTTCCGTTTAATAGCAAAATTTGGAATAAAACGCTATGAAGTATTTATAACAATCTAAAAAATAAATTATTACGTGTTGTAGGATGCAACTACTGGCGCCATCTAGTATGTTATATGTAAATTAGTAACGATTCGGTTTTGGTCACGGGCGCGATGATGGCTTATTTTATGTATAATTTCGGTGTTTCTCTACCGATTTCTATGATTCTTTTTTATTGAATAGGTAATAATGTTAACTTTTTTAAATAAGGGATGAGTGAGAGGTTTACAAACGTAAGAGTAAACAAATATAATCAGAATGTTCCGAACTGCTAAGCTATCAGGAATTACACGTGTTATTGTGAGTCAACCGTAAAAGATAGACATTAACTGTTGAGGATTTTTTTTTTGATAATTTTATGAAAAATATTTCCGTAATACATGATTTCTTTGTAAGTTTAACCATTAAGGCTGCACACGCGACGGAAGCTTAAAACATGGAGTAACTTCTCCCGTTTTCCCAAAATTTCCCAAAATTCCCCTTTACTACTCTGCTGGAAAGTATACAAAAACCTGCCCAGGAGTATGGAGAATAAGTGTACCAAGTTTCGTTAAAATCCGTCGAGTAGTTTTTGTTTCCATAAGGAACATACAAACCGACAGACAGACAGACAGACAGACAGACAGACAGACAGACAGACAGACAGACAAAAATTTTACTGATTGCATTTTTGGCATCAGTATCGATCCCTAATCACCACCTGATAGTTATTTTGAAAATATATTCCATGTACAGAATTGACCTCTCTACAGATTTATTATAAGTATAGATTATAATTATTTTACATTACTTTAAATATTCCATAAGAACGAAATAAACAGACTGTACAGAACAAATGTGTCGGAGCAGAATGTCTTATGGCGTGAGTTAACTGGTATTTGGACATAATATTTAAAAAAATAATAATATATAAATATACTTAATTTACTTATTTTATATATACTTATTGTTTACAAGGGATGGAAAATGTGATGAAGACATTGAAACATAACATAACATAAACGTTCACGCCGAATATCCCCGAAGGGGTTGGCAGAGGTACTAATACTTCTGAACATCACGTGACTTTGTCACCTGGTGTTACAGAAATACGACGCATAAACATTATTATTAAGTATAGTTTTCATTTTTCAGTCTTCATTCAGGTTTTTTTGACCATAAGATTATATAAAATATCAGGTTTTCTTATCAGTATTAATCAATAAACTTACTTATCCCCAAAAAAACAGTCCTGTTACTTAGGGTAAAAAAAAACACATTAAATATAGAAGAATCTATAAAGCTTCATCATCAACATTATCTTTAATATCAGTATCTTGCAAAGTCTATTTACCATTGCATTGCTTCATTGTATCTCCGTGGGATGGCGAATGTCTTACAAAGCTTCATTAAATCTCCATGTTTTTATTTTGGGTGTTTTTGCTTGCTGTGTAGTGTCGGCTTAGAATAGCACTACCCCATTTCTTCCGGTGGGTGTACGTAAGAGGCGAATAACGGTATGGGGCTTTTAAGGAATTTTTGGGCAACGCGGTTGGAGACCCATCACCAAACCTTTATCTCACCATCTTTTCCCCACTGAACTTTCCAAACGTGGCTGAGGAATTTCTAATTCCTTAGCTCTGGCTTCCCCATCTAGGGATTCATAGCCGTGAGTACATGTATGTATGTATGTTTGTTTTTGTTTTGGGATAGGGAGTCTGTTATTGTATAAGTTATCTTCAAGGCGTCTGATTCTACTGATAACTTCTTCTTTTTCTGCAAAAGCAGAGTCGCTCATGCCATTTTTCTTACAATGCTTGACGTGTTCTCTTTAAAAGTTAATATTCGGACCTTACTGATTTTACCAGCAAAATTGTTTTTCTAATATTTATCAGCTATAGAGTCCCAAGCCTGGAAATTACTGTAAGATAGTACTTCTACATTGTATGATTTGGGATTCTTTCTCGCTAGCTCAAATACGGTTGCCCATTTTGTGAAGGCGCAAAGACAATCATGTTTTCTACACTTATTTCGATTTTAGCATGAACACTGTCTACAGGTATAGAAGTATGGCCCGGCAGCAGAAAATTCATTCGTATTGTTTTAATATATTTACATGCCTGCACCGCTGTGTGAACCGCTGCAAAAACTATTTTGTTACGATTTTGCCCACCGCAAAACTGTCACTATACACAAGTAAATTCTTTACCGTCTGCCGTTCATCAACCATTGTGAGGATAGTCGCATTTTCATTACCACCTCGTTTCCCATCAGCTTCTCCCCATGTGTAACAATATAGTTCTTGTGCTTGGCTTTTGTATTTGGTCAGAATATAACCTGAATATTTGCGCGAGCAAGTAAGTAACTTTTAGACATTTTGTTATAAGTACGATGCTTTGGGCCTGTAAATGATGATCATTTGTAATAATTGATAGGTACCGAATAATTATAATACCAACGAAGCAATCAAGTTCTGTACCTACGTAATCACACTGCGCAGACGGCGCCAAGTGGCACACCAACACACGCCCTCTCCCGATGAAGCCCCGCGGGTGGCTGAAGCGACAGTCTTTAAACCACTCCTATCTATAATATTAGTGTTTTTGAGCAATAAAGCTTACGTATTACAGTCTAACGACCATATTCTGGTTTGTTAAGGTTCTTTTGAATTGTTTTATGTCGCAAATATAAATTATTTACAGATCACAAAAACAACTTAAGTGCCATTTGTACCATAAGACTTATTCAAGTAAACTTGTATTGACAGCCAAAAAAGTAAAGAAAGCCGACCGGCAAAAAAAATTATGTGCCAGTGGGCTTAAAACACAAACAAGTAAAACGTATTAACTCACAAAATGTGCTTATTACAACAAAGTCATTTTGGTTTATATCAATTATTGTTTATAACACAAGCAGGTAAAAATGTTTAACTGAGTAAAAATTGAAAATCAATATTTGATAAAAATGAATTAACGCAAAGCCTTTAACTATTTCAGGAAGGGTAAATTGTTTTATATGGCTTTCTTAACATAATGTATGTTTGAACTTACAAACCATATAAAAGGGTGGTTGTTAATACAAAAAAAAATATCATTATTTCCAAAATCACCAACGTACGTATAATTATTACTAAGTATTCGTATTAAGCGCCAAAAAAGTGCTCAGATCAAAACGAAAAATCAGGCGATTCTAACGATGTATATAACTCAATTTCACCAAAAGTGGCGCTTAATACATTCTGCCTTTCTAGCGTCGATATGAGGGTTCAAATACCGGGTCTTTTTTTAAAGACATATTTGTGGTTAATTTATCATGGTTGTTAACGGGGAGGGAAAGCATCGTGAGGGACCGACATGGGTGAGTTGTACTTAGTCATGTGACAGTGTATTCGTACAAAACGGCGATAGGCCTGCCCCTTGTCACTTGAGTACCAAGCATAACGCGGGTACTGTGAACACCAAGGTAACAATGTCACGTGATGTTCAGAAGTATTAGTACCTCTGCCAAACCCTTCAGGGATATACTACAGGGAGAGAATCGAGAAGAAACTGTGCTACCAAGTTTCATCATTCATTACATCAGTATGAAACCTTTTCAAGACTAGAGAGATCTAGAATCTCCTCAGCCACATTTTGAAGTTGATAGGAGACAAGATGGTAGAAATAATATATCGTTGATCCGCAACGAACAAAAACCACTTAGATTTGCCTCATACCGTTAGACGCCTCTTACGACACCCGTCGTGGGTAGAAAGGAACAGTGACCTTCTGAGCCGGCACTACACGACAATTTATGCAATTAGATCTACTAAAACGAGAAAAAGTTTGGCTACCAAGTTTCAGTAACATTACATTACATCAATATGAAACCTTTTCAAGACGGAATGGTCGTTAAAAACACCCGATCTTATGTCTGCTGCGGAGATACAGTAATACAGTTTTTTATTGCAACATATTACAGCTCTAGAAACGTAATTTAACTAAATATGTAGTTGTGTACCAACGGCGGTATTTACGATGCTTACTGATATTAGTTTTTTATGCTATATTTCAAGTAATGTGTATGTTATGAACTGGTTCAATAGTATAAATGAAAAAAAAATGTAAATTCTCACGGCAAAATAGGCGGGATTCATTAGAGGGGTATTAAATTTCAGGAACTGTAATTCCTCCGCCGATCTAGTAAGTCGAGTGGGAGAAAATTGTAAAACAAAGGATCACTTAAAACACATATAGAATTGAAATTAACCACGAATTTGCGATTATAAACACAAAGTTACCGCTACATTCTGTACCATTCACATACATATACTCACGCCATTAGCTCCGATTGGGGTAGGCAGAAACTATCAGTCACCACTTTGTATAAGCCTGGTAAACTTCTAGATCTTAGCCTTTGTTCTTTAATTTTTATGATTCCTCTTTTATTTTTCAGATAACAGAAACCTGCCGTATTGAGCACGTTTTATATTTAAACACCCGGTTCCTATAATACTGGTTGTAAATAAGTTATATCATACATATCACAAGAGCTTCTGAATCATAAAATTGTTTTGCTACTTTTGGAAGTTAAGTGGAGGCAAGATTGTAAAATAAATAATTTTGGTGATGGGTCTCCAGCCGCGTGGCCCAAAAAGCATAAAAAAGCTCCAATACCCTTAGTCGCCTCAATCAGCTGCTCGTGCTATTAGCCGATCGATACTACACAGCAGCACCACTATACTATATAACCTATATGTATACTTTTATTTCAAACAGTAAATTCACACATTCTTCCTCATCTATAATGTTCGAACGAAGCTGTTCGTAGTTAGCACGTAAAGACAGTTTTCTCACTGTGGCCAAAGTGGCAATATAAAACTCGGATGGGGTGGCGATATCGAACGGCTAGAACGCGCCTTCGCATGTAAAGCGCTTTCTCGAGGCTGCATAGTGCAAACTTATATGTTTTAGTATTTCATTTTGAGTTTTATTTAATTAATTGTCAATATTCATGAAATAAATCTATGCCGTGTTAGCTCAGCAGTGGATAGAACACCGCTTATCGTGCAAACGATGCGGGTTTAAATACCAGGTCGGGCCTACACCAATGTGTCCTTTCGAAAGACTTATGTGTAATTAATTTATCGTGGTTGTTAATAGTGAGGGAAAACATCGTAAGGATCGTAACATGGGTAAGCTACAATGTACCATGTCATGTGACAGTTTATTCAGGGGTTGGCAGAGGTACTAATACTTTTGAACATCACGTGACTATGTGTGACACCGGGTCACACATTGTCTGATGTTTAGAAGTATTAGTACCTCTGCCAATCCCGTCGGGGATATGCGGTGTCAAAGTTTGAGTTTGAAAATAAATTTCTCGTTAGTCTTGTGTTTTATATGTGTTTCTAAGTTTATTGATATAATCATTGGGTAAATATTAGGTGTACCAGTAGAATCATGAATAAGAACAATTTGGCTTGCATTTAAATGCTGTAGAAACGCACCGTCCGTAATATATTAAGATATATATATAAGAAGAAATAAAACAAAAATATAAATGAAGGGCAAGTGGTATATTCTTTGTCTAACCATTTCAATCAATCTTTATTATTTATAGTATTCAGTCAATCTTTATTAACATACTGTATTACATCTTGGGGTGGGTCGCCGAAAACAACTCTAAAAAAACTTGAAGTCTCACAAAGAACCATATTAAAAGTATGTACATTTAAATCTTTTTTCTACCCAACCAATCTAATTTAAATCTTTTTTGTTCATGAAAACCTCATGTGGGGATTATTACTAATAAATAAAGAATAAATAAAGGAAAGAAAAATTTCGACACAGGCGGGGATCGAACCCGCGACCTCGGGTAAACGCCCCGGACGCTCTGCCAACTGAGCTACCGTGTCAGTTGGCTGCCAGTGCGAAATTCCTCTATCCTTTATTTCTTTTTACACGTTAAAGTAGTGTTTGCGTTTCCTACCTCCAAATTTTTACTAATTCGGAAGGAAGGAACCAATCTACTCTACGAATCATGCCAGGTTCTTAATGTGCGCCAACTTTTTGTTCTAAATGTCATAACAAAACAACACACTAGCATGGTCTATAATTCTAGTCTACTTGATAAGCGTCGAAATTATGCAGTTTGTAATAGATCACATAAAATCAGGACTACTTTTTCACGGAGATTCTTTCCATTTCTCGGGCCGTACCTTTATGATAAGATCAACAAGCTGACCAATATTTACTCAATGAATAAATTTCTATGTAAGAAAATTGTAATTGATTGGCTGTTGAAACTTTCATACCATGATAGTGAAATGTTACTGGATGTAATTCAATAATTCTAATTTAAAAGATGTAAAAGACAAACATAAATACACACACACACACACACACAAACACACACACACACAAACACACACACACACTCACAGATACAAATAAATACTCACACAGAATCTTATTAATTTAATTTAAATCTATACTTATAATAAATCTGTAGAGAGGTCAATTCTGTACATGAAATATATTTTGAAAATAACTATCAGGTGATGATTAGGGATCGATACTGATGCCAAAAATGCAATCAGTAAAATTTTTGTCTGTCTGTCTGTCTGTCTGTCTGTCTGTCTGTCTGTCTGTCTGTCGGTTTGTATGTTCCTTATGGAAACAAAAACTACTCGACGGATTTTAACGAAACTTGGTACAATTATTCTTCATACTCCTGCACAGGTTTTTGTATACTTTCCAACAGAGTAGTAAAGGGGAATTTTGGGAAATCTTGGAAAAACGGGACAAGTTACTCCATTTTTTAAACTTCCGTCGCGTGTGCAGCCTTAATGGTTAAAGTTACATAAAATGTATGTATGGAGGAAAAAATCTTCATAAAATTTTCTAAAAAAAAATGTTCAACAGCATATGTCTATCTTTTATGGTTGACTCACAATATCACGTGTAACTCCTGATAGCTTAGTAGTTCGGAGTATTCTGATTATATTTGTTTACTCTTACGTTTATAATACTCTCACTCATCACTAATTTAAAAAAGGTAACATTATTACCTATTCAATAAAAAAAATATCATAGAAATCAGTAGAGAAACAGCGAAATTACACATGAAATAAGCCATCGCGCCCGTGACCAAAACCAAATAATTACTAATGTACATATTAAATACTAGATGGCGCCAGTAGTTGTAGTTGTTATAGTACTTCATTGCGTTTTACTCAACTCAACTTCAACTCATTCTAAAAATTAGTTTATGTTCGAAAATACTAAACCGTTCATATGAGCGCTTTCACAGAAATCACAAAGCTACACTCAGGGGCTGGAAATAAAAACTTCCCTCCATTCTCACTTTGTAGTTTTTAACAGCGCAAACCTCATACAAAAGCGCGCTGTGATTTGCATATTCACCAATAGATGGCACTGTCGGTAATTGCTACATCGCGGTATGATTTCTTCTTTATTAGAGTATATAAACCAAAAAATTCTTCGTGTCATTGTGTCATGTCATGATGTGTCATGGCATGGATCATGTTAACATTATGTTATCGTTGTCATCATGAACGTACGTACGTACGTACGATACAATAGATTAAGTAAGTATTGCATGTAGGCGTTTAAGTATGGAATTAGAGCTTCGGTTCGGTCGGGTGATTCCTTCCTTCGTAGTTTGAAGTAGTTCGAACCGAAATGGCGTTAATTTGCAACGTAAACAGCAAGTTGTATTGTTTATTGTATGTTGTATATCTCACTCTTTTTAATGAGTATTGAGTGAGAGCCTTTTTTTTACTTCATGAGGTAGCCCTCATTTGAGGCGAGGTAAAGAAAATGAAATATACTCTATTAACGGGTCAACAGTGAGGCACGCGTAATGTTGCCGCTTTGCACTGATGAATGAGGGAAAATGAGTTCTAATGTTTTATACTTGGTATTTTTTTATAAATAAACTTAAGGGCATCCCCGCATTTTGCAGCTATTGCGCTCACTCTTACGTCAAATTTACTGAGAGTGACAGGGACGGAAAAAACGCGCGCGCAGGATAAATGTAGTTTAGGGCCGGCGCTGACTGCCGGCATGGCATGGCAAAGGATTTCGGTACAGATATAGCATTTTTAATCTTATTACCATGAGTATAGAATTCATTTTACTTTATTTTGACACAACGATGCCGACGTTCTGTCCTACCGCGGCCTCCCTCGGCATCGTTGTGTCAAAATGAATTCTATACGCATGGATTAAAAATGCTATATCTGTACCGAAATCCTTTGCCATGCCATGCCGGCAGTCAGCGCCGGCCCTTATTTAGTTTTATTGAATAACTGCAATGTTTAAATGAAAAGTTACAGATGTTAAAGCTACGCGTATGTAGACACATGAGTTCACATGTATGTTATGCCAGTGGAGCCTATACGGTTTTTATGAAAACAAAGCATGTTCCAATTCAATTTTTTTCATCATATTTTTCAGCAATTTATTAAAATGTTAAACATCAAATTTTAACACCATGAACTAATCACCAACATATATTTTATTCATGTCATATCAATATCATCAAATCAGACTTTATAGAACTTCCAAACAATCAATATCAACCAATTTTTCCGGGGACGCCCTTAATTAAATTATTCAAAATTTGTAAATTGAAACAAACTTTCTATAACTGCTTTATTAGTTTTTTTACTCACTTCGGCCCATTAATATCATTAAGCTATTCTAATTTGCCGTGTAGTGCCGGCTTTGCCGTGTAGTGCCGACTTAGATTGCCGTGTAGTGCCGGCTTAGATTGCCGTGTAGTGCCGGCTTAGAATGTCGCTACCCCTTTCTACCCACGGGTGTCGTAAGAGGTGACTAAGGGTATGGGGCCTTTAGTGGTTTTTGGACGATGCGGTTGGAAACCCATCACCAACTATACTACATTTCTGCCATCTACTCCCCTATCAATATCCAAATGTGGCTGAGGAGATTCTAGCTCTGCAGCTCTGGCTACCCCGTTTTGGGATTTATGGCCGTGAGTATATGTATATATGTATGTAAGCTAATCTAAGATAAAATTAAAAAGGGTACTATTTGTAAGAAAACGCTAAAATAAACTGACTAATCATTCCATCAAACTGACCCGACTCCTTCAACCGCAACACGAGTATAATGTATGTATCGACTCAACATTTAAATAGTCGGTAACTCACTCACTCACTTTGGTCTATTCGAGTGCTGCCTCGACTCGCGCCTCGAAAAAGTGAGGGGCTACGTGAGGTGGTTTATATTTCAAATACGAGAACTCCCTCATTTTCTCGCGCCGAGTAACTCAAACGAGGTACCTCACGAGTGAGGGGTTATCACTAAGCAAGAAGGCTCTCTATTTCCAGAGTATTTCTTTACTCTATGGCTACACTATTCAGGAGTGCTCTAAGTAGTAATCATTGCGCTAAATTTCACAAATCTTGAGCAGTGTTTGAAGAAACCTCAGATATTAATAAAACAACGCTACCCGTGCGAAGCTGGGCCGATCCACTAGTATACAATAATATTTCATCCTAATGATGAATTAAAATTTGCATGCTCTAACTATATATGAATATATTTTAGTAGGATAAAATTTGTAAATATTGTCTTTTAAAGCCACTAATATTAGAACTACAAAACTTTGATAAGACTATATAACGTGAATTGTATGCTGAAACACAGACTATCGTCTAGTTCGGCTGCTATTATCTTTAAAATTGCACTGTAAAGTTAAGCACAGTTTTTGTTTAAAAACCATTATAATTAACTTGTACGCTTTTCTTGAATAAACTATTTGTATTTGTATTGTATTGTATTTAGGGCAAAAGTTTGATGTTATAAATAGATTAAATATTCCTCTTTGTATCAGATCATATCTTAAATTACAAATAACATCAGTTGCGGTAGTAGTATCATCCAAGAATAGCACCAAATTACTACTTTCGATGAATGTGGTGAACGAACTTCGAACATATTTGTGTATGATGAAGCTAGAAACCCACCAAAAGCGATCCGTTATTTAACAAACTTTTCCCCACTACCTGTTTAAATAATTTAATTCACATCAAATATCAAAATATATCCCTAAATTCTAATAAAACTCACGTCTTGGGCTACCTCCTAAGGCCCACGATCGTAAGGGTATGATTTCAGGAAATCAGAATTTTCAGGAACATGATACTTAAGCACCTATAAAGACACTACGTAGGTTTACAAAAACATCTGAGTAAATATTTTACTTTGGTTGTAAAGGGCTAACAAAAGTGGCTGGGAAATAGCCATTTCTGAAGCCTTGGCTACCCCTTACTAGGGTTTAAAGTGGTGCATATCTGTATGTATAAATAGTCGATAACAACATAGGAATTAGGAATTTATTCTTTTAAATTCAAGAATAAAGCATCGGTCTCCAATTTACACGTTCCGTTTCAATAAACTAAAAGCCGTGTTCATTCCTTGCTAGATATATGTTCTCGAATGTTCTGTCGAATCGTTTTCCGATCTCTTCTTGTGTAATAAACGTATTGTATAGCAGATCTATTTTAGAAATGTTCACACATTGCAACTTTACGATATTTGTTACTGCAGTCGAGCATAAAAATGATGGGTTGTATAGCTCGGAATATCATGTACGTTTTATGACTTGTATCCATAATGTATGATATTAGTTTCAAAGATAAAAGATGAATTTCAGTCATTTTTATAAAATCTTTTCCCCACTCAACTTCCAAAAGTGGCTGAGAAATTTTTAATTTCTCAGCTCTGGCTACCCTTTTAGGGATTTATAACCGTGAGTATATGTATGTATTTTTTATAATTACTGTTATATTTCGTTAAACGTTTATATTAGGAAAATATAAACAATATGCATACATAAATATAATATACTCACAGCCATAAACCGCAAAAAGGGGTAGCCAGAGCTTCAGAGAAAGAAACTATTCACCCACATTTGGAAGTAAATAGGAGACAAGATGGCAAAAATTGAATATCGTTGGTGATGAATCTCTAACCGCATCACCCCCAAACCACTTAAAAAAGCACCATACCTCAGATTACCGCAGATTAGTTGCCCCTAACACCCAGGGTAGAAAGCATACAAATAATATTATTTTTATTTTATTTTATTTTATTGCATAAATAATACACAATACAATAGACTCACTGCTATAAATCCCGATAAATGATACCCAGAGCTTCAAAAATATTTTTTTATCGGCCATTTTTGGAAGTTACGCGGGGAAAAGATTGCAAACAAAAGATTGTTGGTGATGGGTCTCACTCAAACTATCACTTAAACATCTGCAAAATCCAAAGTCGCCTCTAATGACAACCGAAGGAAGATATGGCGGAAGTTTAGCGGGCGGGTGAGCCTGTGTTATTCTGAGCCAACACTGTGGTTATGCTAGTACAAATTATGCGATACCGTTATATATACGTTGAGTTGTATTGGTTCATGTGCCGTGTAGTGTCGGCTTTAAATAGCACTACCCCATTTCTTCCGGCGGGTGTGCGTAAGAGGCGACTAACGGTATTGGGGCTTTTAAGAGATTTTTGGGCGATGCGGTTGGAGACCCATCACCAACAACCTTAATTTTACCATCTTTTCCCCACTCAACTTTCCAAATGTGGCTGAGGAATTTCTTATTCCTTAGCTCTGGCTACCCCTTCTAGGGATTTATAGCCGTGAGTATATGTATGTATGTTGTATTGGTTATTGATATGTATGTATATTTCAATAAATTATATAAAAAGTTTTGAAAATGCTATGCTACCCGTGCGTAGTACGTACAAGCCTTTGGTTTTAATTCAAATCAAAAGAATTATTATACGCTGCAGCATATGAGTACAAACAGTAGAATGCATTTCGCCAAACTTTGCCCAGGAAAGTTGAAATGGGAAAATACGCAGTACAAAATTTTCAGAGGCACATTTTCGTTCCGAAATTTCATGAATCTTATTACGTTGTGATCGTTTAATTGTTTTTATTTTAACAGTTATCGGATGAAACTGTTCTCATGAAATAATGATGGATGAGGTTTCTCGTGATTTTTATCTTATTGAAATGTTAAGACTTATAAATAAAGGAAAGATAAATTTCGACTCAGGCGGGAATCGAACCCGCGACCTCGGGTATACGCTCCGACGCTCTGCCAACTGAGCCACCGAGTCAATTGGCTGCCAGTGCGAAATTCTTCTATCCTTTATTTCTTTTACACGTTTAAGTATTTCACGTTTAAGTCGAAATTCTTCTTTCCTTTATTTATTAGTAATAATCCCCACATGAGGTTTTCATGAACAAAAAGATTTGAATTATGAAATGTTGAGACTTTTGAAGCGCGTACATAAAACTATTTTGTTTTATTATTTCCTGTTATTGGTAAAACATCACGAGGAAACCTACATGGCTGAGTTGTACTTAGACATATCTCAGTAATATTTGTACAAAAAGCTATAGGCCTGGCCCTACCAAGTGAGTACACTGTCTAAGCCAAACTCTAGACACAGGCGACTACATGACATTTTCGTAAGTATTAGTGCCTCGGCTAACCCCTTGATGGATAAACGGCAAGAACGTTTGCAAGTTTAAAAACCTACACGCTCAAAAAATTTGAAAGTAATGTAGCAACCGTGATAGCCCAGTGGGTAGAACACTCGGTTATTGTGCAAACGACTGGTGTTCAAATCCTGGGTGACAAAGTCACGTGATGTTCAGAAGTATTAGTACCTCTGCCAACCCCTTCGGAGATATACAGTGTGAACATTTGAGTTTGAGTCATCGAGTAAAGTTTCTCAACTATAAAACGTACAAAATTTATCAATCGTATATAACGAGTCCATTTGGCACAGCAATAATTCATTTACGACGAAGTTTTTCCGATCTAAATGTCCGTTTGATGTGATGATGTTAGAAAAACGGTATTGTCCCTTCGATAAACTTTGATAGATGACACCGAGGGCCGTCTTGCTAAGACGTACGGATTTTCATTGATATTATTTAATATATTTGGCATGAAAACCTAAAGTAGCTATACGTCAATTTATTTATCTATCTATACTTATAATAAATCTGTAGAGAGGTCAATTCTGTACATGAAATATATTTTCAAAATAACCATCAGGTGGTGATTAGGGATCGATACTGATGCCAAAAATGCATTCAGTAAAAATTTTGTCTGTCTGTCTGTCTGTCGGTTTGTATGTTCCTTATGGAAACAAAAACTACTCGACGGATTTTAACGAAACTTGGTACAATTATTCTTCATACACCTGCGAGGTTTTTGTATACTTTCAGAGTAGTAAAGGGGAATTTTGGGTAATTTTGGGAAAACGGGAGCAGTTACTCCTTTTTTTAAGCTTCCGTCGCGTGTGCAGCCTCAAGGGTTAAACTTACATAGAAATCATGTGTGACGGAAATATTTTTCATAAAATTATCTAAAAAAGATCCTCAACAGTTTATGTCTATCTTTTACGGTTGACTCACAATAACACGTGTAATTCCTGATAGCTTAGCAGTTCGGATCATTCTGATTATATTTGTTTACTCTTACGTTTGTAAACGTCTCACTCATCCCAAATTTAAAAAAGGTAACATTATTACCTATTCAATAAAAAAAGAATCATAGAAATCGGTAGACAAACACCGAAATTATACATAAAATAAACCATCGCGCCCGTGATCAAAACCAAATCTTTACTAATTTACATATAACATACTAGATGGCGCAAGTAGTTGCATCCTAAATCACGTAATGATTTATTTTTTAGATTGTTATAAATACTTCATAGTGTTTTATTTAAGAAATTGCTATTAAACGGAAATACTGAACCGTTCATCAAAGCGCATTTAAAATCACCAAACTACACTGTTTAGGGAGTGCTATAAATTTAATAAATTGAAAACATTGCGCTGAATTTCACAATGCTTGAGCAGTGACTGAAGAAAGAAACCTGAGATATTTAAAAAAACAACGCTACCCGTGCGAAGCTGGGACGATCCACTAGTTAAGAATAAAAAAGCACTCATGAAATATTGACGGATGTAAACGAAGCTAGAGGGGTATGTAATGTATCTAGTTTGTATGTTAATTTATTATGTTGACTACAATTTTATGTATTTTAGGTAATTTCTGGGTAGACTTGTTGTGGTCATAATTTATTAAACCAAGGAATTTACATACATACATATACTCACGCCGTTAATTCCCATTGGGGTAGGTAGATACTATCGATCGCCACTTCGTACGATCCTGGCAAACCTCTCTTGTTTCGTCTTCATCCATCAATCTTTTCATACATGCTCTTTTATTCTTCATACTTTATATCAAAGGAATTTAATTAATTTTAACATAGAAAATATTATATATAATATTGACCTTAATAATTTATTTAGGATATGTTATAGCATTAGATTAATCAACAATTACCATATAGCTACAGATAACTTAATCAAAGAGATATCTCAAATAGGTATGCTCAGGATAGACTATTAACCATTAACAGAAGACTGATGTATGGCTTTCGTTAAGGTCCATTACTGGTTCGTTCCGGGGTCGAGATGAATGGAGGATGTCATGCGCGGTCGAATACAGACTGAGCAAATGGACGGCGGAATGAAATGGAAACGAATTTCGTCACAATTGTAAAACCGATTTCTTTTATAACTTAGCTATGCTCACGGCTATGATTTCAAAGAGAGGTAGGCAGAGCTTGAGAATAAAACCGTAAATTGTTTATTTGTTAGAGATTTGTTTTCAGTTTTTAAAGGGGAGTTTTAATTACTTAGCGATATAAATGAATAAAATCCACAAAAAAGTTTTACTAATAAGTAGCAACTGTTCCGTCCATCATCCATTGACGGATGTGAATGAAGCTAGAGAGGTTTGCCAGGATCGTTCATAGTGGCGATCGATAGTCTGCCTACCCCAATGGGAACTAACTGCGGGAGTATATGTATGTATGTATCTAACCACAAGCCCGTTTGATATCCTCGAAATATAAGATCCCAAAACAAACGCAAAGAAACGTTATATAAACTAAACCTATATGTTTTTTTAATATTCATCAAACATTTTATACATGCCCTTTATTATTCTTTAGATTTCAGAGCTCTGCCTTTGAACTTAAATGTTTCTCGTGTTCATCGACTTCTTCAATTATCATTTACCCTGGATCTATATATCTCTTTCACCACTTGATTTCATACATTTTCTTTCTGAATACAGAGTTACTTTTTCGATCATAATGGGTTGCCTACGTTTGTTTAAAACACTTTCCTTCAAAAAATGTATACATTGATCGCACTAAATATAATATCGTAGGGACAAGCACACCACACGCCTGAGTTGTATTGAGTCATGTAACAGTCATAGGTGTACTAAAGAACGTTAGATAGGTTATTTACGAGGAAACTGGCGCTTACGAGTGGCACTGATTGCGGCAGATGTACGCACATCATTAGAAATATATCCAAACAACACACCAAGAAATGCATTTAAAATGTAGGCGAGATAGCAAGCGCTAAAAAGAGACAAACATATTTTCTCCGTACTGACGTGAAATATGACACTAAGACGACTGTTTGACAAAGAATAATTTAGATCTATACACACGAACATCATCATCATCTTTCAGCCAATAGACGTCCACTGCTGGACATAGGCCTCCCCTAAGGATTTCCATAACAACCAGTCCTGCGCTGCCCTCATCCAACGGCTTCCCGCGATTTTCACCAAATCGTCGGTCCACCTTTTGGGAGGCCTACCCACACTGCGTTGACCGGAACGTGGCCGCCACTCCAGAACCTTTGAGCCCCAACGGCCGTCGGTTCTGCGTCTAATGTGCGCTTCCCATTGCCACTTGAGTTTTGCAATTCTTCAGGCTATGTCAGTTACCCCGGTTCTTCTACGTATCTCCTCATTTCAGATTCGATCACGTACTGAAACTCTTAACATAGCCCTCTCCATTGCTCTTTGAGTGACTTGGAGCTTGTTAAAGGCCACGTCTTTCTGCCATATGTCATGACTGGCAACACACATTGGTTAAACACCTTAATCTTGAGTCACTGTGGAATTTTAGACGAGAAAATATGGCGCAGCTTCCCGAACGCTGACCATACACCTAATTTATTGTACATTATAATTGAAACGTTGTAAATTTATAATACTTACGAATGATAAGTGATCCCATCATTTTAGTAGTTTTCCTACTATAGTTTGTGCAAAATCTGATCAAACACTACGGCATTCTCGATTTTTTTGATAAACAAACACGCCAAAAGAGGTGAACGATTGCGACGGCAGCTAGTGTACGACTGAAATCAGATGAGCCATTTAGCCTGTTTTTTAAGTGCCACTTATGATCACGCATAACTTATCTACGGTTTTTTATTAGTACATCTATGTGTAACAGTGCATTCGTACAAAACGGCAATAGGCCTGCCCCCTTCACATCCAAGCAAAACGTGGGTACTCTGACTAAACACCAGGCGACAAAGTCATGTGAAAAAAAATACTATCTGCCAACCCTTTGGGCACATATGGCGTGAACGTCTGAGACTTTGAGTTAGTTGAGAAGTATTGGTACCTATGCCAACACTTTTGGGGATATACGTCTTGAAAGTTTGAGTTAAGTTAATAATTGAAGTATTCCGATACTTAAGGAATTGTTGTTTAACGCATTCTTAAACATTGATTCACTTTACAATTTTCTTTATTAGTATATCAAATAAACCAGTTTTTTTAATAATAAATAAAGTAAAGAAAATTTCCCCGTCGCTCTGCCAATTGAGCTACCGTGTCAATGGCTGCCAGCACTTTATTTCTTTTACACGTTTAAGTAGTGTTTGCGTTTCCTACCTCCGAATTGTACTAATTCGGAAGGCCACTTGTCTACCTTTTCAGATAGAATGTAAATGTTGAAAACGCCTATCACATAATTTAAATATTAGATTATTAATAATAGATAAAGAATTAATAAAGGAAAGAAAAAATTCGACACAGGTGACTACTTAAACGTGTCGAAGAAATAAAGGATAGAAGAATTTCGCGCTGGCAGCCATTGACACGGTAGCTCGATTGGCAGAGCAACGGGGGCGTATACCCGAGGTCGCGGGTTCGATTCCCGCCTGTGTCGAAATTTTTCTTTCCTTTATTTATTCTTTTTTTATTATTGATAATCCCCACATGAGGTTTTCATGAACAAAAAGATTTAATAAACCAGTTTTTTGCTGGGAACTCTAAAAGTCGTAGAAAAATTTACTAACGAAACATTTTAAGCAACATTTTAAAACTCTATGTACCGCCACTTGTAAAATTTCGTCAGTACAATTCTGAAATATCGTTTCATCGTAAAAACAGTGATTGGGCAAACAAGGCACTGAAGTATGATGTTTGACGTTCAGATATATAAATAAAAAATATGGCTGAAAACTACAAACTTTGTGGAAAAATAAAACACTTTGTGAAAAAAGAACCTAAAAAGGGTAAAACAAGAAATGATACGGATAGGAATTCAGCTAAGTTATACGCTTAATAATAGCAAAGATGGATCAGTAGTTGGAACAAATTCTTGAAGGCACATGCAAAATCATAGTATTTACTTACTTTCGTAACTTACTTACATCAACAAGTATATATAGACCTTATACCTCTTTAGGGGAAAAAATCTTTCCCCGATACAAATCATTAAAAAGTGATATCGAAAACCTTTATAACAAAAAAATCCAAAGAGAAAAAAATATAGAGCATTTAATAAAAAAACATTTAAACTTCACACACCTTATTCAGCTCATTTGGATTAGAATTTCTAAAACTCCCTTTTAGTGCTCATTTCAAGTTTGTAGGTATAGTACCTATAGTTTCAGTTGTACGTTGATTGTAAGTTTTGGTTTTTACATACTTAAATTATTTTTACTTTAACGTTTGAAATTCTTCATAAGCGTGTTCTTTAGTTGTGTTAACTATATTTATTTTTTAGTCCTACACCAACTGAAATTATTAAATCCTGGCTACTCTAATCAGGATATTGAGATTAAATGATAGTCGCATCTTAAGAACAACCACGGGAAGAAATTGGGTAGCGTTAATCTAAGGCCACACTACACAGCTTCGGATTTCAAATTAGGAGTTTCAAGCAAGATACAAAAAAAATATTATATAAATACAAACTTTGCCCTTATTTTGACTATGTGTAATATGAAACTAACTTTGTATTTTTTTAAATTCTGTAAATAATATTTTTTATTTTATTATAATGTGATGTCCAGCACATACAAAAGAATGTCCTTATGCAATTTCTGGGTTCGTGTTGAATATTATGAAGTACTGAAATCCCATTTTTTAAACGCTTTACATAAATATAAAGATAAGATTTATTCTTATTGCCATATTGTTCAACATCTTAACTTGGTTTATTTATATAATCATATTGAACCACCAAAACTGTAAAATGAGACGCGTATGAGACGTGCCAAGCCGAGGGTAAAAAAGGAGATAGCTTTTATCATTCATCTTAATACTTTTCTGTTTTGACTGCTGACTGACGCACTGGGTTCTGTATCTCTAATCTTATCCAACCATATTACGCTTTATGGTACTATAACTTTAAGGCTCGACTCAAATAAAACTTTTTTTATTTCTACCACAGGTTCAACTTACCACAATACGTAATTGATAGTGTTCGGGAGTAAAGGGCGTTTATTGGTTTAGTGAAAACATAACCATCAATTAGTTAGTTTGTAATGAACGTGTTTCACAAAAAAGTCATTTTTTAAAGGACACAAATAAATGTTTAACATCAAAAATTTGATTAAGTACAATTGTACTTCTATTTAAGAAATAATCTGTGTAAAATGTCTTTATCTGTGACGTGCAATGAAGAGTTTTCTATTGTATTCTAAGTCGCCGCCGCCGCTGCCACTATATTTCACTGAAGACTACATTTTCACCGTTTACTATCGACTTAGAATAGCAAATTTAGAGTAGGTTTTGGACAACAAATTTGGAGAAAGAATTACCCATCTTCTCCCCTCTGAACTGCCGAAAATATTTTTTTCGGCTGAGGAATATTTTTTTCCTACGCTCTGGCTACCCTTATTAGATATGGTAGCCGTTATCGTGTTTTTATTCCATTACTGGTTATAATTCTTTTATTATTCTCACTACGGAGCTCGATTTAATAAAACAATTCTTTTCAATATAAACTCGTTGTTTTAAGGTTTCCTTTTGCAACTTCAACATCAAAAACATAAAGCAATTCTAATTTATTCGTTTTCCCAACTAAATAAGTCTAATTCCAAGTTTGTTTTTATGCGGCCGGGATGTACCATTTTACATTAGCATAACAAGAATCCCTTGAAAGTTGGTTAATTCACGAAATCCGTACCCACCTTGGCTACATTTCCGGAATTCTGTCCGCTGAAAATTGTAGTTTAAATTTTAATTATCCTGGAACTCGAAATTACTTTAATATAACAGTTTCTCATTTAAATTAGCTGTTTTCATGTGTCGGATTTAGAAATGTAATTAGACGACTAAATTATTTATGATAGATTTAGATTATATCTATGAAAAAAAAATTAATGTAGGAGATGAAAGAAGAGTTTATTGGTGTGAAAGTGCGAATTGAGTGTAAGTAAGATTAAGATTAATAACACGGGTCAACACGAATTTTGAGTCTGCGTTCTGTACCTCTGATTTTGATTTCTTATGCCTTACTAATTAAAGAAAAAATATTTTTATCTATTAAAGTTTGCTTTTGTAGTTACTACAATGAAATTTATTTTTTATGAAAGAGCTCTATTTTTTAATTTCAATTATTACATGTAAAAGGAAAATAGTTTTCAATTCTAATTTTTTATTGACTTTTATTGTACAAGACGGCATATATAAACCCACAAATACAAAAAATAAAACAAATAGTATTTTAAAAATGAACAGACTTGGTATTTCTAGTCACCCATCATGTTTTCATTATATTGTCCTTGATAACGCTTTTTAAAGTTCATTACATCTTGGTCGAAACGTTCCCCTTGCTCTTCCGAATATGCACCTAAGTTGTCTTCAAAGTTATCCGAATGAGCGTGTATCATGTGGACTTTCAATGACATTCTGCAACCCATAACTTTGAAGTTGTGAAGCATATCAGTAATAAGCTCCGTGTAATTCTCTGCCCTTCTGTTGCCAAGAAAGCCATTTATCACTGCTTTAAGGCTGAGCCACGCTTGTTTTTCGTGGGTGCTGAGGAGCTGTAGGAATTGTTCACTGGCCATTATTTTCTTTATTTGATGACCCAATGAAAATACCAGCTTTAATTTTAGCCTCTGACAATTTCGGGAAAAATGATTTTAAATATTGAAAGACCTCAGAGTTTTGACGCAGAGCCTTTACGAACTGCTTCATCAGACCTTATTTAATGTGCAATGGAGGCATTAAAATATGATCGGGCTTCACAATCGGTTCATTTTTGACATTATGTTGACCTATTTGAAACTCGCTCCGTTGTGGCCATGAGTGCTGCTGGTGGATGGTGGATGGAGTGCATCGGCTCTACTGTCCCATAAACAAATGTAACACGGATATTTAGTGTACCCGCCTTGCATTTCCATCAGAAATCCAACCATTTTGAAATCTCCTATCACTGGCTAGGCGTACTCTTCATATTTTAAAACTTTTGTGTGAAGGTACAAAAGCAAACTTTATTTATTATAAATAGAGTTTCTGCTCCTTTTTCGATGTATACAATCAGAAAATATTCACTAAATAACAGACTCATAGAAAAATGTTTTTTTTGTTGACTTGTGTAATTCATTTGGAGAAATGCACTGAAAAAAGCTTAATATTGTATTTTCAACTAAATATAGTTTTATTGAAATACCTAAATTTTATAATAAAACCCGTCTGAAAATTAAATTCTCTCACTTATATTTATTCGTTTTAAAACTGGTCTGTTCTTTCCACTTCTTCAAACAAAACGTTCCAATGAAATTATTAAGAGACCTTTGAAAGTAAGTATGAAGGTTCAAAATGGCTTCTTACCTCCTACGAACTTTTCAAGATAAATTGAATGGAAACTGGATCGTTGATTTCCTTAGTGAACCGGAGGATTATTCTGTTGACATAAGCGAGACAAAGTCAGATAAGATAAATACGGCGATGGTAGTACAATATTTAACTGATGAATTGTTTACGGTTTTACTAAATAGTACCTATAGAGCGATAGCGAACGTGATAGCTCAATGGGTAGAACACCGGTTAACGTGCAAGCGACTAGTGTTCAAATCCCGGGTCGGGCCTACACCAATTTGTCTTTTCTAAAGACATATGTGTGGTTAATTTATCATGGTTGTTAACGGTGAGGGAAAACATCGTGAGGAAAGCCACATGACTGAGTTGTACTTAGTCATGTGACAGTGTATTTGTACAAAATGGCGATAGGCCTGCCCCCTATCACATGAGTACACTGTCCATGCAAAACGTGGGTGTTCTGAACACCAGGTGACAAAGTATATACATAGATCAAGTTAGCCCCAAACTGAGTAGAACTTGTAGTATGGGATACTAACTTAACAATATACTTAATATTATATAATACACATACAAATAACACCGAAGACTAAGAAATAATCATTTATGCCCATCACATAAATGTTGCTCTCAGCGGGGATCGAACCCGCAACCTCCGGACCAAGAAATTTAACCAATTTCACCAATCGACTCGGCCACGAATGTCGTCAATTACTTCCTTCCAATCTTCCAATTGCTTTCTTCGTAAAATTATAGTAATGCATCACTCAACCATAGACTTCAACTAGAAATGGAAAAGTTTAGTTAATGCTAGAATGCTTAAAGATCCTTTGATAGGTTTTATGTACTTTTTATGCATAGTAAAACTCATCAAGCATTCCTTTGTTGTACAAACTCTAAGACTGCAATTTTATTTCCTCTGTCCACGACATTTTAGTAAAAAGAGTTTTAAAATGAATACAATATTTATAGATCTGTACAAAATGTCTTTATCTATAATCTATACTTATAATAAATCTGTAGAGAAGTCAATTCTGTACATGAAATATATTTTCAAAATAACTATCAGGGGGTGATTAGTGATCGATACTGATGCCAAAAATGCATTCAGTAAAATTTTTGTCTGTCTGTCTGTCTGTCTGTCTTTCTGTCTGTCTGTCTGTCTGTCTGTCTGTCTGTCGGTTTGTATGTTCCTTATGGAAACGAAAACTACTTGACGAATTTTAACGAAACTTGGTACAATTATTCTTCATACTCCTGGACAGGTTTTTGTATACTTTCCAGCAGAGTAGTAAAGGGGAATTTTGGGAAATTTTGGGAAAACGGGAGAAGTTACTCCATTTTTTAAGTTTCCGTCGCGTGTGCAGCCTTAATGGTTAAACTTACATAGAAATCATGTATGACGGAAATATTCTTCATAAAATTATCTAAAAAAAAATCCTCAACAGTTTATGTCTATCTTTTACGGTTGACTCACAATAACACGTGTAATTCCTGATAGCTTAGCAGTTCGGAACATTATGATTATATTTGTTTACTCTTACGTTTGTAAACCTCTCACTCATCTCTAATTTAAAAAAGGTAACATTATTACCTATTCAATAAAAAAAGAATCATAGAAATCGATAGAGAAACACCGAAATTATACAGAAAATAAGCCATCGCGCCCGTGACCAAAACCAAATCTTTACTAATTTACATATAACATACTAGATGGCGCCAGTAGTTGCATCCTACATCACGTAATGATTTATTTTGTAGATTGTTATAAATACTTCATAGCGTTTTATTCCAAAATTTGCTATTAAACGGAAATACTGAACCGTTCATTAAAGCGCATTCAAAATCACCAAACTACACTGTTTAAGGAGTGCTATTAATTTAATAAATTGAAAACATTGCCCTGAATTTCACAATGCTTGAGCAGTGACTGAAGAAAGAAACCTCAGATATTTAAAAAAACAACGCTACCCGTGCGAAGCTGGGACGATCCACTAGTGTACAATAAAGAATTATCTATTCTATTTTATTTTAAAATTCAAATTACATTAAATGGATAAAATATGCATTACTGATACTAGACTTGAGACAGATGAATATTATACTAATTACACATGCATTTAATTAGTTGTCAAAGTTCATTGATGCGAGTAAACCCAAAATCTGACCTTTTGCTGATTAATACCAGTGGTATGTTTAGCCAATGTAACAAACATAATTCCCATGTCTTCAACAAAAAAATAATTACATAGTTTAACAAAATAAGACTACATATTGATAAGATTATAAAGCTTTTATGTGTAGTTGGTTTATGGTATCTGCATAAACATTTTAGACTATTTTATAAAGAAAATTGCATTTATTATAAACGCATGGAAGTAATAGGGCGTGAATAAATATATATGTATGTATGAATAAACACATATTTTCTTTAAGTTGAAACATGAAAACGTCATAGTCATAATATATTCCTAGTAAAATAAAGGATTGTTGGTGATGGGTCATCAGCACTTAAAAGCCCTTAAAACCTTGGTCACGCCTTTCGACAACCGCAAGAAGAAAGGGTTATTACTTTTGTTAGCCAACTCTACACAATTCATAAAAATTTATTAAATTCACACATTCATTTTATGATAAGCGAGAAGATTGCAACTACATTTCTTGTTATTAAAATGAGTAATCTTTATTTTCTCATCTCGTCACGCTCGTTGTACATTCCCAAATGGGACTTATAAGAATATCAGGAATACGTTTTTTGTCACCTGGTATTCGGGGTGCTTATTGTATCCCTATATAGTGTATTCACGCGATAACAGGCTAGCATTTCATCTATTAGTACGAGTACATTGTCTCAAAAGGCATGAATGAAAATATTGATAAATGTAAATGAAGTTGAAGAGGTTTGCCAGGACCGTATAAAGTGACAAAAAATAAAAATAATAATTTTTCCCACGAAATGTAAATCATGTTTTTCATAAACTATTTTTATCTATAACAAGGCACATCTTAGTTTTAAGGCGCTAACTGCGAATCAGTGCTCCTTGGTCTCACATCCGGCTCTTATGGCTTTAGTCCGTTAGTAATATTCCTTTAAAGTAATTTCCTTTCATATTTCCTACAATATCCAATTGCCTTTTACACAAATTTGGTGAAAGACTATTCAAACTAAACTTTTATTTAATTCAATTTCACCTAATCGCTTCACAAAAGAAACTTTCATCGCTTTCAAAGTCTAAACTAGGTTGTTCTGATTAAATCGTCAACAATAGTTCAGACAGCTCTATAGTTGAAATAAAACTCAAATAAGGGGACCCTTCTAATCCTGTAGAACGTATTAACTACTTAACTAGGAATTAATTACTATTACTAGATATTCAACGGGTCGTTCTACGTTGCTCCCGTTATAAATGGTTACTAGATATTGTTTTGTACTATGTAGCGCTAGTTTGGGATAGGACCAACTTATATCATTACACGGATGTTTGCTGTGTAGTGCCGGCTTAGAATAGCACTACCCCATTTCTTCCGGTGGGTGTACGTAAGAGGCGACTAACGGTATTGGGGCTTTTAAGGGATTTTTGGGCGATGCGGTTGGAGACCCATCACCAACAACCTTTATTTTTACCATCTTACCCCACTATCATTTCCAAAAGTGGCTGAGGAATTTCTAATTCCTTAGTTCTGGCTACCCCTTCGAGGGATTTACAGCCGTGAGTATATGTATGTATGTATGTGTGTAAACTGTAAACCTGACGGCCCACACTGAGCCAGCGTAGTTATAACTAAGTCTATTTAGGATAGGCTTACAGATGGATCGTATTATACGATACGACTCGTATACGTGTATCGTAGGTCCTTTTCGTGTTCATATATAGGATTCTAGAAATATGTTTCAATTTTTTTTTTGTCTACAGATCCCACGTGACAGATTTTTGCCACCTTTTTGTTCGGAAATAATATTAACATGGACCGTTTTGGATTTCATCCAAACGCCTCATTGTATTTGAAAGTCTTTAGATAACTTAATCAACGGAAACTTAAACGTTCACGCCCCATATCCCTGAAGGGGTGGGCATAGTAAGTAATACTTCTGAACATCACGTAACATCGTTACCTGATGATCTGAGTACCCACGTTTCGCATAATCCAAAATAAATTTGTACCGAAATATTACATCGATTAATTAAGCTTCTAAAAAAGTGAAATAATGACCGTCCTTGAGACATGGCGAGGGATAATTCACCTATTAACAACACCCAAGACTAAGAAAATAAAAAAAGCAGGATTCGAACCTTCAATCGCCAGACCCAGTACCTAGACGCCTACCAACTAGCCCAAGGACATCTTTTAAAAATATATATGGTACAAAGACAGTAATAATTGTTGTTTCGCATTTTGTTTTTTAATCAAATAAGAGAAAACCTAGGATATAATCGGGTCTGAGTGGTGGGCTTTGCGGTTTCACCCTTCGCTTTGCGTTACTCCCAAAAGTTACTCCTGGCATCGTCAACACTACTAAATTACATGGGTTATATGGAATGTGTAAAGTCGAAAGTAATCCGTAAGGAATTTAATTCGAAATTGATTTTATTGTTTATCCGTTTCGGCTTAGAATGGCACTACCCCTTTCTACCCACGGGTGTCGTAAGAGGCAACTTAGGGTATGGGGCTCTTTAAGTGGTTTTTGGGCGATGCGCTCGGAGACCCATCACCAACGATACTTTATTCCTACCATCTTCTTAGTAATGCCACATCTCCCAATTATATAAACTTCGAAAACCCTATTTATACCCTTGACGACGTCCGTGGCTGAATAGATATGTGACTACCTTCTCGGTCCCCAGGTTGCGTGTTCGATCCCCGCTGAGAGGAACATTTACGTAATAAGCATAAATGTTTTTTCTTTGTCTTGAATGTTATTTATATGTGTATTGTATTGTACTAAATAAATATATTGTTGAGTTTGTATCCCATAGCTGTGTAGTGTCGGCTTAGAATAACACTACCCCATTTCTGCCGGTGCCTTTTAAGGGATTTTTCGGCGGTGCGGTTGGAGACCCATCACCAACAACCTTTATTTTGCCATCTTTTCCCCACTCAACTTTCCAAAAGTGGCTGAGGAATTTCTACTTCCTTAGCTATATCTACCCCTTCTATTGATTTATAGCCGTGAGTATATATGTTATGCTAGTATCCCATAATACAAATTATACTTAGTTTGTATAGCTGTGGAACTAACTTGATCTGTGTATAATTACATATATTTATTAGTAACCTCGTACAACAACCACGACAAAAAAGGTTAATGCCAATCTTAGCTAACTGTACACATTGTATTATAAATCAACAAGGATCCATGTATATAGCTATACTTTCATTGACTTCCAGTCAAGAATTACAGCGCAGCGCTTCAATTTGCGAAGTTGGAACAAACAAATAACAATTTCAGTTCTAATTTTGTTACTCGACTAACTTTATTCGATTTCCATTGATTTTGATTTAAATAACAAATAGGAGAGCGGAAAAACAACTTTAGCGAGTAAATTTTTCATTGACATTAAAATACAATGGACAGGAAATAAAATGTTATTTGTTTTAGAAATGAGTGTAGGGTACGTTAAGTCATAGTAATAATGTGCAAACAAATACATTATAAACTATTGCTTGTTGCTTACTCCAAGACTATTGGTACTGATATTTTAATATTGTAGTCATAAGTATATACTTATAGCTGAGGAGGTTCTAGCACCTTGCTGGGTGGGTACTTGTACTTGTATCTGAACAGCAGATGACAATGTCACGTGATGTTCAGAAGTATTAGTAACTCTGGCAATCTCTTCGGCGTGAACGTTTTATTTTTTTTTGTATATGTGTGATATATAACTCATTCACGAGGGCTGCGGGACCCACGACAAGGCCTGGTTTGCAAATCTGGCACAAAAACGTGCCAAAAGACATGCGTGCGCTGTGAGTTCCATTCCACCGGACTCTCGGTTTGCGTGCCGGAGGTGCGGACGGAAGTGTCGTTCGAGAATGGGTCTTTTTAGCCACGAGCGACCACGACCATGCTCCTCTCGCATAGGCGCTGCTTAAATCATCTGACAAGATGTTAAATGATATATTTTTTTATTTTCTACATTTGTGTTCTTAAAAAATTTTTGTTTATACTGTTTTTTTGTAAACTTGGTTCCACTTGCTGTGTGTATTTTGTTAATTTTTGTGCCTTTAATAGCAAATAAATACTTTTCTTTCTTTCTTTCTTTCTTTATGTTGAAGGCTCTAACGATGATGATGATATATATATGGGCAATGTGGCTGATGAATTTATATTCCAGAAGCTCTGGCTACTACTTTTTGGGATTTACTGCCATGACATATCTGGGGGCACGGCAGTGCCCCTGCCAAGTCTCGAGCAAAACGGGCACGGCCGTACCATCTTTTCTCGAAGCGGTTCGCGGCTGTTTCGCCCCCCCTATATCTTCGACGTGGACAAAGCTAGGAGTTTAGGTTTTCGGTGAATAAAAGTAGGCATTAGAACAAGCTTAAGTTCGAAATTACACGCCAAATGAATTAATAGTTTAGGAGTTACGGTCGATCAAAGTTACACCATTTTGTCACTCACTGACTCACTGACAGATCATCAAAAATCTAAGGTACTTCTAGCAGACTTAGAAACTTCAAATTTTGCACCAAGATAGGTCATTAGCCACATATAAAGGAAAAATTATAAAAACATTAAAAAATTATATGCCATAGAAAACAATTTTATATTTGCGGTTTGGCAAGAACATTATGTATGGATTTTGACTGCATTGTTAACTTTGTTCGTTGTTCAAGTACCTATTCAATTGGATGAATACATACATAGAATAGAAAAGAATAATATAAATGTAATACATAGACTATCATTAATACAAATTAATACATAAAGTTCATTAAATTAATAAAGCTAAAACTCCATTGTATTGCGATAAATATTGTATGAGCACTCGATAGATGGCGTTGTACCTGTCTGAATCGCTCTATGGTTTCGTTACAAAGCGCAGTGTAAGTAGTACTTCAAAATAATTCGATAATATTCATTTGATACATCTGTCAATGAAAACCCATTTCGAAACTAAAAAATATTGTAGTGATAATTGATATTCGGAGAACTTTACGTGTTATTTAGTTTAGTTTAGTTATAGTTTGTAAGTTAGTAGATATATATTTATTTAGTTAGTTATTTGTTAGTTAGTTTAGTTCTATTTAGTTTGCATATATATATAAGTTTAAGCCCTATTGTTATAGAAGTAATTGTAAATATAGTGTAATGGAACGTGAAATATTGTACATAAATGGCGACCTTTGTCCACACAGAGTCATCTCTATTCCTGGAGATGGGTCGTGTTTATTTCATTCGTTGTCATACAGCATGTATGGGAGTTTTCAGTCGTCAAACGATAAGGGAATTTTAGTAGTATCAAAGCTCAGGAGACAGCAATAGCTGAATATAATCGACTCCGAAGTATATATCGCCCAGACTTGTCTACCTTAGAAGTAACGGAGCCTCAGAGAAGAAACAAAAGAGATAGAGACAGAGAATGGGTTCTAAGCAAAGCAGTAGCTGACGTCCAAGAAATTTTGAGGTCACATAAAAGTAAAAGAAAGAAATACACTTACAAAAAATAAATGAGATCCCACCAAAAACATTAAATGTAAAAAAATGCCAAGTCTCTCGATGCAGTCTTTCCATCGTAAAAAGTTTTGAGATCTCATAGAAGCCAAGTCCTATTCAAAATATTTCGTAGTTATAAATCAACATTTAGTAATTGTATCAATAGTTTTCTTTATATTATAATTATAGTGACTTGGCAATGAGCACAAATTAAAAGCTGCTTGCTGCCTGGAATTATGTGCAAATGTTACTGACGAGACCAGTGATCAGATTATTTGTTATGTGTGAATCATGATGGTCACTACCGACTACATTCTCCAATACAATAATTAAGAATACCTTACGGGCCATCGCTTTATGAAAGTAAATGAATCGAGAGTGCACTAAGACTGACTGCCGTTGCCGAAATTCGGTTGGGACGACACGGATAAACCAACAGAAAATTAATTTTGTGATATTAATGTTTACGCATGCGGTGTGTGTAACTTTAAACTCCTCCAAATATGCCGTTTTATTTGTTTCTTCTTGTGCTCATTGCCAAGTCACTATAATTATAATATAAAGAAAACTATTGATACAATTACTAAATGTTGATTTATAACTACGAAATATTTTGAATAGGACTTGGCTTCTATGAGATCTCAAAACTTTTTACGATGGAAAGACTGCATCGAGAGACTTGGCATTTTTTTACATTTAATGTTTTTGGTGGGATTCACTTAACGAAAAATAATAATAAAATAATGTTTACTTTCTCGGTAACATTTTAGGGTTGCGTAACCGAAAGGCGCAAAACGATTGGCTTGTAGTTTGGTCATCTGTATGTATGTTCGTGAGTTGCAGCTATTTATTTCTTCGTGAAATGCGAGGTTGAAAATTCATAGGTAGATTACATGGTTAAAAATTTATAATATGTAAACGATGGACCGCTTTAACAGTTAATGATTACATTAATGATAAAATAAATAAAATAATAAACCATAAAATGGTTTGGTGTCATCTGGGCTCTGTGCGGGATGTTTCCGGGCTAACACCAAAATTGTAATGGACATAAAAAAGCGTGTAGTGTCGGCTTAGAATAACACTACCCCATTTCTTCCGGTGGGTGTACGTAAGAGGCGACTAACGGACTTGGGGCTCTTTAAGAGATTTTTGGGCGATACGGTTGGAGACCCATCACCAACTACCTTTATTCTACCATCTTTTCCTCAACAAAACACCTTCTGCATCCGAAGTAAACTTAGTATTAAGTTGTAATTTGACGTTCAAGAAACAAAGATTTATCTTCTCATTTGAAATATATGATTATTTTATATATTTTATTTTTAACATAAATCGGTTACAATCTTCTTCTTGTACACGTAAATTATACATATTAATAATAGAAAAATAACAAATGACTATACTTACTATTTCAAGATAAGTATAGAATCTGCAAAAATCATTCATTCTGTAAACATGTGTGTGTGTATTAACGATATATTGAAGACGGATCAATACAGTCAGTAATATAGAACAAACGTGGTGGAGAAGCAAAAAGTTTCATGTGATTTTCAAAGTTCTTCTGGTCAGCGTTTTCCCAAGTGGCCGCCTCTGCGATCCTATATTTATTTTATTTTCAATGAAGGGCGTTACACAATGACCACGCAGTTCTGAGATAAATTAACGTCTATAATTCATGTAAAGCACTTTTATGATTTATTTGTCAATAATTCTACTAACATTTCTTGTAAATAAATGCATTTTATTTATTTCTATGATACGCTTTTGTTATGTACTGTAATTTTACTTAGCGGCCACGGCTTCACACGGATAGTATTAGTTTTTGTTTTTTTTATTTATAAAAAAATAAGTTACGTAATAAGTGCCCATTCCGTGTGTGTCTTGCCCACTGTTATTTTCCCGCAGGTGAGTTCTCGAGTTTCATTAACCGTCACCAATACTTTTATTCATGCTTTGTTATTCCTAATCTTAATACTCCGGATTCTTGCCCTTTTGAGCATATTATTTTTTTGGTTGTAATAATTCCTCCGTGATCGCTTCCTTTTCCTGATAACAATATCCACGTCGGTTCTATCAGTGTCTTTCACGATTTCCTTTAATATATTCTCATTATGTACCCAAACCCATTCAAGTTTCCGATTTCTAGCTCAATAACAAAATAATCGTTCACACCACCACTTGACAATAACATATGTTTTTTCACTCGATGACATAATCTAAACCAGTGTTTTATTTATAATGCTACCATATGTATCAGTTTATTATATTCGTATTTAAATAGACGTTATAATTAAATACTTGAATCAAGTCGCTACAGTAAGATGATCGAAATTAAATTGTTTAATCAACTCGGAATAAAATCTTACATTGCGTTTCGACACTTTAAGGAACACTCAATAATTTCCTAGAAGATTTTTCTCCAATCCTATTGCTTATCCGCCCGCTGAGTAGTCAGTGGAATTCAGTGCAGACTCGTTTAACAGTTTCGTTCGGCTGAATACAAATTGCTGGTTAACGTAACTCGGGTTCTGAGTTCTGCCCTAACTCAGCAAGAGTTGATACAACAGACTCGCGAAGTAATCGATGTGAGTGATGATTGGCTTGTTGCAAATTGATATTGAAATCTATTGTTTTTGCACTTTGTATTTATAGTATTCTGAATGCATGATTTTTGTGTTATTACGTCAGGTTGAATGTTTGGGAACTTAGATACATGTACTAACGCTATTATTTTCCATTGGGGAAGGCAGAGACTATAAATCGCCACTTTGTACGATCCTGTCAAATCTCTCTGATTTTGTTTACATCCATCAATATAAAGGTCGGTAATGTTAGTAGAAGACGAACTCGGAGGACACATTTGAACCAAATATAGATTGCTTAAAAGTGTAGTCACCCGAAGTATGATGAATAAAACAACGCGTATGAAAAGATTAAAGGATGTAAACGAATCTACAGAGATTTTCCAGCATCGTGCAAAGTAGTGATCGATAGTTTCTGATGGGTTCTACTATTTTTAAGGTATCGTACTTAAATATATAGTAGGTTAAGTAGTAACGTACCCCACTATATATTTAAGCAGTATAATTAAATTTCAACCGTGACAGCCCAGTGGGTAGAACACTCGGTTTTCGTGCAAACGACTAGTGTTCAAATCCTGGGTCGGGCCTACACCAATTTGTCTTTTCTAAAGACATATGTGTGGTTAATTTATCATGGTTGTTAACGGTGAGGGAAAACATCGTGAGGAAACCCACATGGCTGAGTTGTACTTAGTCATGTGGCAGTGTATTCGTACAAAACGGCGATAGGCCTGCCCCCTATCACGTGAGTACATGGTACCGGGTGACAAAGTCACGTGATGTTCAGAAGTATTAGTATCTCTGCCAACCCCTTCGAGGATATTCGGCGTGAACGTTTATGTTATGTATTATGTATAATTAAATTTCATTTTAATAAGAGGAACAGTCAAGCCCCTAAATAATAAGTGGTCTTTTCGTATTCATGATATACAAATATGAACTTTTCTACATTGGTTCGAGTATGTGCGCAGTAATGAGGAAGTGTGCGTGAGGTGCTTATAAAATGAGTGAATTATTCGAAAAGGCAAAAAATAGAGACACACTTATTTGAATAACACTATCAAAGGTGTCATATTAGGCTACAAAGTATGTTCAGGCCTTTTTAGTGTTTGTTGTGCGTTATTGCTGCAGATCTATCACTAATATTTTTTTATTTTTAACTAGCTTTCCGCACACGGCTTTGCCCGCATGGGATTCGGTTATATTGCGGTATAAAACACAATTATAAGAAAACTTCTCATTCCTACGATTTCTCACGGGAACATATTTTTTTCCGGTATAAAAAATACTCATTATTTAATTCAAACTTCTAACTATACGTTTGCAAAATTTCAAAGCCGTCGGTTTTATAGTTACGGCGTGAAAGCGGAACAAACGAACATACTCACTTTCCGATTTATAATATTAGTGAGGATTATTTTTACTTTGGATGTGAACGAAGCTAAAGAAGTCTGCCAGGATCGTACAAAATGGCGATCAATAGTATCTGCCTACCCCAATGGGATGTAATGGCGTGAGTATATGTACCAGGCCACTCAGAAAGTATTGCGAAAAAAGGTTTTAATGTATGAAACACTGGCCGGTTGTAATGTATACTGAAAATATGAGTCTTTATAAATAAAAAAAGGTACGTTCCAATTTTTTAATTTCCCTCTTTATTTTTTACGAGCTATTTTAAATTGTCGTGTCTTACTGAAAAATGAATCTGAGCCGGGAACATTTTCGCGCTATGATTTTTTACGATTTCAAATGTCGCTTAAAACCAGACGAATCATACGATAGACTTCAAATGGCGTTTATGGATGAAGGGCTTTCCAAGGCAACCGTGTATCGTTGGTATAACGAATTCAAGCGTGGTCAATTAACTTTGCGGGATGAAGAAAGAAATGGTCGCCCTCTAACGGCTGTTACGAATGAAAACGTGGTGGAAGTGAAAAATTTCATTCATGACAATAGGCGAATAACGTATCTAGAGATTCAACACATTATGCAGATTAGATCGGGAAGCGTTCATGAGATTTTACACGAACATCTTCACGTGAGGAGGATAGTTTCACGCTGGGTGCCACACAACCTCACCGAGGTACAGAAACAGGCCCGGGTGGAATGGTGTCGTGATATGATTAATAAATTTGATGCTGGCTCGTCTCGGCGTATTAAAGACATCGTTACAGGTGATGAGTCCTGGATTTATCAATACGATCCAGAAACGAAGCGCCAGTCGACGGTTTGGTTATTTCAAAACGAAGCGACCCCTACCAAAGTGAAGAGATCTAGAAGCGGTGGGAAGATTTAGATCGCAAGTTTTTTCAATATATGACTGGCTATTTGGTGTCAATTCCTTGACAAGATCAAAGAAGTATTAACGCAGACTGGTATACTACTAAATGCTTGCCAGTAGTTTTCTCAGTTGTGAGCAACAATCGACCAAACACAGGGCTCCGCGAGCTACACCACGACAACGCGCCCGCTCACACCGCGCTCAAAACGACGGACTTCCTGAACAGCACGCCGGTCAAACTCTTGGGTCACCCTCCTTACAGCCCTGATCTGGCACTGTGTGACTTCTTTTTATTCCCTAAAATAAAAAATCAACTCAAAGGGATACAATTTTCATCGCCGGAAGATGCGCTGGTGTAGAGTACTTTGAAAAGATTTAATAAAAACATTTTTACCCATAGATTTTTTTTTTATTTTTGCAAAATTTTCTGAGTGTCCCACGTATGTATCATTATTTTCAATTAATGTTTACAAACCTGTGTGTTTTATATATTTTCAAATGGTAAAAGTTGACTATTCAGTTTTGCAATTACACTTTTGCTTTGTTTGTTTAAATATGTTTAGAAATTGTATAAGTTATAAAATGTCGAAAAATAGAATCAAACCATTTGAAATATTTTAATTATCACTAAAAAAATTGTGCAAATGTACGGCTATGTTAAAAAGTCGATGTATTTCATCCCAAATACAAACAGAATAAGCCAAGTCTGTTGTATTCAATCGTGCAAACACTAAGCAAACAAAGTACAAACATTTGGTTTTTCTCATGACTTATTTTTTATCATTACTTTATTAAGCTTAGAGTACGCAAACAAAACTACCTTGTGTAAACAACAATTTTCAAAAAGCGATTCGGCATATGAAATAAGTTAGTATTTTTTTATGCTCGGGGTATAAGATGGGGGATGATAGGGGGGATAATATCAGTGGACCAGACACAAACGTAATTTGAAACCTACGAAAAAATATGGGTTAGTTGACCATCATATACTAAGGCCTCATCAATACTCTATTAATACAATAGGACCACCTTTAAGCGTAAGCTTAAAGAGTACCTGCTAGTTCAGCAGAACCCGTTAAATAAGTTACCTTAGATTTCCTTCCTCTCGTTCGTCCCATCGAATCCCTTTCCCAGTACTAAACTCTAGTTTATGTAGAATGTTTGCATATTGAATATTAATAGTATATATATATATATATATATGTGTGTGTGTGTGTGTGTATATGTATGTATACTTATATATATTGAAGTATACATATATATGTTTATTATAAGGGTGTGCTATGTGTACTATATCATTGTTTTTTATTTATTTATTCTTTATATTTTTGTAGTATTCATTTCTATATTTTATGTACTATATATTTATATCTTTAAGTACTGTTTATGTTTAAGTATACTATTAGTGTGTTACTAAAATATCACGCTGCTCCTGGTGTGACGCTTATGATGTCGCTGGTTTAGGCGCTAACTGAAAATCAGTGTTGTGAGGTAAAACTCACAACTTTTGCTGAGTCAGTGCCTTTTTGCTGTTGTAGGGCACAACATCCCAAAATTTTATTATTACTGTTTTTGTTTTACTGATGTGCGTCTGTTTGTGTTTTTTTTATTAATTTTTTTTATTTTTCTGTCTTTAGCTAAATGATATCTTTTTTATTTTCTCCATTTGTGTTCACAAAAAAAAATGTGTTTATACTGGTTTTTTGTAAACTTGGTTCTACTTGTTGTGTGTGATTTGTTAATTTTTGTGCCTTTAATAGCAAATAAATAACTTTTCTTTCTATATTAATGATATTTTTTTCGTCGCTGATGGCCCAATAAATAAGTCTTTATTTCAGGCATCTACATGTGGCCCATAAAATATAAACAAAATAAAATTAAATACAAACACTTAAATTAACTAATTTAATTAAATTAGACAGATAATGAACAAAACATGCAGAAATTTAAAATAATAATGATTAAAAAATAATAATTATATAATGAATTAATTACAAATTAACAATTTATTTAAAATCAAATTTTTGACAATCTTGACCAAGCAGGCACTGGCTTGTGTAGTGACATCCAGTGCCTGGTAAAAGGTCCGTCAATTCGGTCAGCGAGAACTGACTAATACCTTTAGTCGCCTCATACGCCAGTAGCGCGTAATGCTAAGCCGCCACTACTCAGCTTCAATTCTATCCTAAGAAAACTACTGAAGTAATTAACACAAATATTATTATTTTCAATTTATCGTTTACAAACCTATATGTTTTTTATTAGATGAAATGGTAAATTAATATGAATTTGTAGTTAAAATCTTGATTTCTTTAACGACAATACAACTAATAAAAAAAGACTTACAATATATTAGAATTCTGTAAAACATTAAAATCATACTTATAAAATTTGTAAAAATTTGTAAAATTAAGTAAAGTATTCCAAAGCTCTGTTAAAATTACACTCATAAACATAATCTCAAGGAAAGAAGTAAATGAGTGATTTGTCTGAAAGTACATAAGTTCTTAAGCAGCTGGAAAAAACAGCTCCTTGTTAAACTGTCACATGGTTAATCTAAATAAATTACAATTTGTTCATAACTGGATTAAGTTGCAAGTAGGCAAGCTGTATAGCGGTAGTGCAGTAGCTTAAATATTTGCATTATGTTATATTTTTTAATATAGATAAGAAAGCTCCTATGCAACCTCCTATAGATATTATTTCGCTTATTAGATAATGATACTCTTTTTATATACATGAATTTGATTCACTATTTGTTGGCTTTAACCTTTGTTCCTACTTCATGAATACACCCGTATTTATGAAGTACCCTGCCTGGTACCGATATCAATTCGGTGTCACTATAAAGATGTATCGATATTACCTACTTTCACAAATAGACCAAATTGAGAGTGTGCTCAAAAATTCAGGCGTCCAAAGTATGAAGAACAAAAGAGCATGTATGAAAAGATTGATGGATGTAAACGAAGCTCTCTAGCTTCGTTTAGGTTTGCCAGAATCGCACAAAGTGGCGATCGATACTATCTGCCTACCCCAATGAGAATTAACGGCGTGAGTATGTATGACATGTATGTATGGGTCCTACTTTAAAATATATCAAACAATAAAATTTCTTAAAATGCGATACAATATTTTTTATTCGTTAAATATTTAAATGATAAGCGATTCGAAATCATTGCGTCTGCTGACTCCTAAAATCAAGACTAAAAACTTATTTTCTTTAATTTTATAAAATTAAATTTTCTCGAATAGAATAAATATTATGTTTTGGATTCTGTACCTTCAAATGTAAATCTTGAAGTCTACCAGACAAAGCAGACTGACTCTGAAGCAAATTTAATTAAATGCCTCACCTAGAAGATTGATGATGTGGCGTCTCCTCCTTGAAAATACTTGTGCACAAAAAAATTTTTTTTTATACCTATCGTAAAATTATAATAAAAATTTATTTTTAAAAGAAAATAATTATATAAACATGGAAACAATAGTAATGCCCCAACAAAATTAGCGAGCGAACTTTTAGCCGTTTAACATTTTATTATTAATTATATATATAATTTATAATAACAACATACTATAACACTGCTATGCTACTGTATACTGCTATACTGTACAGTATACTACCATACTGCTGTGTAGTGCCGGCTTAGAATAGCACTACCCCATTTCTTCCGGTGGGTGTACGTAAAAGGCGACTAACGGTATAGGGGCTTTAAAGGGATTTTTGGGTGATGCGGTTGGAGACCCATCACCAAGAACCTTTATTTCACCATCTAATCCCCACGTAACTTCCAAAAGTGGCTGAGGAATTTCTAATTCCTTGTTCTAATATATATATATATATATATATTCAATTGACAATCTCAATCGTTTTATCACTTTTCATTTATTGGGCAGAATTTTGGCTTCCCTTTTCAAAATATTATTAAATCAATCCTAAGGAATTAACTTTATTTGATCGCATCGTCCTATCATACCATCTCACTCTCAAAACATATATTTTTTCGTGCATTTAGCCGGGTATCCATCGGTGATGATCGGTTATATCATGGAAAAGTGGTTTAAAGTTGGCTTAGAATAATACTATTCCATTACTCCCCTTGCTTGTCAAACCACACGAATGTGGCTCTAGGACCTTTATTCATTGTTGCATCATTTTTGACATTACTCCGCTGGTAATGCTTTTTACATTTAATGACTGTTAACGATGAGCAATTTGAGCATATGAAAAGCGTAGAGCAAAATTTATGTATAACCTAGTACTTAAGGATGTCCTTTTTATGTTATTATCATCTAACAGACGTCCACCGCTGGACTTAAGCTTCTCTAAAAGACTATTAGACCAGTCTTGTGATGCCCTCATCCTTCGGCGTCGCCCAGTACGTGGCTGACACTCCAGAAACTTCGAGCACCAATGGATTTGAACATATATTTAATATAAGTTATACCCAGTATTAATCCAGCAGTCATAGGGTTTTGTTACATCTACACTTATCCTTACGCGAAACTTACAAGCTATCCCGTACTGCAACCACTATTTTTTCCTCATTTATCTTGAAAGCTTTGTATATCCAATTTTTATGGTTGCCTTTACGTCTAAAACATACAAATGCAATTAACACTTCATATTAAAATAAAACTTTTTCAAAAAAAAAAGATTAGAAATTGCTTTTCTTTTCGTACAATTCATGCTTAACAAATTTATTGAGCTAATTATTTTTAGGCTTACAGTCGTTATCAGTGAAACATAAGTATGAAAATTACAACATTTTCGCATTTCCTCTGAACACCAGCAAAGATAGGACTGAAGTCGGACTGAGGAGCGTATTTGGAATCAAGTAAATTTTTAAGCGAAATAAAAGGTAAAACGATTATTTTAAAAACATAAACTGTGTGACGATATTTATGTAGTTTTAAAGATTAAGGCACGGTTTAAGACAACTATGCTTACAAATACTCAAACCATTGAGTTGGCCTATTGGAGTAGGCAGAGGCTATCGATCGCCATTTGATCCTGGCAAAGTTTTATTTACGTTCATTTTTTTTATATTTTCATGTTCTTTAGAGCTTTCTCATTCATGTGTATTATGGATTATAAATAAACAAATTTAAAAGTTTATTAATTATCTGCTCTGTTCTATGAATAACCAATACTTTATAACTTTTTTATTTTCATTGTGAACAGATCATTTAAACCCTAGATTCGTGTCTGGCAACTGACAAACAAGAATCCCAAATTTCAACCCTTTTATTTCTAAACGACTGTTTTGAAAAGGGTATTTCTTTGTTTAAAAGCATTATCTTAATTAGTGAAGATCCGTAAATTACAGAGAAAAACAGCATCACTACTTGTTTATTAATAAAACTGGCAATAATTTTTCATTTCCATTGTTCAGGGGCCTTTATTGCTCTTCAGAAATTCGTGAAAGTTAGACAATACATTGAAAATGGGCGGAAAAATGTTTTGCCATAAAAGCGATTCTTTATCGCGAATGTTTCACGATATTCTGTTTTCTATTATCGCGAATCGTCTAATTTCTAACAGTCTTTTATTTTCTTCTTTGAAATTTGTTACTTTCTATTTATATTCTTTTAAGAAAATCCTTTTTCAGGTACATTTGTACAGATGATTTTCTTGAGCTGATTAAAAATTTCTTAACAGTCTACAAATTTTTGTACATATAGCCCACGCAACATTTTTGTGATATTTAATCTTACTAGCCATCATCATCTGTGTAATGTCGACTTCGATTAGCACTACCCCATTTCTACCCGTGGGTGTTCGTAAGAGGCAACTTAGGGTATTGAGGCTTTTTAAGTGATTGTTGGGCGATGCGGTTGGAGATCCATTACCAACAACCATTAAATTAAAATATTCTCCGCACTTAACTTCCAAATGTGGCTAAAGTTATCACGTTATCACTTTTAACGAACTCTCAAGTTTTATTAATTTTCATCAATATTTTTAAAAGTCCTTTTCTACTCTCCTGTCATTTTTGGTTTTCTTTTCCATCACCTCAATAAAGAGCGAATGCAATCCTATTCAAATAACAAATAATCAAAATCGAATTAAGTGTAAAATGCGATTATAACACATCTGGCAGTAACCACATGTTTCCAGATGAACTGCTTTGATATAAAATGAGTAGTAATGAATATTGGCAGAATAATGTATTGTTAATTGAACCCACATGACTGAGTTATCAGCATATCATGTTATGCGATGCATCAATGTGTTCAAGTAGCCATATATAACATCATGCTGGTTCCTAAGACTATCAAAAAACAGTAGATTGAGATTATAACATAACATAAACGTTCACGCCATTTATCCCCAAAGGGGTAGGCAGAGGTACCAATACTTCTAAACATCACAGCAGCGCCGCCTAGTGTCCAAATCAGGTACCCACATTTTGCTTAGACTGTGTACTCAAGTGATAGGCAGGTTTCTAATTTTTGATCGGGCCTGCCCAGTTTGTTTTCTAAAGTCATATGTGAAGTTAATTTATCATGATTGTTAACGGTGAGCTTAGACATCGTAAAGAAACCCACATGGCTGAGTTGTACATGTACATGTGACAATGTAATCGTACAAAACAGCGATAGGCAATTCCCGTATCACGTGTTTACAATGTTCAAACAAAACGTGGGTACTCTAAACACCAGGTGACAATGTCACGTGATGTTCAGAAGTATTAGTACCTCTGCCAACCCCTTCAATAATATACGGCATGAACGTTTGAGTTGTATCTGAACTCGTTTTTCATCTACGTTTTCTTAGTTAGTCTGTAACACAACCTTGTTCCTGCAGGCCATCTGAATGGCAGGTGAGAATGTCACGTAATGTTTAGGAGAATCAGAACCAGCCGTATCTTGAGGGCATACTAAGTTTGTATTTGGTAATTCCGAGATATACTGAATCAGTTTACCCCTAGAAAGATAATCATATCAAAATGGCGTTAAAGATCCAGAGACTTAGAAAGAAAAATTTCGACACAAGCGGATGATCGAACCCAGTTTTTTTTCCTTTATTTATCAGTAATAATCCCCACATGAGGTTTTCATTAATAAAAATATTCTATGTGATAGTTAAGCGTTCTCAACATTTGCATTATATCTGTAAAGGTATACGAGTGGCCTTCCGAAATTGTAAAAACTTTGGAGGTAGGTAACGCTTACACTGCTTAAAGAGTGTAAAGAAACAAAAGAACGAATAATTTCGCACTAGTAGCCACTTGACATTCTAGACCTCGTTTTTAAAACATACCCTTTTTACATTTTAAATTGATAAAAGACATCAAACTAAACAACTTTGCCTATGGAATACTTATCTAAAATATTGTAATTTTCAAAATAATTAATAATTAAAAAGTGTCGTACCCACCCATTTGACCGTATGTTTTTTATTTCTATTTTAGCTAAGGCTAAGAAATCCACCATACCTTCTCAGTTTGATCTAGGCAGTGATACTTTTTAATTATTAATTATTTTGAAAATAACAATATTTTAGATAAGCATTCAATTGGCAAAGTTGTTTAGTTTGATGTCTTCTATCAATTTAAAACATAAAAGGGTACGTTTTAAAAACGAGGTCTAGACCAAAAGGCAGAGCGACGGGGGCCTATACCCGGAGGTCGCGGGTTTGATCCCCGCTAGTGTCTAATTTTATTTATTTTTTTCTTTCCTTTATTTATTAATATACTTGTATATGATATTTATTTAAAAAATACACGTAATTTATCTTTCAGAGATTACCACAGTCAATTTTAATGTGACAAGCGTGAACATATGATAATAATAACATATGATAACATAACATAAACGTACACGCCGAATATCCCCGAAGGGGTTGGCAGAGGTACTAATACTTCTGAACAACACGTGACTTTGTCACCTGGTGTTCAGAGTACCCACGTTTTGCATGGACAGTGTACTCACGTGATAGGGGGCAGGCCTATCGCCGCTTTGTACGAATACACTGTCACATGACTAAGTAAAACTCAGCCATGTGGGTTTCCTCACGATGTTTTCCCTCACCGTTAACAACCATGATAAATTAACCACACATATGTCTTTAGAAAAGACAAATTTGTGTAGGCCCGACCCAGGATTTGAACACTAGTCGTTTGCACGATAACCGAGTGTTCTACCCACTGGGCTGTCACGGTTGCAACAAAACACAAAACATGTGAGCTCGAAAGTTATTATTTTCGTTAATGTTTGATGTCAAAATCGTTGTAGGCCGTTATCGTGTCCGTGAGAGCTCCTGCCTTAGTTGACGTTTATACTGTGACGATTGTCACCTACTGCCTTAGAGCATACACAACTAGAGAGATAAAGAATACGTCACGACAAGTAAGAAAAGAATAGCTAATTATAAAACTCTTAAAGATAGAAAGAGCTAGTAGTAGTGATATTTTGTCCTTTACGGTGTTTGTTTTTTTTTTGGTGCATACTGTCACTTTGAGAGTTTGCACCAAATTCTGTGTGAGAATAATAAACTCTTTGTTTACCTTGGACAATTTTAGATTATTTCTTTCAAATGCGTGCAACAAATCATATTTTGGACTCGTAGGAAGTAATTTTGTTTAGGACAGAGACCTTGATTATGTGTTATGCTCTAAAAATGAGCGGAAGCAAAGTTTTGGGTTGCAGTAATCGAAGCTAGAAAAAAACCCCCTATGTGACACTTCACAGGTTTACATCAAAGAAAAATCTGGATATGTTTACAGTTTTTGACCTTTTATTTACAATAGAAGATATGCTGTTATTTTTACGTTTTATCTGTGTTTATGATTCAATTTTAATCATAATCTTCAAAAACCAAAATCAAAGGTGTTGCCCACCACAAAATCTCAATAAACCTATAATCTTACCAGGCTTGGCTAATCTTTAGTATGTATATACAACCCTTTTATCTACATATTTATTCCTTGTCACTTATCATGTTCCAGATTTCCATTGCATGTATGAATATTCAATTATTATTAAGATCGCTTCAAAACCTTTATATAACTTTTTGAATTATTAGATTCTGACATTCCATTCAAAAGATCCGCTCGGCGGCTAACTATGCGTTGTAGCGTTGTAGACGTCACTCGGGCACGGAAGTACGGGAGGGGAGTTAAGATCACGAATGATCACGAGCGAAATTAAAAAGTTGTCGCTTGATGATAACTAATTTAGTAGGTAACTAAAACCCATTAAAAAAAATACATAAATACATACATACATATTCTCACGCCGTTAGTTCCCATTGGGGTAGGCAGAGACTATCGATCGCCACTTTGTACGATCCTGGCAAACCTCTCTGGCTTCGTTTACATCCATCAATCTTTTCATACATGCTCTTTTATTCTTCATACTGCGGACACCTGCCTTATTAAAAAAAATCTTATCTGAATTAGACCCATATATATAGCACAGCTATTGTACGTTTAATTACCCTAAGAAATGATTTTAATATTTTTTATTATTAAATTTTAATGAAGTGGTAGTATTTGTGTACATTGTTGTAGTTAGTAGTTAGACGTACTTCAAAGATATGATAGGGAATTATTGAGTTCACTTGCGTTTATTCTTTTATTATTTCAAAGTAAGACACGCAAAAAAATTTTAATATGCGTGTTAGTTAACGTCATGTTTAGTGCCCGCGCTAAGCTAGTGTCTATTGTTGTAAATAAGTATTGCATCAATATTATTCATTCTATTTTTTATACATATTGTTGTTTGCTCATATTTTATCTATTTATAAACTATTTTTTTGACGATATTTGGCATTTTTGTTCTGTAACGTAACATGTTTGGCGTTACTGAAAGTTTGAGAAAACCCCTACAAAAATACCACAAGCAAGGCAAAAACTGTTATTGTGTCAACACCGATTGTGCGGACGGGAGACATATAGTTCTTACTACTACCTACTAACAAGTTCTTAGCTAAGAATCAAAAGGTGTATTGCTCCTTCATTGATTTAGAGAAGGCGTATGATAGGGTGGTAAGAAAGTGTTTATGGGAGGTTTTATCCAAGTTCGGTTTGGGGAGTCAACTTATACGTGCATTAGTATCACTCTATGAGGATTCTAGTGCATTTGTAAAAGCAAACGGGGAAAACACTGACTGGTTCGGAATCTCTAGGGGTGTCCGACAGGGATGTGTAGCTTCTCCGTGGCTCTTCAATTTGTTCATGGATGACTGTTTGACAGAGTTGCGTGAAAGTGATTATGGACTAAAAATGAGTGGATTCATCATTAAATGCCTCTTGTATGCTGACGATCAAGTGCTACTTGCATCGTCGGCAGAAGAGTTGTAAGAGATGATGAATATTGCATGTGAGTCTTTTGTAAGAAAGGGAATGAGGGTGAATGTGGATAAGACCAAAACGATAGTTTTTGAGAGACAGGAAGATGTGACAGAATGCGTGATTGCGATTGATGGTAAGGATGTGGAACAGGTGAAGGAGTTTGTATATCTGGGAAGTTTGTTTACAAGGGATGGACAATGTGATGGAGATATTGAAAGAAGAGTGAAAAAGGGTAATGCGGTAAATGGAGCAATGAATAGCCTAATGACCTGTCAATCGGTGACCTGTCAATTTGTCTGAAAAGGCCCGAATGGCTGTGCATGATGCTGTTCTTGTTCCTACGCCTATGTATGGAAGCGAATGTTGGGTATGGCAGAAGAAGCATGAGAGCAGAGTGAATGCAGTAGAGATGAGGCCCTCAGAAATATTTGTAATGTTATATTATGTGACCGAGTGAGAAATAGTGTTATTCGTGAAAAGTGTGGTGAGAAAGATGATATTGTAAGAAAGATAGAAAAAGGAATGTTGAGATGGTTTGGGCACATGGAGAGGATAAATGATAGAAAATTGGTAAAAGGGATCTAAAGAGCTAGTGTGGATGGTAATGTTAGTAGAGGACGACCACGGAGAACACACTTGGACCAAATTGAGAGTGTGCTCAAAAAGGCTGGCGTCCGAAGTATGAAGAATAAAAGAGCATGCATGAAAAGATTGATGGATGTAAACGAAGCTAGAGAGGTTTGTCAGGATCGTACGAAGTGGCGATCAATAGTCTCTGCCTACTCCAATGGGAACTAATGGCGTGAGTATATGTATGTATGTATGTATAGCTACTTACAATGTCTAATCAATAAATAGACAAAAATCACCGGATTTTTGTGTTTTCTTCCCAACGAGTACCACCAAAATCTGTACCACGGCTACACCGAGTACCATTAATATACACAACCAATTTAATACACATAGCAGATTTGTAGTTAGTGTAGTGACAGTGTATTCATTTATGCCTTTTCTAAGCAAAGCATAGGTAATATGAACAACAGGTTGCGAAATTGTTGCGAAGTAGTATCACTTCTAACCACTGTTACGGCGGTATAAGGTATATAAATTGAGGCCAATTGAATAAATACTTTATTTAAGTAGGTTTATAAGTATTCAAAGACTAAACGTTGGAACATTTGTAGATCCCATTTCAATATTTTTTTCCCTTACAATACAAAATTCTAATCCACAGTTAAAGATCGGAATGATCCAGGGATTCCCAAATATTCACTTTCTTGATCACTTGAAAGTCTTTTTTCTTCATCAGTGCAATAGTTTGTTACATTTTTCATCCATCTTCTATGTTCATCAGACATCATTTCTTTTATAAGTGCATCTGAAATATATATTATATCACTAAAAAAATTTGCTTTCAGGGTACCAGGGTCTGTCCGTTTGCAACCAGGATGTTTCTCACCATGGTTGTTATAAGTTTGAAATTTTCACTGATTATGTATTCCTTTTTCATATCCTCCTCACAGCCCATATATGTCCCCACCAAAAGTCTCGAGCCTATCCTATATAGAAAGATTAGGCCTTAGTCCACCACGCTGGCCAATTGCGGGTTGGCAGACTAACGAGTACTACCGTAATAGTAGCCGGGACCAACTGTACAGCTACAGCAAATGTACGATAGCGTTATTCATATGCCAACTATAGACTTAACTACTCCGGTAAAAGGAAAAAAACCCCTACCTATTGTTAACATAAAAGGTTCAAAAAAGTTAAAGAAATACCTTAAACTTAAAAGAATTGTAAGAAATCATGTAAAAAAACTTAATAAACTAAGGTGTAGTCAACATCATGAGATGAAATTTAAGTTAAATAGGCTAGAAAAACTATGTAGTGATTATGAACTTTCTCTAGACAATAATAAAGTTAAACTTAGCCATGATAGTAATAGGATCATAGAATTGGAAAAATCTCTTCAAGATATTACATTAAAGTATCATAACAGCCACTTTAGTCCGGTCAATTTAGGCCTAAAATAAGGAGAAAGGTTACATAAATTCATAAGAAGCTGAAAATTGGCACAATTGTTCAAAACATGATTATAAATGAAACCTCAAAAGTCCCCATTGTTCCGAGGTGTGCTAAAAATTTTACACGAGGTCAAAGGTCCCAAAAATCAGTTTTTTGCGATTTTAAGCGAAACCGTGAAATTTTTTGCAAAATCCCCCAGTACAAAATTGTAGATCAGAAAATTCTCTACAAAAAAGATATCAATATTTTTTTTTCCTAAAAGCCACCATTTAGAAGATATAACGCGTTGAAAAGTTCGATCATTGGTAATCTTCATACTTTGCACATGTACGCCACGTACGAACATCACTTATAAGTTTTACTTCCACTCAACTTCTCAACTCAATATTTTGTAAAACTGTAAAAAAGGTTGTAATGCTAAATGTGGATGCAGAAAAGTTGGACTGTTTTGTTCCCTGGCATGCACAAACTGCCAAGGCCGATCGTGCTCTAATGTTGAGTCAGCTAATCTAGAAGACTCATATGATACCAATGAGGAATCGCTAGTGGGATAGTTGATCTGTGAAATAGAAGAAAAAGAAGAAGAACAGGAAGAAGAACAAGAAGAAGACGAAGAACAAGAAACAGTAATCCTGGAAAATTACGAATCAGACGAGGAATATTACATATAAACATAAACGTTCACGCCGTTTATCCCCGAAGGGGTTGGCAGAGGTACCAATACTCCTGAACTCACATGGCAAGCGCCATCTAGTTTCCAGAGAAGGTACCCACGTTTTGCTTAGACAGTGTACTCACGTGATAGGGGGCAGGCCTATCGCCGTTTTCTACGAATACACTGTCACATGGCTAAGTATAACTCAGCCATGTGGGTTTCCTCACGATGTTTTCCCTTACCGTTAGCAACCATGATAAATTAACCACACATATGACTTTAGAAAAGAATAGATTTAGAGGAATATTAATAATTCTATTTTCAATTACACCGCCATTATTTTAACCAACCGATATGTACAATAATATTTTACAATAGTTTTAAAACAAATAAAATCACTGCAGACCCGTTGAATAGGCCTACAGGGGATACCACGTTAAAATAAAACGCGCTAAGTACACTACCTCATAGGTGGCGTGGAAACGTGTGCAAAGTATGAAGAATACCAATGATCGAACTTTTCAACGCGTTATATCTTCAAAATTGTGGCTTTTAGGAAAAAAATTAATTATATCTTTTTTGTAGAGAATTTTCTGATCTACAATGTTGTCTTGAGAGATTTTGCGAAAAAACTCACCGTTTCGCTTAAAATCGCAAAAAACTGATTTTTGGGACCTTTGACCTCGTGTAAAATTTTTAGCACACCTCGGAACGATGGGGACTTTTGAGGTTTCATTTATAATCATGTTTTGAACAATTGTGCCAATTTTCAGCTTCTTATGAATTTATGTAACCTTGAATGTTTAATTTGACCGGATTACTTAGAGATGCAAAGCTACATAGAAGGTTTAGAAGAAATCATAGAATTAGGTAATGAAAATATCAAAACAGTAGAAACACTTTCTGGGTTTTGCAATAAGTGTGAAAGCGTAAGTACTGTCATAAATGATGTATCCCCTGAAAATAGAAATAATATGGTTCAGCCCACTTTTGCTTACAATAGAGGTGTGTCGACTCAGAGGACTTTAGTCTTCTCCGATTCTCTTGGTGTTAACATTGGCCATCATTTAAACAAAGAATTAGACCAATGTATCTTAAATACTTGTATGCCCGGAGCAAGTTACTCACAAATAATAAATTCTGTTTTAAAAGCACAATATGACTCCAACACTACTTTAGTTATTTTAATTGGTTCAAGTAACATGGTTAAACCAAGTGACTTGAAGAAATCATTTGACAAGTTGGTTAATTTAAATGTCAGAAAAATAATTATAAGTGACTTCCTATATTCCAAGCATCTTAGCTATAAGGTTAATACTAGGATTTATAAATTAAATATGTTACTATATAATTTGACCTTGGGATATAGGCAAAAAATTGTTAATTTTAATATAAATAACTATATTAAGAAACCATTTTTGACTAAAAGTACCTTGAAAGTACCTGAACATTCTAAAAAACGTCTAGCTATGTTACTAGCTAGTAATATTATTTACAACAATGTTATTAATTTGAATAACATAACTATTTCAACTGACTTGGATGCAGTTATTAGTACATGTACTAATGTATCTGCAAATTTAGGAAAAGGCATACATTTCTCTTGTTCATCAGAACATACAGAGCCTTTCCTGCAAATTATTAGAATTAGAATTATTCATTAATAAGTACAATGCCAAAATACTTTGTTTAACAGAACACTGGTTAAAAGCCGAACAAATGAAGTTTAGTTTAAAGAATTACACAGTGGGCAGTTGTTTTAACAGAGCGTCCATAATGTGTGGGGGTAGTATGATACTATTATATGTAGACATTAAATTTAAAGAAAGAAAAGACATCTGTAGACTCTCTGTTGAACAACATGTAGAAATCTCATGCATTGAATTGAACAAGTACATAATTTTGTGTGTATATCGCCCACCCAAAGGTAACTATGACATCTTTGAAGCAGTGATGGAAGATGCTTTGGGGATGGCTTCCCGCAGCTCCAGAGAGGTTGTAGTTTGTGGGGATTTCAATGTTGACTTGTTGGGTGAGGGTCTAGAAAAGGAGAGAATATTAACATTTTTTCAATCATTTAATCTTCTAAATGTATTTAATGAGCCAACCCGAATTACCTCGTTCTCTGCAACATGTTTAGATAATATTTATTGCAATTGTGATTACTCCGGTCACTTCCTTTTTGATTGCATTACCTCAGACCACAAGGGTCAATTTATAAATTTAGAATTTACCATTGAAAAGAAAAAGTCAATAGTATGTAGACAGATAACTGAAAAAAAACTTAGCTTATTTGAAAATAATATTAGGTCTAGCATCAGCCCCCCAATGAGAAGCAGTGAATCATTAGAGAATTGTCTTTCTTTCATCAATGGGCTGAAAACAGAATTTAACAAAATCTTTAAAACTAAGGTAATACTGTGTAATACAAAATGCTCTTTTGCTGAATGGGCCACCACTGGAATTAGAATAAGTAGAGATCACCTATATAACATTTATAGAGAAAAGTCCTATAACTTCAACCAAGATTTTATTATTTATGTCAGAAATTATTCAAAAATTTTCAAAAAAGTTTGTGGTGAAGCTAAATCTAGATGCATAAAACATAAAATTAAGAATTCTTCTAACAAGAGTAAGACTGTCTGGAAAATAATTAACAGTGAAACTGGAAAACTAAAGTCCCCACATGATCTCAATTTATTATTAGATAATGAACTGATACAGTCAAGATCACAAATAACTGACATTTTTGAAAATCATTTTGTTAATACCCCTACTCAGACAACAGAGAAATTAAATTCATGTCCCCAAAAAGCTCTTGAGTTGTTGGAACGAAATGTTACCAAAACAACAGCACAGTTTTCTTTCATGTATGTTGACAGTAATGATATAATTAAAAATTTTAAAACTATTAGTCTTAAAAAAACCGAAGACATAACCGGAATGTCAGTTTTCGTCATAAACAGAATAATAAATATAATCGCTCCACATTTAACGATACTTTTTAATAAATGTATAGATATAGGAGAATTTCCAGACTGCATGAAGTTAAGTAGGCTCATCCCACTCCATAAATCAGGAGATAGTCAGGACTTTACCAATTATAGGCCTATTTCTATTTTACCAGTTCTCAGTAAAGTTTTTGAGAAAATCATCTCCAACCAAATGCTTTCTTATTTCAACAAACATAATATATTCCATGACGAGCAATATGGTTTCACCAAAGGTAGGTCTACTGTAGATGCAGGAGTGTCACTAATGAAACATATTTTTAATTCATGGGAAAACTCCCGGGATGCGTTAGGTATATTCTGTGACCTCACAAAAGCTTTTGATTGTGTAAAAAAAGAGATAGCGTTGATTAAACTTAAATATTAGGGTTTTGACGAGCAAGCACTGAAATTGATGGCATCATATCTTAATAAAAGAACTTTAAAGGTTGATATTAATGGAACCACGTCGGAAGGATCGGAAATAGAAATGGGCGTTCCTCAAGGTTCTATACTTGGCCCATTACTGTTTCTGATTTACATTAATGATTTACCATTTATGGTACAAAAGTATTCTGAGATAGTTATGTTTGCAGATGACACATCTTTAATATTTAATGCGAGATCCTCTACATCTCTTGACGACGTAAATAAAGCTATCTCACTGGTATTGCATTGGTTTACTGTAAATAACCTGGTTCTAAATGCCAAAAAAACTAAATGTATTAAATTTACTTTACCGAATGTTAGGCAAGTTGAAAACAATATTGTTATTGATAGTGAAAAAGTAGAATTAGTGAAAGAGACAAAATTCCTAGGGATAATAATCGATTCTAAGTTGCAATGGGGACCCCATATACTAACACTTTCTAAAAGGCTGAGCTCAGCAGCGTATGCCGTGCGTAAGATTAGAGAAATAGCAGACGTAGAAACAGCTCGCATTGTGTATTTCAGTTATTTTCATAGTATTATGTCGTACGGTATTTTATTATGGGGTAAAGCGGCTGATGTTCATAAAGTTTTCGTCTTACAAAAGCGAGCTATCCGATCTATTTACATGTTGAGGTCGAGGTATTCGTTGCGCGAAAAATTTAAAGATATTGGCATTTTAACTGTCCCTTGCCAATACATATTTGAGAATTTAATGTATGCTAAAAAGAATATATGTCAATTTAGTAAAGTTAGTGATAGGCATACTGTTAACACTCGAAATAAGGACAAACTTAACGTACCGAAGTGGAGACTTAATAAAGTAAGTAACTCCTTTATGGGACTATCCCTCCAAATGTTCAACAAACTTCATTCTGACATGTTGGAATTGCCTGTGGCATCTTTTAAAAAGGCAATTAAAGCAATGCTTTTAAAGAAATCTTACTACAGTGTTCAAGATTTTTTAAACGACAAGGACCCAACGCGCACATGACCGTGTCCGTAAAGCTATAAATCTTCCCTCGTTATTCCCAGGAATAATTGTCTGGTGAGGATTTTTCTTCTCACGTTATGTGATTGGTTTTTTTTGATGGACAATTTATTTTTATTATGTCAAACGTTTGGTTTTGTCGCATAGAAAATCTTTTATAAAGTAAAAACATGTTAATAAACTGAAATTGTACAAATAATGTTTTGAAAAAATGAAAAAATGTGAATGTAAAGAGTTTCTTTGTTGCTTCTTCTCTTTACGAACACCTTCCGAAGCAACGGACTAATGATAAATTTAAAAACATTTGACGTTCAAAAAATGTTAGTTTTTAACTTAATTTTGAAGAATTAACTTTTTGACTTTTTTGACTTTTTTTGAACTGCTTAACGTGCCCTCCGAAGCACGGATTCATCTTAATTTTCGGATAATCAGGTGATTCAAGTCTGCAATATCCTTCCAAACAAGGTTAAATCTTAAAAAATAAATTTGTAAGTTCACCACCCCCCGGGGATCGAACCCGAGACCTCCGTAGTTGAAACCAAGCTTTTAACCGCGAGACCACGGAGACAGTTAATTTAGGCAGGCAGTAAAATAGGCCTTTTTCATAACTATACATTAAATAGCCAAGGGCACAACCACACGTGTCTACTTTTTTTGATAAAAGCAATAAGTAAACGCTTGAAATATTGAATTATATTATTTCGTTAAAAAATATTATTACATATGTTTCAGAGTTCATTCTATCGTTTGCGAGTCTGACGCACAATTTGCCATTTATTTTTATACTCTTTATTTTGAAAAGAGTTTTATCTTAAAAACGCACAACCAGGAATTTTTAAAGGTATATGACTTAACTGTAAGATTTACTCAAGCTGTTTGAGGTGGAGTGGTGGACTATGACCATCCCAATTCTATTATATTTTTGAATGCATATATATATAATTACGGCCATAAATCCCAAAAAGGGGTAGTCAAAGCTTTAAATGGTGAAGGATCTCCAACCGCATCACCCAAAAATCACTAAAACTCGTCCCACACTCTTAGTCGCCTCATACTACATCCGTGGGTATAAAGTGGTAGTGACATATTTTAAAAAAAGCTGAAAGGATTTAAAAATAGAATATTTAATTATCTGATTGAAAATTGTTTCTATAAAGTGAATGACTTTTTAAGTCATTGTAACATTTAAAAAAATATAGGTACATGACATTTTATTAATAATATCCTCTTTTTATTATTTATACTTATTGACAAAGCATGTGAATTGAATGTTTGTTTGTTTCGTCTTTTTAATACAATAATTTCAAATTTAATTGTTAAATATATATTATTGTTTTTTTTAAATTTATTACAATGTGTCATTTAAAACCATATTACAACTTAATATTTACACGCCGGTCTTTGGCAGAACATGTAAAGCACGTATATAATTTATTTGTCAACCATTCTACTCATGTTTCTTGTAAATAAATGCATTTTATTTTTAAGATTAACAGCATATATGTTTGAAACAATATCTCTGCCTATAACGAATATTGTCTTATTACGGCCGTCAATAAACTTAAGCGTAAGTTGAAAACAAACGAATGTTTACCTCTTAAATCATTCATTTTGCCAGCTGTTCCTCCGTACTCGTTGGGCAAACACTGTTTTTCAATAAAGTTTATCAAAGTATCATGGGAATTGTGGGTGTGTATTAGTTGTAACAGTTTCTGCTTTAAGTTAATTTGCTTCATAAATTGTAGTATATAGTTTGTATAGCTGGAGGAACTGATTATGTGAATCGATTTTGGGCTGTGTCCGTAGCCACCCTGTAAAACAATCTAATGATACATTCCAAATATAACATACATTATTGGTGTGGATTACCGTATGATATTAGGTTATGTGATCGGGTGAGAAATAATGTAATTCGTTTACTTATTTACACTTTACAGTGCGGTGTGAAAGATGATATTGCAAAAAGATAGAAAAAGGAATGTTTAGATGGTTTGGGCACATGCAGAGTATGGATGATAGTAAATTAGTGAAAAAGGTAATGTTAGTAGAGGACGACCTCGGAGGGCTCATTATTAAATATGTAAATACATTTTAGAGTTAGTATCCCATACAAGTTCTACTTAGTTTAGTGCTAGCTTGATCTGTGTCCGTATATATTTATTTATTATTTCTCCTTTCTTTCGATACATATAATTTTTCGCTTCCCATTACTTTCGGTTTTACACTCAGTTCATAAATACTGTTATACCACAATACAATATAAATGAGAATAAATGAAGTATATGTACGTACATTGAAAATATAAATATATATGGGTATCATAACTGGATTCATATGACCCAAAAGGTCCGTAATGGTGAGTTCGCTTAGATCAAGTATGTATTCGTACTCATTTACATAGTCATTAAGAACAATGTATTCTGAGACCTGAAACAAAACACGTATGTAAAAGTTAGAGTTTCTGGTATGTGTGTTCATTTTTAACTTAAAATACTTTGAAATGTACAATGAAAAAACTTCACATTTATTTCAATTCTTTGTTTTAATACACAAAGTTCATGAATGTAATTATTTTTTAACAGTACTTACGATATATCGACTGCGGCACAGATCATAGTAATTGAAATCTCTTACGCCTGGTGAAAAAAATTTATCGATAATGACTCTGCGGTTATCTTTGGTTGGTAAAGGTACTTGAACATGAGTTCTGGAATAAAAATACGTTTACTTAAAACTAAGCCATTCCACTGTTATAGCATAGTCAATAAGAACTGCTTCTGTTTATTGCAGTAGAATGCTGTGGTGACGCGCTACCAGTACACAATGGTGCGCACTGCATATAAATGCTGACAGTGCAAGAAGTATTATATTCAACAGCAACACGTAACCATAATATACGTCACACTCGTCATCAAAACTCGCCATACATATCCTACATCGCGGTATCTAAAATACTAAGTATATAAAGAATTTTCGACTTAATAAAAGGCGGATCGCGGACCCCAGGGACACCACCGCCTGGCGGAAGATCTTCTCTTTTCCTCCATAAAACCATAAGGGAACCTTGTGTGAAAAAATATATTTCAAAAAAGAAATAAATGAAAAAAAATATTACATTGCTCTTTTTTGTCCAACCAAATCATTTTCAAAATGAAGATTTTCGAATATTTCGGGAAATCTCTTAGTATTACATAGCCTTTTTTCCAGACGTTTTTTTGCTTTTTCTAATGACCCTTTTGCGTTTATTAGATAATACTCTAAGTAATTCCGATCTGCAAAACAATAGAGTAAAAAACCATGTAATAACACGCAATTAAAATATCCGAAAATCAAAAGTTTGTTTTAAGTATTACCAATATCATTTGTAACAAAATGATTTTGCTTCTTCACCCATTCTTCCAATGCATCAATTGATTCATTTATACTATTTTCGTCTTCATAACCACAGGATTTTCTGATTTCTTCTATATGCGTATCACTTGATATTTTATAGTAAGGGTGATTGTTTTTCAAAACCTTTAACATCTTTCTTAAAAGTATTATGACTGAATGTGTCCTATGCTTCTACTATTTGCTATATTACTTCAAACAGAAGTTTTATAAATTATATTCTCATTAGCGAATGTTTTCCTGATTGCTCATAAGTGCGATCAATTAGTTTTAATTTTGCTATTACTTCCTTCAAATAATTTGGTTTCTGGACTTTTTCTTAAAGTAGCTTGTTGTAATTGCTTTAAGTTTTTGCTAACAGAAGATTTATTTTTATTTTGGACAATTACATTTAGTATTGTTGAAAACAATCGAAACTATTGTGACGACGTACGTGGACGAGTGGATAGATGACTTTAGCTTTTCGATCCGGAGGTTATGGGTTCAATCCCCGCTGACAGCAATATTTATATGATAAGCATAAATGTTTGTTTATTAGTTTTGGACATTTTGCGATATATAATAAAAATATATTATCGAGTTAATATCCTATATTTAAAGTTTAACTTAGTTTGGGAATTACTTGATCTGTGTTTAATGTGTTCGAACTATTTTTCATTTATTTATTTAGCTTTAGTTCTCATATTTTAACACAGCCATCGCGCACACAGCAAATATGAAGTTTTGAATATTAACGCCTTACATAAAACGAAAGTAATAGTTTGTTGAAACTTGAATTCTATCAAAGAAAGAAAGAAAGAAAGAAAGAAAGACGTTTATTCGCCATGTGTGGCACAAAAAACATACAAACAAAAAGTAATAATATAAATAATAACTATTAAAATAACTTAAAACTAACACAATATTAAATATGAAAAAAAAGAGGAAAACAAACAACTTAACAAAAACAAACTAATTAATACTTATTCTAAGTCCTTTGCGCCACTGCAACAGCGAATTGGTACTGACTCAGCATTACGTTGTGAATCGTTTGACTCCCAACACTGATTTTCAGTCAGTATCAGACGTTGATTTGGTCACGTGAATATAATGTTTTGAAAAAGTTATTTTTTCACACGGTTTTTTTTGAGGTTATTTTATTTATTTTTAATAATATATGTGCAGAATACATAAACATAAAGGTTATAAAAAAATTAAGTAAATTTAAATGTATGGCTTTGTGATTTAAAACTGGAGTTAGGTCTAGCACCACTACTGGCTGGAAACCATTGACTTTTCACCTTCCATTAATTTACTTCATAGTACGAGAATAATACGTAAACTATGTCTCCTTAGTTGTCGTTGGATTCATCGGATAGTAAGTGCTAAAATTAATATCGTTCTGTCCTTCTGTCATAAACTTTGTTTGACTTTCGTAGCAGTGAGTGTAATATATCGCTTTCTTCACTATTTATGGCTATGATTATTAGAGATAGTGTTGAAAATAAAGGCGATGATAAACCAGTATATAAAGATAGAAGTAATACTAGTGAAGTAAATAGTAGAATCAATATGATAATTCAATTCATATAAACTACAGAGGTGTATAAATTATCCCTTTTTCTTTATCGATAGGATTATTTGTATTTTTTGAGTTTTAAAAATAATATAAGTGTTTGGCTAAACAATTTGCTATTGGCAAGCAATTTAAAGTGACTTCAAACATTTTAATTAACTATGATAGTACTAGTGGATCGTCCCAGCTTCGCACGGGTAGCTTAGTAGTTAGTTAGTTTTAAACGCTTTCATGAACGATAAAACAATCAGAGTTACAAACTTTGCATACATCATACATACTTACGGCTATCTACTAAAAATACTTCTTATAGCATTATTCAGTATTCACGTACGACGACGGCGCGATGGCTTATTTCATGTATAAGTTTAGTGTTTCTGTACCGACATCTATGATTATGTTTTTATTTAATAGGTAATAATGTAAACTTTTTTAAATAAGAGATGAGTGAGAGTATTTTAAACGTAAGAATAAACAGATATAATCAGAAAGCTCCGAACTACTAAACTATCAAGAGTTACATGTGTTATTGTGAGTCAACCATAAAAGATAGACATATGCTGTTCGGAGATATTTTTTAGACATTTTATGAGAAATATTTACGTATTACATAACTTCTACGTTACTTTAACCTATAAGGATGCACTGGCGACGGAAGCTTAAAAAAATTAGTAACTTTTCCCGTTTTCCCAAAATTTCCCTTCACTACTCTGCTGAAAAGTACACTATAACCTGCTCAGGGTATAAAAAATAATTACACCAAGTTTTGTTAAAATCCATCGCGTAGTTTTAATTTCCATAAGGAACATACAAACCGACAGACAGACAGACAGACAAACATTTTACTGATTGCATTTTTGGTATCAGTATCGATCACTAATCACCCCCTGATCGTTATCATGGCAACGGAAAGACTAAGTTATTATTTGTCATTCATTATACAGTACTATAAAATTATTAATACTAACTATCTTCACAATTTTCACAGACATAGAGATGGGAGTCCCTCAAGGTTCTATACTTGGCCCATTACTGTTTCTGATTGACATTAATGATTAATAATTTATGGTAAAAAAGTTTTCTGAAATAGTTATGTTTGCAGATGACACTTCTTTCAAATTTTGTGTAGGGAGATCTTCTACATCTCTTGTCGACATAAATAAAGCTATTGCACTGGAGTGCATTGGTTAACTGTAAATAACTTGGTTCTGAATGCCAAATAAACTACCTAGATATGTATTAAATTTACTTTATCGAATGTTTGACAAGTGGATGCAAATATCGTTACTGAAAGTGAAAAAGTAGAATTTGTGAAATAGAAAAAATATTTAGGGATAACTATCGATTCTAAGTTACAATAGGGACCACATTTTGTGTTATCATTATCATTTATAGACACGAATAACTTAAAATGTCAAAAAGAAAGTAGGACAATAATTTACAAGAAAAAGAGTACCCAGTTCAATACATTTTACAAAAAGGAACGAATAATAAATGGATAAAATATTTAAAAATAAACGAGTCTTGAAAATAAGAAATCGGGCTAAACCCTGTTAGATTATTCACTTGAAGTAATTTCAAAGGGACGACCGTGACGTGGAAATTTTACTTAAACAGTTGCTTGTTTCAAGGAAATAATAAATAAATTTGTTTTTCACTCCAACCGTTATTTTCTTGTTGAAGATGATTAGAAAATAAGATTTGCTACGGTTATACTGAATTCTCAAAACTCAAACTTAAACGGTCACGCCTTATATCCCAGAAGGGGTAGGCAGAAGTGCTAAAACTTGTGAACATCACGTGACATTATCACCTAGTTATCGGAGTACGTTTTACGTTTTGCTTGGACAGCGTGCTCAGGTAATTGGGAGAAGACCTATCGCCGTTTTGTACGAATACACTGTCTCATGAATAAGTACAACTAAGCCATGTGGGTTTCCTCACGATGTTTTTTTTCTCACCGTTAACCACCATGATAAATTTCCCTCATAAATGACTTTAGTAAAAAAAATGTTGTAGGCCCGGTGCCCTCACCGAATATCATGATATTTGCATGTTATAGTTATAAATAAGGAATAGTGGGAATAATGGTAAAATAATGTAGTAAGAAGATCAGAAGGCTATAGTTTTGCCAGATGGAGCGGATGGATGAGAGTTAATTATTAGCCAAGGTGATATTTAATATTGTAGGTGTTATGTGGATAAATATCAACCACAGTTGCGGTCATCATAATTACAATTATTTAACAAAAACAATAATTTACCTACAGCGTAATATCACTGTAGGAGAAATTCATCACAAGGAATATTTCATTAATAACATAACATAAACATAAACGTTCACGCCGAATATCCCCGAAGGGGTTGGCAGAGGTACTAATACGTCTGAACATCACGTGACTTTGTCACCTGGTGTTCAGAGTACCCACGTTTTGCATGGACAGTGTACTCACGTGATAGGGGGCAGGCCTATCGCCGTTTTGTACGAATACACTGTCACATGACTAAGTACAACTCAGCCATGTGGGTTTCCTCACGATGTTTTCCCTCACAGTTAACAACCATGATAAATTAACCACACATATGTCTTTAGAAAAGACAAATTGGTGTAGGCCCGACCCAGGATTTGAACACTAGTCGTTTGCACGATAACCGAGTGTTCTACCCACTGGGCTATCACGGTTGCTACTATAATTTATATTCAGATGTATTTCATTAATACATCTGAATATAAATTTTGATATATAATGAATTATTAATTCCCGTGTTGTGCCTGCTTAAAAGAATGACACAACCCTTTTCTACCTACGGGTGTTATAAGAGGTGACTTAGGGTATGGGGTTTTTTGGGTGATGCGATCGGAGACCCATCATCAACGATACTTTATTTCTACCAAATGGTGTCCTATCAACTTCCAAATGTGGCAAAGAAGTTTTTGGATCTAAAACTCTGGCTACTCTTTGGGATTTATGGCCGTGAGACACATGACATAATGACTCAGCCTTGTGGGTTTCATCACGATATTTTCCCGCACCATTAACAACCATGATAAATTAACCACATATATGTCTTTACAAGAGACACATTGGTGTAGGCCCGACCCGGAATTCGAACCCTCATCACCTTCATCTGAGACATCACTGTTGTCCGTTATCAGAACCAAATGTCAAATAAAACACATACACAGCACACAGATCGAACTAAAAAGGTTAAGGGGCTCAAAAATATGTTTTATTACTTAAAAATTTTGTTACGTGTTAAGGTCTAAATTTTTGCTGGTCTTGAAACGATATTTGTGTTTGTTCCAAACAATACTAATGACAGGCAATATATATTTGTATCTTTTATTTTTATATAAGTTATATTTTCATCGACTGCATTACATTTCAGTATTTCATACCCTGTCACATAAATGTTATATTGAATTTTATTAAATAATATCCAAATATAAAAAGAAAATACAAATTTATTTTTATAAAACCAATTTAGGATCTAAGCAGAGTCAAGCCCTCATCTTGGCGAGCCTCTTACTGGACTATAATTGTGTGAATAAGACACATATATAAAATAGAGCCACAAACTACACTGACTTTGAAATAGGCATGCGGAAAATACACTATTTACAATTCCATTAAGTTTGTGTACTTATTCTATTTATCTCTACCTAGCTTACCTTGCTCGGACGTCAATTTACACATTGCCAAGATGATAGCTTTTATGGCCTTAAAAATAAGAGCGTTTATTTTACCTCACATGTGTTTGCATTTTAAAGCCATGCCATGAGACGGATAAATCTTGAGTTGTTATGGTCATTCATATCGTCAGCGTCTCGGAGACTACCAGTTTCTATGTAAGTTTATCTCTTTTATACTTTTAGTGGTAATGTTTGAAATTAAATTAATTAGTTTTCTTATAGATGTATACTACAATGAAAATATTCATTAAAGATGGAAAGTTTGTTAAATATATTAAATAGATGAATGTAATTTATTAAATGCTTATAGTATATTTTTACGTCTATAAAGCCAAAAACAAGGTAGCGACATCATCTGAATTACAATACTTTAGCCATACACGGTGGTTACACATTTAAAATATAGTAATATAGGTATTGCACATCTACAAAACTCGAATAACTTTGTTATTATAATTCTAAGGTAAATATGCACAAAAATATAATTAACCCATATTTAATTACATTAACCCATTTTATAATTGTTTTTCTCTTTAATTATATTAACCCATTTTATAATTGGTTTTCTCAGGTTATTTTTTTTGTACCGTTACTAACCTTGACATAAAGTGCTACTTGGTAAATGCTCGCTTTGGATTTCAACCCACGCCATTCTGTTCCAGAAACAATTCTCTCTGACACTAAGAAGCTGTTATTCTGTAATTGCAAAAACTATAATAATCACGCCAGTAGTTCCTATTGTAGTATGTAGATACTATTGATCGCCACTTTGTACGATTCTAGCCAATGGTTTCAGCTTCGTATACATTCACCAATACTTTCATGCAAATAACAGTTAATAAATTAATCGCCAATCCTGAAACTCTGGGTAAAAACGCTCAAGCGAAGCAATAACATAAATAAATTAAAACGTGTAGTGTCGGCTTAGAATAACACTACCCCATTTCTTCCGGTGGGTGTACGTAAGAGGCGACCATCGGTATTGGGGCTTTTAAGGAATTTTTGGGCGATCCGGTTGGAGAACACATCACCAAAAACCTTTATTTCAACATCTTTTCCCCTAACAAATTCCAAAAGTGGCTGAGGAATTTCTGATTCCCTAGCTCTGGTTACCCCTTCAAGGGATTCATAGCCGTGAGTTATGTATGTATGAATGTAAATTAAAACAATCTTACAGCACACTTAAATGAAACCACATCATTTATATTAAACTTTATATTCCAAACTAAAACGAAGTAAACGTACACTCATTCCGCTCCAGACACCATAGTTAAATTTGCATTCTGTCTCGGCTTCAAATTAAAATAATACATTTAGCGGCACCCGCGCACCAGACGTCAAAGCGTTTTAATATGTTTCGAGTTCAGTTCACCCAAGTACAATTTGAGGATCACTAATTAAAAATAACTCAGCTGTTTCACCATATAAGGTTGATTTTAAAATGCATTGTTGAGTAAAACTCTCACTCATTTGGACTTAATTTCTAAATTCAAATGAAGCTTTACAGACACTTTTTGAAAGTTATGATTTTAAAATAATATGAATACTGTTGCTTTGAAGGGAGTTATAAAAGAGGAGAAGTACAAAAATACCTATAAATTGTCTTTTTTTAAATAACATTAATTCACACATACATATACTCACGGCCATGAATGCCAAAAAGTGGTAGCCAGAGCTTCAGAGCCGGAAACCCCTGAACCACATCTGGAAGTTGATGGGGGACAAGACGGTAGAAATAAAGTATCATTGTTGATGGGTAAAGTACCGCCCAAAAACCACCTGTAAAAGCACTATACTGTTAGTCGACTATTACGAGATCTGTAGGTAGAAGGGCTAGTGACATTCTAAGCCGCCACGACACAACATTTTTTTTATATTCTTATATATTGTTTTTTTTTAAGCTTTAAGGTAATCCTAGTATTTTCTAAGACTTTCACGATTGCACATTATAATTAAAACAACTTTTGACTTTCTGATATTTTAATCACGTGTTATAACATGATTTTTTAAAGCCCGAAGTTTCGAGTCTTCTGGCTTCTGAGATAAAATGATTTAAAAAGTTGTAAGCGTCACGTTTCCACGCCACCTCTGGGGTAGTGTACTTATCGCTTTTTTTTAACGTGGTTTCCCATGTAGGCCTATTCCACGGACTGAAATTGATAAAAGCGATCGAAATGGAAGTTGGAATTGATAAAAGCGATGAAAATTAAAAAACAGCAAAAAAATGTATTAGTCCTACTCGTAATCTTCAATTACTTCTTGTTGATCATCGTCATCGTCGTCGTTTTCTTCTTCTCCTTCTTCTTTTTCTTCTTTATGTATCGCATGTTTGTTCATCAGTATCAAACGAATCCTCTGCTGTTGGTGATTCAACGTTAGAACGGCCTTGACAATTCGTGCATGCAAGAGAACAAAACAGTCCAACTTTTTTACAGTTGCAAAAAATTGAGTTTAGTAGCTTTTCTGGCTCAGGTGGAAGTAAAGTCTGGATTGGTTCCAATGCATTATCGATCAACTTCTAACCCCAATATTTTGGGCCCAGCTGATAACCAAGCCACGTCTGAACTTGATAATATACCCGAAAAGATGTTGATGAGCAGCGACTGAGGTTGGAAGAAGACAAACTAATTGTACTTGTTTTTTAAACAAAACATGCATATCGATACTTATCTAAGCAGGTAGTTTTTTTAGGGTTCCGCACATACGAAGAAGAAAAAAAATTCCGTTGGTGATAACTTCTTGTGGCGTTGAATTACTTTTTTTGAAAACTTCAGCACATTGAACTAAATGTTGCTTTTCAAACATTTTAAAGACTGTTGTTTTACCTCTCCTGTAAAATGCAGATGTCGTATCACAGCCTGTTACTGCATATAAAAATAGTACATGATGTTGACACTTTCCAAAAGTCGATAAACTTTTGGATGTTAATATTTCATATTGATTTTGAGTTTTATAAGTTAGAACCACCCATAAAAACATATTCTTACTTACATTACAGCTACAGAGGTGTGTACGTGGCGCGCTTATGCATACAATGTTGCTTACAACTTTTTATATCGTTTTATCTCAGAAGCGGTAACTTTTAGGAAAAAATATTGATCCCTTTTTTATAGATAATTTTACAATCTACAATTTTGTCCTAGGTAATTTTACGATAAAACTTACCGTTTTGGAGAAAATTGCGAAAAACCCATTTTTTGACCTTTAACCTTGAATAAAAAAAAAACTACGCAAGGGAATAATGGGGAGTTTTAAGTCTTTATTGATAATTATATTTTGAACAATTGTATCAACTTACAGCTTGATGGGAATTAATGTAGCCTTACCTTTGTTTTTTGGTCTAAATTGACCGGATTAACTGCCGTGTGGTTGAGATAGAAATACGAGTAGCAAATAAACAGACGAATGTACACATTAAGTGATCGTTTGTTTATTTAAGTTATATTAGAGGTCGTCCGGGCGTCCAGTGATCAAAATTTAACCATAAATGTCAGTAAACATCTCAATTCTCTAACCTTCACGCCCTTTTTTCCCGAAGGGGTTGGCAAAGGTGTTAGGTCTGAACATCACGTAACATTGTCACTTGGTATTCAGAGTACCCACATTTTGTTGGACAGTGTACTCATGTGATAGGGGGCAGGCCTATCGCCGTTTTGTACAAATACACTGTCACATGACAAAGTACAACGAAGCAACACAATAAATCAACCACACATATGTCTTTAGAAAAAAAAATGGATGGAATTTGAATCTTCATCGTCTGCACGATAAGCGGTGTTCCATCCACAGAAATATAACTTTTTATTAGTAAAATATATACTTACATATATTCACGGCTATAAACTCCTAAATGGGTAGCTTTTAAAAGTTGAGTAAGGTAAAGATTGTAAAATAAAGGAGCACTGGTGATGGTTCTGAGCCACAACGGCCAACAGTAACTTAAAAAGCCTCATTCCCTAAGTTGCCTTTAAGAAAGAGTTTAAAAAAATGGTAAAGTTTTCTATATTTGTCACGAATTTTGTGGAATGAATAAATAAATAAAATAAAAATTGTTTATTTAGTATAAAAACTTAATATTACAGATTTCTAACGGCCCCGCACTAGGATAAGACCTGTATTGCGGAAGACCTTACACAATTACTAATTTGATTTTATAAAAAGTATAACTTACAAAATTATTCTTACATTACAGCTATTGTTACTTACAACTACTAAAAATACAAAACTAAAACTAAATATTTTGAAACAGTGTTATGTTTTTGTGAGTGTGTGGAATATATCATGATTGTTAAGGTTAAGCGACAACCTACATGGCTAAGTTGTACAAAACAGCGATAGGTCTGCCCTCTATCACGTAAGTACACTGTCAAGCAAAACGTGGGTAATCTGAACAGCCGGTGAAAATGTCACGTTATGTTGAAAAGTATTAGTACCTTTGCAAACCCATTCAGAGATATGCAGCGTGAACGTTTGAGTTTGAGAACTTTGTGTATTATTGATTGAGAAATCCACAAACAGGGGTTTGACTAAAATCAAAGGTCATTTTCGAAGTATTTATTTTATTCATTATTTTGGATTCGCATTGATGTGTAAATTTTATCATCGTGTAATTCTTAAGAAATGCAAATATAAACTAACGGTTTTAGTTTAAAATGGGGTAGGGCAAGAGTATTTTTCAGTGCTCTCCTCTTCTTATTTCATGTATATATGCATGCCATTAGTTCTCATTGGGGTAGGCAGAGACTACCGATCGTCACCTTGGTACAATTGGGCAAACGTCTTGACCTTGGGTTGGATTCAACAATCTTTTCACACATGCTCTTTTGCCTGCCTGCCTTATTAACGATGAGGAATAAAAACGTGAAGAAACCTACATGGCTAAGTTTTGCTTAGTCATGAGACAGCGTAGTCTTACAAAACGACAATAGGCCTGCCCCATATCACGTGAGTGCACTGTCAAAGCAAAACGTGGGTACTCTGAACGCTGGGTGGTAGTGACACGTGATTTTCGAAAGTACTGCAAACCCCTTAGGAGATGTACGGCATTAACACTTGAGTCTTTAAGTTTTGGATTATATTTATTATTATTATTACTAATAAATAAAGAATAAAAAAAGAAAAGAAAAATTTCGACACAGGCGGGAAACGAATTTTTTTTTCTTCTTTCCTTTATTTATTAGTAATAATCCCCACATGAGGTTTTCATGAACAAAAAGATTTAAATTATATTTATTATGTTTATTATACGCAGTGTTGGGTAGTGACGGCAAGGAATATCATTACCCCTTTCTACCCACGGGTGAATTAAGGGGTGACTTAGGGTGTGGAGCTTTTTTAAGGGCGATGCGGGTAGAGACCCATCACCAATGATGCTTTATTTGTGGCTTAGAAGTTTCTAGCTCTGAAGCTCTGAATACCCCTTTTTGGGATTTATGGCCGTGAGTATATGTATGTATTAAATCATTAAATCTTACTTACTATGAAACTAACTTGGTCTGTTTAAGATTTTGGTAGTAATATTCTATTACTGGAGATTTATAATTTAACTGACCTAGATTGAGTTAAGTAAAAAAATAATATTTATATAACCTATACACAATACAAACAATGACGATTTCGTTTAACCACTATGATGCAACATGAATTAGTATCGTGATGTAGTCTTGCGGTTCTCTAAAAGTCAATGCAATATCTTATTCTATATAATCACGATATAGGAATTCGATATTTGAAAACCTTTGTTTTAACTATATTTGGCGTTCTTTTCTCACGAAAGTTGGCGTAATTACATACTTTTCTAATCAAAATCAGATTGTTCCCTTTTTTAGCAAACAAAACTGTTGTAGGTACTTCCAGATTGTATGTCATTAAAACACATCTTAAAATAAACATATACTAACATATAATAAAACCATATAACCATCTTTTCCCCATTCAAACTTTCCAAAAGTGGCTACCCCTTCTTGGGATTTATAGCCGTGAGTATATGTATGTATGTATGTATATACTAACATATAATGTTCACGCCCCGTTAGTTCCCATTTGGGTAGGAAGAGAGTATTGATTGCCACTTTTTACGATCCTGGCAGACCTCTCTAGCTTCATTCACATCCATCAATGTTTTCATACACATGCTCTTTTATTCTTCATACTTTAGACACCTGTCTTTATGAGCACATACTCCATATCTATCTGTCGTAAAGCGATAAGCAATATATTTCGAGCATCCATTTTGCCTTAAAAAATGGTGTAGTATCTTAATTTGTTAATAGTATTAGATTCTTAGTTTTAATAATCTTTTAGGGTAATCGTGAATAAAATTCCATCTTCTTGGTCTTTCTAGAACCAAAAGTCACCAAAAAGTTGTTGGTCTAATCTATATATTACCATTTGGTACGGTCAGTATATAGTACATATAGTATTGTATAAGAAATTTGGTCGAAGCGTATAGTGCATTATGTATTTTGTTCACAGAAAAATAATTATGGAGACGATACCATACCACCCATTGATAAAAGTCACTCAAGATGAAATGAAGAAAGTTCGAGATTTTTATAACCTTACCGATGTATCCAGAATTAGGGACAGCATTGACGCTATTGCAGAATGGTGTAAGAAACAGGATCATTTGGTAGAGAAGAATTTGAGTAAGTAATAACAATTAATTTAAATTACACAAAAAAACTTGCGATGTCGCTTCTTTTTGAGTAAATTACGAACATACATATCCTCAAGGCTATAAATCTTAAAAAGAGGTAGCCAGAGCTGCAGATATAGAGACTTATCAGTCACTTTTGAAAGTTGAGTGTGAAAAAGATTGAAAAATAAAGAATGATTGGTCCTGCAATAACTTAAAGTGCCCTAAAAACTTTAGTCTTACCGCTATTAACGCTATTCCAATCCTACCCAGCACAAAAAACTTTAAATATTGTATAGATCACCCACACCGCAGTAAAGTAGAGTAGTATTTTCCTGAGATTACACCTAAAGCATTGTTCCCAGAACCGGTAAATGGCCGCAATGTTTGGAGGTTTTTTAATGATATACGTGTATATTTTACTAAGCATACTAAATTTTGAGACAAACATAAGCGATATAATGCCCTTATGCATATTATGAAGGTTGATGGTGTTTTAGATGACCAAATTATTATTTACAATATTCTGTGTAGAACTTAGAAATTTCATTTATATATTGTTAAACATTCAACACAAAAAGATAAATGAATTTTAGTATTCGTTTTAAAAAATGCATAAAAAATTATGGGTCATTATTTAAAAAAAATAATGGTCTTATACTATTTTTGGAGCTAAATCAACAATACTATTAAACTAGAAACACTAGAAACCTAATCACATCCGGTTTTGCTATTTCGGTCAATGTTATACACATTAATGTCGTTGCATTTAGAGTATTATGTCTCTTCAAAACAGATTTTATTAGATTTTTGCATCGAAATGATTTTAGTTACGTATAAAATATTAATAATATCAGAGGCCCGAGATATTTTACGACCCGGGACTCAAAAAACGCTGCATAAGGTGACTTTGGTGAAAGTCCTCAACGGTTTAATAATACGGGTTGGCAGACTAACTTCAACAGCCATGATAGTAGCTGGGACCTATGGTTTAATATTCTTTGAATAAGATAATATGTTAACCGCAATATCTTTTTAATTCGGTTAAATCACACAAATTAAATTTGTGACTTAACTTTTAGTAAAAACACATGAGAACATTACAACGTTAGCCTCACGCTCTACCTCTATAATTTGGAGGTTATTTGTGACATTTTACAGACAAAGAGACCATAGGGTGGGTATTTCGTTGTGAATGAAATAAAGAAAAACTTTGTAATCGTGCAATGAATAGGTAATAATATTAACTTTTAAAAATGTGTATCATCGTCTAGCACTTTCTGGATAGAAAAACTAGTTTAGATTAAAGCGCAAGGAAAATCTTTGCAAGTCGCATACTTAAACATCTTTGAAGTTAATATTATTCATAGGATTAATCAACATATTAGTATCCTTGCTTTATTACATAAACTTTATTTCTAGCTAAATGTTAAATGATCATGACAATTCGACGATCTTATAATAGTAATAGCAATAGTTGCGGTTAACCATATTGCCGAACAAACGGACATATTTTCCTGTTCCTTGGCTCACTTCACAAGCGTAGCTTTATATTTTTTATGTTACATACATCATACATTTTGTTTATGTGTGAACTTCATATAATTATATTTCTGTGTATTCCAGATATTAATTTATTATATTTTATTTAACATGTGTATATATATATATGTGTGTGTATCTATATATATATATATATATATGTAAATGAATGAATATACATACCTACATATATATTGGTTGTATTTTATTGTATAGTTTGCATAGACTGATCAGTACAGTGTGAAGTGTCCGTGACATCACATGTTACAAAGATCACTGACTGAAAATCAGTGTTGTGGGTTATAATATAACTCACAACAAAATGCTGAGTCAGGTGCTCTTTTGTTGCTGACGTAAGCCATGACATGAAAAGAAAACCAATTTTTGGTTTATTTGTTTGCTTTATTTTATTTATTTTACTGTTTTAAAATCAATTTTGTCCTTTTTTGTAATTTCTGTATATGTTTTGTGTATTTTTTGTTAGTCAGCAACAAATAAAAATCTCTCTTTTCGTTTTTTTTTCTCTACATTTACCTACGGCTATAAATTCCTTAACGGAGTAGCCAAAGCTTTGGAATGAGAAATTCCTCAGCCACTTTTGGAAGTTGATTGGGGAAAAGATGATAATAGTAAACGTTCTTGGTGACGGGTCTCCAACCACATCGCCCAAAAATCACTTAAAAAGCCCCTATAGCCTTAGTCGCCTCTTACGATCACCCACGGGTAGAAATGGGGTAGTGTTATTCTAAGGCGGCAGCGTAACACTAAGTTTGCCGTGTAGTGTACACGGCAAACTTTTGTGTTACGGGATGCAAAGATTATGTTTTTTACCCTCTTTTTTGTTCGTATTGTCTCTTGTGTTCGGGTTTTATAAAACAGTTATTTATAATATAAATGTATCGTCAGAAAGTGAAATATAGCCGAATAGGGATTTTATCTGTGATGGTTATATTTATAAATAAATAAATCTTGAATGATTTCGGTCTTGTTGTAGATATATGATACATGAAACATGAGAGAGAGAGAGAGACAGAGACAATATAACACGAAATAAAATTAAAATACTAAAATATCATATTATCGTTTCAGATAAAAATATAATAGAGAGAATATTCATCTTGTCCAGAGGTTCAATCGAAGGTACGAAAAAGAAGATAGACAGTTTATTTACTTCTAGAGGAATGATGCCAGAGTTATCTCTTAATAGGACAAATGAAGAATTTGATATCTTTTGGGATACAGTGTAAGTTTGTTATATTATAAGTCTTCTATACCACATCATATTTGTTAGTTTATACATGCAAATAACAACGTAATTTTATTCATAGCATAAACGTTTTTAAATAATTTCATTATAGGTTCATATCTAGTATGATAATATTATTTTAAATATTTAAGAGGTAACTACACGTAAACTAAACTATTTAAGATTTTTATATAATTGTTGTCTGACGCGGTTCAAGGCCCATCACTAACAACTTTATATTACAACCTTTTCATCAATCGACTTCAAAAAATACATATATACTCATACATATACTCACGGCTATAAACCCCTAGAAGGGGTAGCCAGAGCTAAGGAACTAGAAATTCCTCAGCCACATTTGGAAAGTTGAGTGGGGAAAAGATGGCAAAATAAAGGTTGTTGGTGATGGGTCTCCAACCGCAAAAAATGGCTGTCTTTTCTAAATTCTGATGCTTTAGCGGTAATCGGAAATAGGTACTGTTTCAGGACTTATATAAAAATAGCAATCACATGTAAGTTGTATTTAAACAAAGTACCTACTTTTGGAAGCATTTTAACATAATGTGATGGCATGTATGATATCTGTCTGCATGTATATCCTTTCAAACTGGGTTAAATCTTGTTTCCCCGGGATCGAAACATTATCCTCCAAATTTGAAACCAAGCGCTTACTACTAGACAACGGAGGCAGTTTACTTATTTAATTTACATATTTGCAAAATTTAGCAGTTTTTAATGTCAAAAATATATTTTAACATATGTATCAATGCAGCTACATTAACACTTAAATATTAGAGTTTAAAACATTTATGAAACTCAGCCTTCGAGTGACGGCATGTGTAAATAAGTTATAAAAGTTGGATACAATGTCGTCAAACATAAAATATTCATCATACGTTACGTCGTGAGACTGAAATTCGCCTGACAATTTTCCTCTTTTTAGTGATCCGCTGTGAAAATTGTGGACCCTAATAAGTTTGACGGTTTATTTCTTCATACTCAAGTAAATTTTGGAATTATAGTGCCACTTTGGGCGCTCTCAAATATATAAAACATTTTCAACTCCCGCTAAGTAAAACCAGAATGGGAATCCAAGAGCAAAAATAGCACCTTATATTATTACACATTTGTATACATACATACATATAGTCGCGGCTATAAATCCCTAGAAGGGGTAGCCAGAGCAAAGGAATTAGAAATTCCTCAGCCACTTTTGGGAAGCTGAGTGGGGAAAAGATGGTAAAATAAAGGTTGTTGGTGATGGGTCTCCGTTAGTCGCCTCTTACGAGCTTACGAGCACCCACCGGAAGAAATGGGGAAGCACTATGCTAAGCCGGCACTGCACAGCATGAATTGTATGAACACAATTTTGGGTTAACAGGTAAAGACGCATGCTGGCGGCTTTTAAAATGAGAACCCAAAACACTTAGCTTCGATGTTGCGATTACAGAAATAAAAGAATTGATTGACAAAAAATAACTTTACACACGCTCCCGACCTGAAGCTTGAAGAGAATGAAAATATTTAATAAATAACTCTCCGGCTGAAGAAGTATATATTTAATTGTTCTAGTAATGAACAACCCAACTGTCTGTAAATAGATGCAGACAGCTGAATACAGTACAGTAAGAAATAATTAATAAAATTACTACCTAAATTTGTAATATAAGATTATTCTTTATAAAAAGCTGTGTAGTGTCAGCTTAGAATAGCACTACCTCATTTCTAACCGTGGCTGATTGTAAGAAGCGTCTAAGTTAATAAGCGTATAAGGTGAATTTTGGGCGATGCGGTTGGAGATGTATCACCAAAAACTTTGTTTTACAATCTTTTCCCCACTCAAAGTCCAACAGTGACTGAAGAATTTCATATTTTGAAGCTCTGGTTACCCCTTCTAAGGAATTACAGCCGTTAATATATGTATGCCTATATAGAATCAATCAAAACAAAAATAAACACTACAGTATAAATACAACATTATTTTCACAAAGCTAAGTATTTAACTCTAGTCGGTAAATTTCATACTTGCAATAGTCATTTTAGTAAAATACATACATACTTATTCTCACGCCGTTAGTTCCCATTGGGGTAGGCAGAGACTATCGATCGCCACTTTGTACAATCCTGGCAAACCTCTCTAGCTTCATTCACATCCATCAATCTTTTCATACATGCTCTTTTATTCTTCGTACTTCGGACACCTGCCTTTTTGAGCACATTTTCTATTTGATCTAAATAAGTCCTCCGAGGAATATATAATATCACTAATACTAAGTGGAGCATGTATATAAAATCAAAGTGAACGATAAAGTTCTCGTTCAAACTTGGCGATCGAGGCAGCTTAACAGAAAAAGTTTTTGACAAAACTTCGATGATTTATGCTGTATCTCTGTGGCCCAATAGTTTTGGAATTCACTGAAACTTCTGATACAATTTGCAGGATTTAATTATATTTATTTATAATGTTTTCATTTCAGTATTATATTGTTCAAACATAAAGCATATACTGGCTGGTCTTGTTTTCTCATAAAACATGAATTTTAATGAACAAATATTATGATAATCATAATCTAATAAATATAAATAGTAAATAGAGTATGTGATATTTGTTATAAAAATACCATTAAATTAAAAAAAAAACAAAAACTTAAAATTAAAAACTAAACAGAAAAAAGACAAATATTGTTACTTAAAACTATATTATTATTTTTTATTTAAAAAAGAACCGCCTTCAAAAATCCAACTGAAAAGTATAAAATAATTTTCATTTATTTTATTATGTACAACTCTATTCAACTTCTTCTTTTTGAAGTCGGTGCCAAACCAATTTTCATGACGAAGAAGAACGAATATTAGTGGCCCGCCCAAGTTGTGTGAGTTCTCCACCCCATCAGCGTATGTCATCCTTATAAACCTTCCTTTTTAATCAATTAATAAAAAAAATCGCATCAAAATTCATTTCGTAGTTTTACAGATTAAAGTATACATAAGGATGTCCCTATATCCCAGACAGGGAGAGAGAAAGCGACTTTGTTTTATACTATGTAGTAATTTAGATTCTCGATCGTCTTTTTACAAAGTGTTAGAAGTTTTGGTTGTGCCAACTCGGTGCATGCATGTCTCTGTCGAATTGTTAATTCCGTTAGTTTGAAATCTGATAATCTCGCTATCTATCTAAAATTATAATTTACTAGTATTTACAGTTTTACGGTGACATGTATATTATGATAATTTCTCTGCGGAGTGCGACGCATGCACACCAGGCTAAGCGCCGCTCACTGTCCTCCACCTCCAGCCTATCCTATTAATATTATAAAGGCGAAAGTTTGTAAGTATGGATGTATGGATGTATGGATCTTTGTTACTCTTTCACGTAATAACTACTGAATGGATTTGAATGAAACTTTACCACAATATAGCTTATACATCGAAATAACACATAGGCTATAGCTTATACATCAGAATAACACAAAGGCTAAAATTTTTGAGGTTTTATTAAATTAATTAAAAAAACGCCTTAAGCTTTGTCATAAGCAAATTTGACAGTACGAAGTCTGTCGGGTCAGCTAGTATAGTATAAAGTGACGTCGTTGCGAGCGGATGAAATTTCTTGATTTTTGAGAGCGATTGTGTTACTGTTACTGTTGTTGAGGCACTATCGATTCATTTATTATTCGTATGGTTTTCTCTATGTAGCAACTTTCATTTTGGATTTGTCTGTTTGGCACCGACTTCAAAAAGAAGAAGTTGAATAGAGTTGTACATAATAAAATAAATGAAAATTATTTTATACTTTTCAGTTGGATTTTTGAAGGCGGTTCTTTTTTAAATAAAAAATAATAATATAGTTTTAAGTAACAATATTTGTCTTTTTTCTGTTTAGTTTTTAATTTTAAGTTTTTGTTTTTTTATTTTATACTTTTTAGTGATAAGTTCTTAAATCACTCTGAGTTTTTTAGTGAATTAGTGGTAGTTTTTTAGAGATAAGTTTTACTGTCCGTTTATTTTATAGTTTTTTTAACAGGTAGTTATAATATTTGTTATTATGACTTTAGCTTACTTGTTACTATTTTGTTTACCTGCGGGCCCAGGTAGAAAATCAAAGAATGCTTTAAGGAAAAGTCGCGTAAGGGAGAACGAAACACCCATCGAAAAAAAACAAAGACTTCAGCAGGGCAAGCACAAGCCGTATTTAAACTAGTTATCGCGTGGGATAAAGCAGCCATCTTTTACGCACTTACTTAGTATCGTAAACTGCCATCTCTTTCTAACCGTTATCGTGTCGATAACTCGTGCTTGCCCTTCAGAATGAGAGAGATCGTCAGCGTGCTGCTCTTGCGGCCGAAACAGATGAGCAAAGAGAAGTTCACCTATCACAAATGCGAAGAAACACTCTTATATATATGTAGCGTTGAGTCGTGTAAAATCCCTTGATGAGATATAGATTCAAAGAAATTACTTAACCATCCCCATGACGAAAGAGCTTTGATTGAAATGACCAGAATGAGAAACATGATGTTGCTATATATATTTTTTTCTTCAATATAATTAAGAGTAATTTATTAATGTTTTTGTATAATTTTTTGTTTAATAATTTTGTAACTCTGTTTATTACTAATAAAAAAACTTTATTAACATATTTTGATAAATCTCTGTCTAGTATTGATAACTTTACATACATACTTATATTTCAAACTAGGAAACCTCCTTTTTTCGAGTCGGTTAAAGAACTTTAACCTTCTCCTGAATTTAATAACATTAACTGATAACTCTTTATACTAATACATACATACAGGTCAAACACAGAACCTCCTTCTTTTAGAGTCGGTTAAATCACTTAACCCATCTTCTAAATATAACGAATACTTTCCTGAAAACCGCATCCAAATAGCTTAAGCCAAACGTGAGATAATCGCGGACCAACAGACATACATACAGGTCAAACACAGAACCTTCTTTCTTTTTTTGGTCGGTTAAGGCACTAAAACCTTCTCCTAAATGTAACGAATACATTTCCGAAAACCGCATCCAAATAGCTTAAGCCAAACGTGAGATAATCGCGGACCAACAGACATACATACAGGTCAAACACAGAACCACCTTTCTTTTTTTGGTCGGTTAAGGCACTAAAACCTTCTCCTAAATGTAACGAATACTTTTCCGAAAACCGCATCCAAATAGCTTAAGCCAAACGTGAGATAATCGCGGACCAACAGACATACATACAGGTCAAACACAGAACCTCCTTTCTTTTTTTGGTCGGTTAAGGCACTAAAACCTTCTCCTAAATGTAACGAATACTATTCTGAAAACCGCATCCAAATAGCTTAAGCCAAACTCGAGATAATCGCGGACAATTATACATACATACATACATACATACATACATACAAACAATCGAACTGAGAACCTCCTTTTTTGAACATACATACATACATACATATACTCACGCCATTAGTTCCCATTGGGGTAGGCAGAGACTATTGATCGCCACTTCGCACGATCCTGACAAACCTCTCTAGCTTCGTTTACATCCATCAATCTTTTCATACATGCTCTTTTATTCTTCATACTTCGGACGCCAGCCTTTTTGAGCACACTCTCAATTTGGTCCAAGTGTGTTCTCCGTGGTCGTCCTCTACTAACATTACCATCCACACTAGCTCTATAGATCCCTTTTACCAATTTTCTATCATCCATCCTCTCTATGTGCCCAAACCATCTCAACATTCCTTTTTCTATCTTTCTTACAATATCATCTTTCACACCACACTTTTCACGAATAACACTATTTCTCACTCGGTCACATAATCTAACATTACAAATTTTTCTGAGGGACCTCATCTCTACTGCATTCACTCTGCTCTCATGCTTCTTCTGCCACACCCAACATTCGCTTCCATACATAAGCGTAGGAACAAGAACAGCATCATGCACAGCCATTCGGGCCTTTTCAGACACCGTTTGGCTGATCATTAGGCTATTCATTGCTCCATTTACCGCATTACCCTTTTTCACTCTTCTTTCAATGTCTTCATCACATTTCCCATCCCTTGTAAACAAACTTCCCAGATATACAAACTCCTTCACCTGTTCCACATCCTTACCATCAATCGCAATCACGCATTCTGTCACATCTTCCTGTCTCTCAAAAACCATCATTTTGGTCTTATCCACATTCACCCTCATTCCCTTTCTTACAAAAGACTCACATGCAATATTCATCATCTCTTGCAACTCTTCTGCCGATGATGCAAGTAGCACTTGATCGTCAGCATACAAGAGGCATTTAATGATGAATCCACCCATCCTTAGTCCATAATCACTTTCACGCAACTCTGTCAAACAGTCATCCATGAACAAATTGAAGAGCCACGGAGAAGCTACACATCCCTGTCGGACACCCCTAGAGATTCCGAACCAGTCAGTGTTTTCCCCGTTTACTCTTACACATGCACTAGAATCCTCATAAAGTGATACCAATGCACGTATAAGTTGACTCCCCAAACCGAACTTGGATAACACCTCCCATAAACACTTTCTTTCCACCCTATCATACGCCTTCTCTAAATCAATGAAGGAGCAATACACCTTTTGGTTCTTAGCTAAAAACTTTTCGGTGATGCTCCTTAGAGAGAAGATTTGATCCATACATCCCATTCCTTTCCTAAATCCCGCTTGCACATCCCATATTTTCTCATCAGTTTCATTCATCACTTTTTCAATCAGTACCTTAGCATACAATTTACCAACAATGCTGAGTAAGCTGATGCCGCGGTAGTTTTTAGCCTCTTGGTGTGACCCCTTTCCTTTATATAGAGGCACAATCACCGCCTTGCACCAGTCTCGTGGAACTTTGCCACTCGACCAGCATTTTTGGAAAAGGAAGTGCAACCAAGAAGCCACCAACCCTTTACCAGCCCTCAGCATTTCGATAGTAATCCTATCATACCCTGCCGCCTTCCCTAATTTCATACTTTTCATTGCTTTCATTATTTCTTCCATACTAATCTCGCTGTCACTAAATTCACCCATCTCCCCGTTCCAATCAACATTGCTGTCGATTGGCGAAGAAATGGATGCATCCTCTTTCTCAAACAGTCCCTCAAAATAATTCTTCCATACCCGTTTCATGCTACTTTCATCCGTCGCCAATTCACCCTGTTCATCTCTTATTACACTCACTCTCGTGTTTTGGGAAACTCCCTTTTCTTTCCGGATATACTTCCAGAATAACTTTTGGTTATTCCGGAAATTATCAGAAAGTTTCCTCTCACACCACTCTTGCAAATCCCGCTTTTTCTTTTCTATTTTCTTCTTTACCTCATTCTTAACTCTCTTATATTCATCTTCACTTTTCTGCACTACATCGTCAGTTACACTCGCATCCATCCGTTTACTAGCTTTAATCGCTAGTAAATCTAACCACGCTTTCTTCTTATCTCCAACCGCCTCTTTCACAACTTTATCCCACCAACTTGTTGGTGGTCTATTTGACCTTTTACACACTCCACATACTTCCGTCGCACATTCAACCATCGTCGATTTGAGCACATCCCATACTTCTTCTATTTCCATTTCATCCCTCATCTCCACGCAACTTAGTCTATCATCCAATTTCCTCAAGTATTCATCTCTGATATTTTCATCTTCTTGCAGTTTTTCTACTTTTATTCTCGCAAAATCCGTTGTTGACACTTTAGGCCTGTGACGCCAACGCGTGCACAGACCCCTTAATCGTGATATAACGAGAAAGTGATCTGTGCCAACGTTCGTGCCCCTATAGACCCTGGTGTCAACAACTTTTGCTCTCAGCCTTTCATCAACTATCACAAAATCAATCATACTTCTCTCGCTTCCCCTCTGTCTTGTATACATATGGATATCTTTGTGCTTAAACAACGTGTTTGTAACACAAAGATTCCTCTCCAAACATACCTCAATCAATTTCTCACCATTCTCATTTACCCTTTGATCACCAAACTTTCCTAAAACTCTTTCGCAACCGTTGCGTGACACACCAACCCAGCCATTAAAATCTCCTAACATTACAAGTCTCTCATTCTGATCACACCCATTCACAACATCGTCTAACAGATTCCAAAACTCCTCCCTCTCGGATAGGGATTTAGACATGTCCGGAGCGTATACGCAAATTATGCGCATCCGGACTAGTCCCAATTTCACCTTAATCCACAGGAGCCTTGGACTCACACATTCGTAATCTTTCATACACTGAGCCATCCTTTCAGATATCAGAAGTCCCACTCCTTGGCAAGCTCGGTCACTGTCAGCGACTCCAGACCAGATTGCTGTAATGTTGCCAAGTTGTGAAACTTCCTTTCCCTTACGCTTCGTCTCATTTACACAAAGAAAATCCAGTTTTCTTTCATTCATAATCATACATACTTCATCTAATTTTTCAAACAATCCTCCACATACATTCATCGTACTGAAGCGGGTCTCTTTAGCCCACTTTTCGCCCCGTGAGCAACCATGGCGTGATGAGTGGCGAGCTATATCGCCGCCTCCGTGTTTACTAAAATTTGAACACATATTGGACCCACGAGAAGCAAGGGAAGTAAACTGTCCACCTAGCCAGAGCCCCGCTTGACTAGGTAAGGTTATTTAGTACCCGGAGTGCACCAAGCTCCGGGACGGCGGCACGCTAGCGACCAGGCTCACCCCTGGCCATGCATCCCTCGGCGCGGCAGACCTTGGATTGGTGTAAGAGCGAAGATGGAAAAGCCCTAGTCCCTTAGTCGACTTCTACGACACCCACGGGAAGAGATGGGGTAGTGCTATTCTAAGCCGGCACTACACAGCTTTTTTGAAGTCGGTTAAAAATATTTGTTTATTGGATTTGATTTATTCAGACATACAATCGTATATATATATATATATATATATATACACACACACACACACACACACACAACAGTCATACACTAACGTAATTCGTACAGTTATAAGGTTAGGCAGAAATTAAAGTTGCCACTTTATCAGAACCTTCTAGAAATCTGCCAACCCCAATGGAAACTACCAGCGTGATTGTATGTATGAATATCATAATTAATATGAATATCATAAAGGTATAAATAATAGTAACATAGGTTAATATTTTTTTCACTTTTGGATTAATTTGATCTTCAATGCGTCCATAGTACTTAATTGATAAAATGGTGTTTTAGTTAAATAGTAAACGCCACTTTACATTCCGAGTAACACAAAAAAATATAAATTTATATACAATAAATTACGTACATTACAAAAATTATGAATAGAATAGAATAACTCTTTATTGCACATCAAACACAAATTTACAAAAATAATAATATGATCAAACAGTTTACAGCTAGGTACAATTGGCGGTCTCATCGCTAAAAGCGATCTCTTCCAGACAACCTTTGGGAGGTGAGATCGAAAAATTAATTATTTGGGTAGATGTACAAAACAAGGCCAAAAAAACATAATAATCTATTAAGCTTACTTAAAACTAACTTATTTAATTTAAATAACAATATAAATATTAATCATACAAAATAATAGAGAAATTGAGATGATAGTATGAGAACAGGAAAAACCGTAATTAAAGTATTGTCAATTCCGCACACATCATTATGTACATTAGTAGTTACGAACAAGTCTTTTCCTGTGAAAAATCGCTCTTATTATTTTAATGGGTTAACGTTATTACATCATAATTAAGTGAAAACTAAACCGGATGACGTTGCTTTAGAAACAATGGTTGCAAAGTTGTATTAATTATAAACAGTTAATATCAAACCAGTTTATATGCAAGGATTTGGTATGATTAATCTGTCAGTTTCTTCTCACGTTACATTTTTGCTCTCACGTGCCTCATTCTGCGAAGACTGCTCTTAGTTCCATAAGTCCGAATTCCATAGTTTGTAATTTTGGTAACTTAAAGATGATAACCAAATCTAAAACAATAAAAATTAAACATTACCCAGGAAATATTTTATTATAATACTAAGTTTTAAAGGAGATTGACCCTTTTGGACCAAATGCTGCCCAGGTGTGGGAATAGTTGTCTTAAATACCTTATATAAAAGGGTATTTAAGAAAACTAATAAAAAAAAACATCCACGAGGTTGTGTACTACCCAATAATAACCCTTATGGTTTTCGTAGCACTTTAACTTTTGATATTTCATTTTTTTATAATATTTACGTTGTTGTTTAATATTATTATCTTATTCATTCTTCCTCTAGTCAGGTCCCGACCTCGCTAGTATCGCAAAGCAAGTTTTTTGTACGTTGACAGCTTTGGATAGCGCTGTCTCTTTTTTAGGTTAGATTTAGGTATCATTAATATTTACATCATGATCATGTAACAAATAAATGATTAATTTATTAAAGCACTATACTTAACAAGTGTTTTAATAGTAATAAATAATCCATTGTTCACATTATACCGTGTTTTATTTAAAAAACAGCTGTTGGTTATGATTTTTCGCCAATGTAAATTCTATGAAAAATATATTTTTTCTAAGTACTCCTCGGATAGTTTCTAAAGCGCTTTGGGTTACAGTCTGATATTAGTCTAAGGAACATTATGTACCATCATTCAATGTTGGGCAGCACTTGGTCCAACGTTCATACAAAACTGGTCAATCTCCTTTGTACAGAATAACCTTAATCTATGAGTTTTAAATATATATACAAAAGATAGAAATAATAATTAATATTTTAATATAAAATATAAAATATAAAAAATATTTTCAAAATCACTGCCACTGGGGGGAAGGGTTCCCAAAAGGCTGGCTGCATTGCCCCTTTGTACGGCAATACTTATTCTTTGGGCAAAGTAAATTATTTTCTATTAATTGTGCACTTCGAACTTGTGAAAAAATAAACTAATTATTTAGAAAGTTATACTTAATTTGTTTTTCAAGAGAGGATGGATTAACGATTAGAGGTAACAAATGTCTCTAAAGCCAACGCGGATGGTGTTGTTAGTAGAGGACGGCCGCATTAGAAGTTTGAAAACCAAATCGAAAAAGTTATAACGAAGGTGAAAGTCCGTAGTTAAAAGAATAAAAGAGCATGTATGAGAAGAATGATGAATGTGACAGAAACAAAAGAGATTTGCCAGGATCGTAATAGGTGGCGATTGATAATCTCTGCCTACCCCAATGGGGAAAATGGGCGTGAGTATAAGTTGCTGTGTAGTGTCGGCTTAGAATAGCACTGCCCCAATTCTTCCGGCGGGTGTACGTAAAAGGCGACTAACGGTATTGGGGCTTTTTCAAAGGGATTTTTGGGCGAAGGCTGTTGAAGACCCATCACCAAAAACTTAACGTTCCAAAAGTGGCTGAGGAATTTCTTTTTCCTTAGCTCTGGCTATGTATGTATGTATATAAGTAAGCATCTAGTTTTTATATTATGTGGGTATTGTTATAGTATTTTATGAAGGGCGGCGCACGAGGCGACTAAGGGAACGGTACTATTTAAGTGGTAGTTCAACGTTACAAAC